>JAKWBJ010000010.1:0-600000 GCA_023159175.1 Wohlfahrtia magnifica
GTTTACATTTTGAAGATATAGACAAAAAATATTGCTTTGGCATGTGCGAGGCAGCACCCAGTTCGAATTTAATAAATATATATCACCCATAGTCCCTTTCAGACATATAGAGATATACTGTAAAAATTATCTATAGATTAGTGATGTGGAAAAGCAAAACTTAGTTGTGTTAGTGAGAACAAAGAAATTGTTCTCTTAGAGAGAGTAAAGTTGATGTTTTAAAAAAAATTTTTTTAAATTCAATACGCATCCGCCACACATGTGCATTCGTCGCTGTTTCAGTTACAGCTAAAAGCAAGATCGTAAGAACTTATTTAAATTATTTTTCTGTGCCTAAAAGAATATGCGTACACTCTTCGCACATGTGCTTAAGCGTAAAAATACATGTAAAATGAGAAGAAAATTGTCCCATGAAATGAACATCGCTGCTGTAGACATACATACAAACACACATTTATTTTTATATATGTATAAGATTTACATAAAACTGGGTAAAAGTTTGATAAGCCCTGATTCTAAAACAGATCTTTTATGTGCCAAATCAAAAAGGTAGTCTTTAGACGATAGCTGATTCTAGCGGTAATTCAAATTTTTGCTTGTTAGGCCCATAACAAATTCCTTCAAGCTGTGCCTCTAATGTTCTAATCTGGCTCCACACGGTTCTATAGGAAGCAGCTTTTTTCTCCATCTGTCGTCCTCAGGTAAGGGCCAGTTTTTCAATTCTTCGCCTACAATGAGAATTTTATTGTATAATCATCCGGTTTTCGCAAGGCGTGCCTTAATTTTTTCGCATAATTTTCTTTGTTATTGAGACTTGATTTTTAAATATCTTGTCTGACCAGAATATTTTTAGAATATACCGTAGACAGTGATTGATAAATATGTGGACAGAATTGACATCTTTAACTGGTAGACATACAAAAGTGTATGAAAAAGATGTGCAATGACCACTATATGGAGTTTAGTTGCGTAAAAGAATAGCTGCTTTGTATTATTCTGCTAGAAATATCTGCACTGGATACACCGTACGCGCTACGCTAGTGAGATATCCAAAGAATGTCATTTCACGCAAATTTGTATTTCTTAGTCACAGACTTGTTGTGTAACGGTAGTTTTGTACGTCTTTGCCTCTACAGAGTTCAGCTTCATATACATGTCGCAGTGTTTGTGACTTAGGAGAAAATATTGTCGATGAAGTCAAAGTTCTCCAGTCTAGTTCTAAGCTCCCATGTTATACCTATTGGCGAAAACAAAACATGTAGTAATACACAGTCGAGGTCAACGATGGTCGGCATTTATTCTTTTTGCCATAATAAATATTAAGTTTAAAAATATTCGCCCTTAAAAAGAGGAAGTAAATACATATTAACTTACAAATTATTTTCGCTTATTAAATTCATAACCTAAAACAATAGTCTAGATCTTTTGTGGCATCGCAATCGATTGAGGGCCTAAATAAAACCGATTAGTTAATCTTGGACAAAATAAGATTTACGCCGAAACTATTTCTATATCAAATTAGGTTGAGACTAATTTGCATTTTGACCGAGTTTCTATATAGCTTTTGAGTCCATTTTTCAATATGAAGTTGCTGTCGGTTGTTAGTATATAATGAGTAATAAAACTGCTCCACCGATGGAATGTATGTAAGTATTTCGTATAAGACAAGTAGAAACATGTTAAAATTAAATTGCATAGTAAAGTATAAGATATTCGAATAGAATCGACTATAATTTCGTTATTGATTTGTCAAGATAAAACGCAATAATTTTTCATTGTATGTGTTGTTGGTATTTACATAAAAATTTGCATGTTTAATGAAACCAAAATGTTAAACAATGGTTGATGGTGACACAAGTCCTTATTTTCATTACTTTCATTCACTTCACACTTGGGTCAATTTTAATTTGTATTCTCTGCATGCTTTTACTATTTCGTTGCCTTGCCTCGTCTTGCATTTACTACATGTTCATTTGTCAATCACTGCGTTACATATTCTTTGTGCTGTTGTCATGATTATGCTGCAGTTATTTTTTCCGTTTCACTTTTGTGCGTCAGTGTGTAAGTGAATGAGTGGGCATTTGTGGCATTTTTAATTTAATGTTTAATTATAAAGCCAGTTTTTAATTTATGGTCTCCTTTGACGTTCGAGATTTTTTTGTACGACTGTCAGATTCAGGCAGCGTTGGCAGTGATAATAATTAGTGGTTTTTCGTACAATAAAAAAAAAAACGTTGATGAAAATATAGCAGTTACAAGTTGTTGAAAGTGAATTGTGTTGATTTATTTTTTAATTAAAAAAATTATTGCAGAGTAATCTTGAATATGTACTAGAAAAAAAGTTTTGCATAAAGTTTATGTAATTAAAAGTAGAACTTCAATTGAACATATTGTTACGAAAATAAGGTTGGACACCACAGCGTTTATTACATCGCTAAAACAAGTAAACAAAAACTGCAAGAACAACAACAACAACAACTAGACGTGCTGTTTACAATAACCAAATCTACAACAACAAACATTAGCAGAGATAAAGTAAATAAATATAACACGGCAACAACAATAATTAAGCAGCAAAGAAAACAAGTAATAGACAACAAACAAGCAACAACAGATACTAAAAGCTGAAAGATATAGATGTTTACATACGCCTGGCTACAAAAGAACTAAAAAGAAATTAAAAGAAAGAAATGGAATCTACCTGAAATATCGAGAGGTTCGAGAGCTTTCGATGTGTTGTTTACTCAGCTATATAAAAAGCACATCGATGCGAACAACAACCAGTTTATGTGTCGTAAACTCAGCGAGTACAGTTCAAGTAAAGTTGACTCAGTAGTGAAGCTAGTAGAGAAGTAAAAAATCCAGGTTAGTTGGAGCTATTCAGAAAAGAGAGTTTAGTGTTAAGGATAATCTGGTTGAAAATGTTGTGATCGAACCTAAGGTGTAAAAACGATAGGGTTGGACGATCTTTAGGAAGAAAGATCTCGCGAGTAATTGTTGTTGTTTACAAAGTTGTAAACAGACAGAGTAATTAAGAATAAAAATTGTTATTGCCCGTAAAAAGATTATAAGCAGTGGTGCACATAACTGTGCTGAATAAAGGATTTTTAATTAAAACCAAACGCAAAATTTATTTGTTTTAACTACAAAATACGAACTCATAAAAACACGTTTTTAAAAGGGTAAAAACGTAACAATATTTTAGTTGTCAAAAATTTTGAAAACTTTCTGAATGAACTAATTTTATAAGTAAATAAAAATTTTAAGATTTATCAATTATTGTTACATACTTGAAAATAACAACCGTAAAGACGTAGATTGTAATGTAGACAACATATTCCTTGGTTTCAGATCTATCTAAAATGCGCCAACCGATTTTATTTTGTAAACCATTAAACCAAACAAAAGGTGAAGACAATACAAAGGTTTTTATGTATATGCAGTTTTTGTAGGTCCATTGGTTCGTGAGTTATTGACGTTAGAGTGAACCTCTTTGTATTGCATAAGTTTTACTTAAAAACGAAATTTGTTACAGCATTCAAACTTCATGTGATTTTAAAAATATTTTTAAAACTGCATATATAAAAAAATATGTGGAAAACTTTCATTTGGTATGTGGCGTCACTATTGGGCAGTGCCACTAACTGAGCGGTGCCACGCCCGTATATTGTATATTGTATTTATATGTCTATATCTTTAAAACGGTAATAGTAATTGTCTCTTAATTTGGCTCAAATAACTTTGTGGTCATTCAAAAGTTGGACCGATTTGAAAGTGGGAGTAGCACCTCCCATACAAAGTAAATATGGATTTTTGTATATCTTTGGGGCTGTAATAGTGGAAGTCTTTGAATTTGGTCTAAATTTATTAAAAGTTATCGCACTCCATCAGTCGAAGTTTGGGTATAAGATCTCCCATACCAATTAAATAATGATTATTGTATATCTTGAGAATGGTTTGAGTTGAAGTTTCTAAGTTTCTAAATAAAAGGATAGTCAATACAAACCATCATTAAAAAATATATACACTGGTGCATATTCCTATAAACGCCATTAATTTTTTTTGTTCTTATCCAAAAGCAAAATTTAACTATTTTAATGAGAGACAACTTAACGGTACTTTTTAAAAGTAAACAATTTTTTTTCTTATTTTTGTTGTTTGCCTTAATTATGCGATCAAATGTTCTTGCTGCTATTTTAAGTGGAAGATTCGTATAAACGCACACCCGAAATTTGTTTTTAAAAAAGTGACCAAAAATAAAATATTATCAATTTTAGTTCTTTTTTTTTTCAACCAAAGGTACGTTTCTAATAGTAATATCTCAATTTACTGTAACTTTTCCTATTTTAATCATTAAATTTCATCACTTTTAAAGATGCCTAAGGGAACTTTTTTGTCCGATCAAGAAAAGATTCAAATTAAATTTTTTCACGACCAAGGATGCTCTAATAGAGAAATTGGACGTAAAATCGGCGTTCGGAAAGTGTGGTGCGAAATTTCTTTAAGAAAGGACGAAATTATGGAGTTCGCAAATCAACAAAGGGTAATACAAAACTAACAAGAAGACAACTTAATCTAATAAAACAAGAAGCAACCCGCAAAAAATTGAATTCCACACAAATAAGGAATAAATTAAATCTTCCTGTGACAATGCTAAAAAAACACCATAAAGAAAATCGTCTAAAATTCGCAAGAAAATACATGAAGTGGACAGATGAGTGGAAAAAAGTAATTTTCTCTGACGAAAAAAAATTTAATTTCGTCGGTCCAGACTCATACTCATGCTATTGGCACGATTTGAGATCTAAAGATGTTCGGATGTCAAAACGTAATTTCGGTGTTGGCAGTGTTATGGTTTGGGCAGCGTTTTCTGCAGTGGACAAGATGAAAATTTGTATTGTTCCGACTAAAATGAATAGTTCGATTTATAACGAACTGTTGGAAGATGCTCTTCTCTCTTTTATGGACGAAAAAATGGATGAAGATTGCATTTTCCAACAAGATAATGCTGCAATCCATGTTTCTAAGCAATCGAAATCTTGGTTCAATGAACATGGCATTCCTTTGTTGGACTGGCCGGCTTGTAGTCCGAACTTAAACCCAATGGAAAACTTGTGGGGATACATGGCCCGTAAAGTTTATGCAAATAATGCCCAGAATGAAGGCATAAAGACTGTGACAGAGCTGAAACTAAGAATTAAACAAGTCTGGGAGGAAATTGATATCGATGTGCTTAAAAAATTAGTAGAATCAATGCCAGACCGTATTTTTGAAACAATCCATAACAAAGGATCATCCACACATTATTAATAATGCTACAATGGCCCAAACATTAAAGTGCGTTTATAGGAAAATACCCTTAAAAATGGCTGTTAATATCGAAAATTAAGTAAAAAATAATAATTAAAATACAAATGAATTTTTTTTGTAAACAATATTTTAAGTGAAGTCTCAACTAATTTAATACACAAATTTATAGCCCCCTAAATATTTTCTTGTTTAATTTTTAGCTTTTTTTTAAAAAAAAGTAGTGTGCGTTTATAGGAATATGCTCCAGTGTATAAGAAAATTTTAATTTTTTAGAGAACGGTAACATTTAAAGCTTTCTTTACCTATCCATATCAGTCAAAAAGCAGGTACAACACCAAGGCTCCCAGCAAGTTTAGTACACTTAAGTGTCTGAATTTGGCTAAGGACTGACAGTATTTTTTGAAATAGCTTAAAACAATAGTATGGCAGCTTGTTATATTTACAAAAGTATGCGTAAATAAAATAAAATAAAAATAAATGAAAAATTTTTATAACTCAAATTAGAGAAGCTGGATAGCCCTAATGAATAAGAACTTCATTAAATTGTTTTGACACTGTTCAAATAAAATTTTGAATATAATTGAAGCAAATCATTCCTAATTTTACATTCTTAGCGTTCGAAGCGTATATTTTGATGGTCTTATTCAAGTTCGCATTCTCTTTCTAGTAAATGCCACTAAGGTTTCATTAAATTTAAGTCAGATTAGTGCGGTAGAATTTTCAATTTTTTTCTAAATATACACAAACCAAAGCCTATGAGTTGTAATAATCTTTAATGACTTATTTTCTAATACTTTTGTTTTCACAATGTCTACCATAAATAAGCCCTGTTATATATTGACAATGGATTAAACTCTAAAGAGCAATAACTTCTGCATTAACATATTCAACTGTTATTTGTAAGTTTTTGGAGCTCTACACTGTACAAGGCTTTCTTCACGCAATTTGTTTAACATATGGTAGCTTCTGTAATTAGCCTGTTTCAGTATTTTTCGCGCAGTGTTTTTGGACACTTGTCTATCAAACTGTGTAATTATGCATGGTTTGAGCAATTTTTGGTGCTGCTAACCAGAGTTTTTTCTTCACTAATTGCACTATAATACTAATTTAGCGTTTAGTTAATTGGGTTGACCAGAACGAGGCTTTGTGATAAAAACTCCCTTGCTTTTAAAATTTTTTTAATTACTTTATGGATAGAGAACTGAGTCCGTTCAACTATTTGATCGATTTCGCGTTAAGTTTTTCCTTGTTTCCATAAATGTGCTATGATTTTACGTTCAGCAATATTCATTTCCTTTCTGGTCGCCTATACTATACAATTGTATTACTCAACTTTTGATGAAATAGTAATTTCACGTAATGGTCCAATTAATTTGCCACCAAGATCGTGTTATTTAACGCCATTGAATTATTGTTTTTCACCTGGAAATCGACATTCAAAGAGTTATTGGCGAAAAACGGCAGTATATGCCTATGCAAGGGTTGTGAGAATTAGATTGCACTTTGTACGCGCCAGCTGTGGCGGCCACATGGCCCAAATCATTTTCAACCATTAATGTCATAAAATTTTAAATAAAATATATTCCCTTCTTTTATTATGATTTAAACTTGTGTAACTTTAAAAAAGACACCCGATTTAAATATGGAAATAATAGCTTAGCATTTTTAACCCGGTAATGCCCAGAACATTTTTTGTTTTATAGTTTGTTGAAAAGATATATACTTATATATTTCGAACACGTGGGGACGGAAATGAAGTCCATTTGTCAGTAAATTGTTACACTTTTCCGAAAAACGCGAAGAACTAGCGTTCCCTAATTATGACCGCTTTAAGTCAAGTTATTTTATGAAATGCAAGTTTTTTTGAACTCGTTTTTTGTCATATAATCATTTCAAAATAAAGCAAAAGCTTTATATTTTTTGAAGCAAACGAATAGTGCAAGCGGCGGACCCTTCAAAAATGGAGAAAACAATTCTGTCTGCACAGGCAAGGTCATGGCGCCTGATTTTTGGTGAAATTAAGAGAAAAGGTCATATTTGATGAAAATGAAAGTCTTATTTCACAATTCACCAGTTCATAGAAGTTTTATTGCGATGGCCATCATTTTCTCAGGCACCTTATCTGTCAGACTTATATTCCTCGGACTAGTTTTTGTTTTCAAACTTGAAGAAATGGTTCTGTGGTTAAAGATTTGTCAATATAGAAGAGGTAAATTCTGCAGTAGAAGGCTATTTTGAGGAGTTAGAAAGCTCTTACTATAAAAAGTGTAACTAAGCTAAATATCACTGGCAAAAGTGTATTGAGCTATAAAGAGATTAGTTTAAGAAATAAAAAAAGTTTTTCCCACATTTGTTTGTTTGATAGAACTGCACTCGTTTATGCCAAGCACAAATTGTAGCGGAACTGCAAAGTACCTAAATGTATGTTCCATACTAAAGATACTTTAATATGACGCAATGAATATTCTTATTGACGCAATGAATAACCCCCTCTAATGCCACTGTCTGCTTATTGACTATTAGATCTTGAGATGGATTAGAAAAATATAGGATATATGTCAACAAATTTACTCCACCATTTAGTTAACGGTGAACACTTGTCTTAAGCTCGTTGTCGACTTATTTCTATCGCAACATTTTTGAATCTTTTCAATGCAATGATTGCTTTCGAATTTCTATCTTAAAAACAAACTTGAAAAATGATGTGTAGGTCTTAACTCTCAAATTAACAATTTTTCAATACAAATTCAATTTTTTACAAGTCAAACGCAAGTTTTTTCAATACAATATGAATCTTATTCGGAACAAATCAAACTTTTTGCAACACAAAATAAATGTTTTTCACTTTGAACTAAATCATTTTCACTTCAAATTAAATTGTTTTCATTTCAAATTGGATTTTTTTAATTTCAAATTAATTTTTCTTTTTTTTTGTTTTAAGTTAATTTTTTTTATGCTATAAAATTAAACTAATATTTCCTTAACTTGCTATTTCAAATATTCACTACAGCGGCTCTGCAGATGCAGCTAATGACAAATTCACAGTCACATCAAGATAATAATTGTTACAATCAGAAGGTTCTATGGACTGTTACTAAGTCCATATTACTCTCAGGATCAGCTAGTAAATTTCGTGCACAAAGGTTGGTTTTTGAAAACACTTTTTCTATTGGTCTCAGCAACTTTATCTTTTACATCTAGATTTTTGTATATCTTTGCACTGTTAAGAATCAACCAGGCACCTGTGATGTTAGATTCAGCTAATTTATTAAATAGTTCTTCAAAGAAAGATACAAAGATATTGGTATTAACTGTGGAATGTGCAGTTATTTTTTTGTGTGTAAAATACCGTGTATGTTCATAGCTGCAATAAGGTAAATATTTCGACCTCTAACGGTAGGAATAGTTACTCGTGCTGTGGTACATACTTTGGATCTTGCCTTGTTTCTCCGAAGGCGGTAATTTAAACCAGATTCGTCGATAAATATTAATTTGTATCTTGCTTCCGAAGGGTTTTGTACTAAATTTAACGCATATGGTATGCGTCGCTGTATCGTAAAGTCGCTATTTAAACGATCTATACTGATTGTGCCAGATTTTAATGTAATTCGCAAAGATTTTAGTGCATTGTGTACACTTGTTGTACTTAATTCCACGTTATGGATTTCTCGAATTTTTTCTTTAACGCCTTTGAGAGTTAAACATGGATTTCTTTCTATAGTCTACTCAATTTTATCCAATAGCATGGCATTTAATTTGAAGTGACGTTTTCCACCACGGTTTTTTGTAACACTACATCCATCTTTGTTATAGCGATTTATAATAATTCGAGTGGTAGTATTTCTATTTATTCCAGTATTTCTAGTTCGGCTGAATCAGCCAAAGAATCAGTAACACCTTCTGATTATAACAGTTATTGTCTTGATATGACTATGAATTTGAATATTTTAAATAGCAAGTTAGAGAAATATTAGTTTCATTTTATAGTATAAAACAATTTAATTTAAAATAAACAAAAATTCAATTTGAACTGAAAATGATTTAATACAAAGCGAAAAGAATTTCTTTTGTGTTGAAAAAAGTTTAATTTGTTCCGAATAAAAATCAATTTGTGCTGAAAAGAATTGCGTTTGACTTGTAGAAAATTTAATTCGTATTGAAAAATCGTTAATTTGAGAGTAAAAAACTATATTAAAACATTTTGCTCCAAATTGCTTTAATATAGTTTTTGCTCCAAATTAAAAACAGAAACAAATTGTTTGAAAGTTGCTTAATACTAGAGACCTTCAAGAAACCCAAGTTTTATTGAAGAACATTCATTACTAAAGTAGGAAAAAATGGAAAAATATTTCAAATAATTTAGAATTCTTTTAAATAAGTAAAGCAATTTAGAAGAAATACCGCATAAAAACAGCAAAAAACAACAATTTTTTTGTTTTTTTGTCTGATTTCATTTATAGAGCTTACACTGATTAACAAAAAAAAAAAAATTTTTATTTGCTTTTGCTATGGACTTAGTTGAACCTTTTTTTTTAAATATTTTTTAAAAATTTCATTAGATTTAGCATTTTAGCTTTTTGCTTCTTTCATCCAAAACACTTGATGAATTGTAAAGGAAGGAAGTAAAAGTAAAAGACAATAAAGAAAGCAAAATAAAAAAGAATGAAATAGAAGGTTTTGAATTTAAAGTAAAGACCGAAATTGTAATATAATTTTAAGCAAACATAAGCTAAATTTAACTCACAATAGTTAACAACAAAAATACATTCGTAATTTAGAAAATAAATGTTTTAAACAAAAATGTATTGAAAAAGGATTAAAAAAATAATTTTAAATATTGTCTTAACAAGAAGGGAAGACATGTTAGTGAAAAAGCATTGATATTAAGAGGAACTGGGAAAAATTCATAGTACTTCAATAAGGGCAAAATAAGATATCAAGCAACCTTAAAGGCTATGCCACATTGCGAGATAAAGTCAATGGTTATTATGGACTGTCGTACATCTTTCAACGTACCTGATGTATACAACGGTGTTACCTTATCTTGGAACCCGAAGACCTCCCTGAAAACCCAGTAGCTGACTATTTGGCGAACAGGGAAGTTCAACGAATTTTCAATGAACCTATACCGTCCTTTAAAAGAAAAATAATCAATTCTTGGGTTAACAGGGAATTTGCTCGGCAATGGGAAAATGTCTCTTCTAGTGGATCCCGAAAGTTAATACTTCTTAGCCAGAGAAAGCTAAGAGTATAAACGCATCTATTTACCAGACAGTATAGTCTAAGATATTATCAAAATATCTTAGGAAATTCGTTTTTGAGCCACGAATTTTGTGAGCGCCTGCTATTTTAGATCACAGGATAAAATATCTAGTGGCAGCTATGAGTAACTCCAAAAAGGGTTCTCTAACCGAATAGAATAACTGCATATGATACGGCAAAATCTGAAAAAACCATAATTGACTGAATGAAATTTTTATTCCGTTTAAAACGAAATACCAAGGCATTTACAATACGTTTTAATGACCATCACGACTAGAGGTTCTTAATATAACAATAGAACTTAGCGTACCCACAAAAGAAAATAATTAAAAGGCAAAAAAACTGGATTATTTTGTGAAATAAAAAATCACCAGTTACGTTTCATTAATTCGATGCTTTTATGAGATGTATGGCAATCAACTATAACAACAAATATTCATTTAGTATTTAGTATATTCTTTAACTTTTAGTATATTTAGTATATTCTTTAACTTTAGTATATTTAGTATATTCTTTAACTTTTTTTGCCTAAAAACTATCGGCTGATTTGTTTATCAAATTTCTTTTCGGCAACACTGTTTTTGGCAGCTCAGTTGTATTCATGTAACATGTTACTGTCAAACATGTTCAGTTCGGTTTACAATTAAACCATTAATCGTCTTAAAAACGAACAACGCTCGCAGATTATTGAATTTTATTATCACAATTCAGTTGGCTGAAGATACGCTTATTTACCGGAAAATTGTGTTCATCGACGAAGCTAATTTAAGGTTGAATGGATACGCGAACAAGCAAAATTGCTGTATTTGGCGTGAAGAACAGCCAGAAGCATTGCGAGAGCTGCCAATTCGTCCCGAAAATTTAACTGTTTGGTGTGAATTACGGGCCGGTGGCATCATTACTTTTTCAAAGACGAAGAAGGCAAGAACATTCCTGTGAACGGCGAGTGTAACCATACGATGATTACAAATGGGCGGAAGAGTTAATTATAACTTGGATCAGCTCCATGCCTAGGAGCATGATCATTTTCTTGTCTCCTGATAGGGTGGAATCCATTGTGATGGCGTCAAAAGGGTGACCTCAGGGTGTAGTACTTTCTCCATTGTTATGGATGCTAGTAGTTGATGGCTTAGTCAACATGTTGGCCCATAGGGGTGTCATAGGGTGCTGAGGACCTCGTTATAATAGTCCGTGAGAAATATGAGACTACGTTGTGTGATCCCATGAGGACGGCCATATGCGAGGTGTCAAATTGGACCACTCAGGGAGGGCTCTCGGAAAATGCCTCGGACCAGGAAAGTAAAGTATCTATGTGTCATTCCGAATAGGAGGCTTAGTTGGAACGCGCACATTGGTGCCGTGCAGACAAATGCGAAAGGGCCTTTGGGCAAGTCGTTTCTCCTTCGGTAAGACAAGGGGTCTTTCGGCAAAAATGTGACTTTGGATATATATACCGCTATTATTATGCCGATTATCGCTTATGCTTGGTGGAGAAACGCAGAATACAGAGACTCGCCTGCCTTGGAATAACTGGGACAATGAGAACGTCTGCACCAGCGATCTTGGAAGCCCTGATTGGTTTGACATTGCTTCACATCTGTGTATGTGATGAGGGTGGCGGGATCTTCAGCGGCAAGGTTTTTTGCCAAGGGAAATATGTCTGAAGGTTTCTCCAGTCTACGTAAGGTGGTCTGAAAACCATCTTCAGTCCTGGATGTTATAGCTTTGGATCTGTGCTTTGCTGGGAAATTCAGAGTTCATTTCCTTTTGTCGGTGCTGGCGTCCTTGGATCCAACCGAGACTTGTCGATCCCACTGTGTTGATTTCTATGTGTCTTCCTAGTTGAAATCGTGATCAAGGATATATATGCAAAGATTAACCTGGACAGTGGAATCAAGGCAAGCTGCTTTAAAAGCACTTGGCTCGAATCGTATTACATCTAGACTAGTCAAATATTGCTACGAAACGTCGTAAAGGGGAGAGATAACACAGCGGATGCATTGGCTAGAAAATGTTCGGTAGCGCCATATATCGGTCTTGAACCTTATTGTACAGCACCGATTTCTGCCATCCTCAATCTAATCAAGAATTGGGAAATTGCCGGATGCTTGGAACACTGGAATTCTAAAAGGAGACTTCGCCACTCTGTGGCAGCGATCCGTCCACATTTTCTCAGACTTGAAACTGTTAACGGAATTTCTTACTGGCTATTGTGGTCTGAGAGCACATCTAAAGGAATGGCGGTCACAGATATAAGTATCAGAGACAGCGAAACACTTATTGTGTGAATGTGGGTTTCTGCATAAGTTTAGAAGTAAATATTTAGATGGTTTCATATCTGCTAGTGTTCATTAGAAAGGCAGCAGATCTGCTCAACAAACTATAAACTGGAAGAGCCATAATCGATCTCGTGGGTCGCGGTGTCCTGCAAGTTAGCTTGAACGCAATCCTCTTTAAATATGCCCAACGCGGTTTCGCTTGCAATTGTACAGGGTCTTATCAAAAGTATTATCTTTAGAGTTTATTTCGGAGGACTGAGAATTTCGTAATCTGCACTCTTGTAGGGTGGCTGAGTTAATATGGCCTTCTTTTGATGAGAATTGTACTACGCAATTTTTGGTTTGTGACATTTGTAAATTAGGTACTAGGTGAGCATGCAAGTTAACTTGGATTCTCCTTAAACGACCATTGCAACAGTTGCAATGAAAGGTAAAGGAAGAAACAGTCGCATCTTTTCTGAGTGCGCTCAGCCTTACCCAACTTTGGTATGTCTAGGCCTAGACCAACTGAAATATCTTACGGCTGCAAACTGAGTCTAATACCACGATGATATTATACATTACGATGTAAAAGGCATCACATCTGTAAAATGGTGTAGTCTTTTCAAACGGGCCCATACCGACTCTATTTGAATATTTCGAAATATTTAAAATTTGCAAATCAATAATTTGTAACTGAGAACCCTAAATTCATTCAAAAACAGAATTCCTATCAATTTAAAAAACTAAAATAAATCCATCCACTTAATAAGAACAAATCCTTTCAATTGTAGAAATAAAGTTTACAAATGATATTTCGAATATCCCAACTTTAATAAGAAAAAAGTATTTATTTTAGAGTTCTTATTAGATTCTACTTTAAAAATAAAATAAAACAAATCCTGTAAAATAAAAAAAAATAAACTTTTTTGCCAACATCATTGAAAACAACTGCAAAAGAAAATTTATCTGTCTACCAAATCTAACTTAAATATTTTTGCTTATTTTTTTCTAACAGCTTAAGCAGCTTTAAGTTGCTTTTTCTTTAGATTTCGTTAATACAACAACGAATAAGAATAAGAAAAAAAAAAAAAAAAAACGAAAAAGACCAGCATTCATCAACACCCAAGACAGAAATACTAAAACAATATGAGAATCTTTGCTCGTTATTTGTATATTCAAAGGATTATTTGCTGCAGTATCACTAACAACTGTTTTTATTGATGCCAATGCCAACAGCTAGTGATACTTTGCCTCCTTGCATCTCCTATCCGCCGCAATGGGATTTCAAATTATTTTAATGTTGTTTTTCTTGTTTATGGTCTTTTTATTTATTTTTGTTTGTTTTGTTTATTTTTTTTTTTGGCCACTTTGCCAGTCAAAGTATAAGTAGAAAAAAAAAGAAAAATTACGAAAATGGCAAAGTTTTTAATACATTAAAATTAAAATAAGTTTGAAGGGATAAACAGGGAAACAACAACAAAACAAACAAAAAGTCGAAATAAATTGAAGAAACACCATCAATGGCCACACAATAAAACAGACAGACAGACACAAGACAACTGACATCATGTCTCTTTGTCTTGCATGAATATTTAAAATTATAATTTTTTTGTGTGTTATTGTTGTATTGTTCCTTGTCTTCTTCTACTTTGGAAGTTGATTGTCAAACAAATCTTGTCGACAGCTGTTTTTCATTCTCTCTTTGGCATTAGAAGGAATTATTTGGAATATAAAAAAATTTATAATTCTGTGGTATTTAAATAAATCATGACTTGTTAAAGATTAACTTTACTATTGTAGCTGGTTGCTTCCTATTGTTTCAACTATAAAATGAAATAAATTTAAAAAAAAAAAACATAAAAAACATAAAAACACCAAATAATCACTGTGCAATTTGGAGAAATGCTTGTTAAATGAATTATTAATCAAAGATTTATGTATTTTGTTACAAAGAAAAGTTTGTTTGTTTGTTTTTAACAAAATTATTTTTTGGTTTATTTAAATTAATAATAGGAAATAATTGACGTAGAGTTCAGTTATATGTTTCTAATCAAAAATTAATTGTTGTAAAATATGAAAAATATGTAAAAGTAATTTTATTATAAGATCAGTTTTCAGTATTGTTCATTTGGAAATCATACACAAAAACCAACATTGGTATTCAAAGTAAATGGTGATTAATAATGTACCGTACTGATGTAGCATAGCTTGGCTTTATAGTCTGCAGTACCAACTTAATTTCAATTTAATCAATATCACATACAAGGTATAAAAGCAAAATAATGTCATATATCACTCACAGCATAAGCGACGATTACCAATCGCCACACTGCGCGTCGATCCCATAGAACGAATGGACAAAAATAGAAGGAGTTGTTGTAGATGAATGAAACTTCGTGTAGAGACAACATCGAACGCCAACCGCCCACATATCTTAAGTCATTTTTTTATTTAAACTTGTTAATAAAAAGGTTTTCTGTAGAACAGAGTTGCGTTAATTACTGATATTATTTATATAATAAATTCCAAAAAACAACAAATTTTTTCAATTTTGTGGACTAAGGCATTTAAAATGTATTGCGATCTGGCGATAATTCGATGTTTTACCGCATATTTTGAATTTGAATAATAAATTTGCTTATTCCTGAGATAATATATTATATATAAAGTGATCATCCAAATTAGTTTTAATTTTTTATTTGCTATTTTAATCTAGTATTTCATTTAGTAAAATTTATAAAAATTTCTCCAAATTATACATTTTTGAAATTTAAAAATTGCTGAAGTTGTAGGAAAAAGTTGATTTCAATGTTTTTATTTCATAGCACATATTATATAGTTCCAAAAACCGAAACAATAATATAACTGTTTTTATGTTTTATGTTTATGTTTCTTATTCTCCTTCAAAGGTTGGTAAATTTAAACTTTTTATTGAAATACGTGCGTTCTTTAAAGTAGAAAAAAAGCAATATTGCAAAGTAGTTAAAAAAACAAACTTCTAAAAATGTCTTTAACAAATATAGTTCTTACAGCTATTTTTCTGAAGTACCTAAAATCTAATTACTACATGGTTTTCTTATTATAAATTAGTTGAGTTTAGCGCCCTTTTGAGACAATATAGAGAAGTAGCCACAAAAAAAATGTTCAATATTTTATTCAGCGGACTATTACCTTTCAAGAAATATATAGTGTTACGAAAACGAAAACCCTGAAGAGATAAATCCACCACATCAGGGATTCATTAAGTCAGTGGTTTTAAAGGGATTTATTGTGGGATGTTTTAAGCTAAGAACTTTATTGGTTTTGTGTCGTGGCTTACCATCGTTGTCATAATTACCTTTACTAATTTGTGAGTACTGCCTGCATGCGTAACGGGATTGCCAGCTCGATTTTTTTAGGGATATTTTGGTTTTACATTTGAATTTACCGAACATAAATCGAAATTTGTAGCAACTAAAAGACCATTCGAAGTTGATAATGAAATACTATAGAAGGTGGCGAATCGCGTTTGGTGAGGCTTTGGTTACTTGGCTGTCACAAAGTAAAGTCTGTTTAGGTGCAAATAAAAAGTGTTGTAAAAGCGAATTTGGTGTAGTAATACATAGTGTATTAAAGTACAGTACAATTAATAAATAAAAGACCATAAAAACAAAAAACAAAGTAGAGTTTTATTTTATTTTGATGCAATATAAACGAACTCAAATATTTTAAAAAGGTTAAAACGTAATATAACATATTTTATCAAAATCCGTGATAAACGATTTTTTGATTATTGTCTATGGGACAACGCACTGAGCGCCGCCGTGATGAAATACTGCGGTTGTAACTTTCGATTTTCGGGCGGAAGTTTACAATATCTTCATAAGACGGAGAAGAAAGACCTTAAGTTTTCTGTCATCCTGCGAGGTAAGGTAAGATTTTGTTATGGGTTGTATGACATCTCTCAATGATCTTGGTGTTCACAACGGTGTTACAGTGGGTCTCGAGTCAAAAGCACCACCATTGATATAAAAGAACTGACTGAGAAGCTCAACGGCATTTTATTGGCCCTGAACCATTTTTCGGCATCCATGTGGAATGCTCAGGGCGGTGGGCTGGATGCTACGTTGAGAGGAAATTTCTTAACTTTAGAGAAGTGAGACAGGCAATGAATTTTGTCTCCCTTCCTCCCGCTAGATCAAACGGGCTATTACTAACAGCAGAAGAGAACTTAGAATACTAATAGGCCTGAGAGACTTCTGGCTTATATACCAGGGTATGTATACTACGGTTTTTGATAGTGTATTAGTCTGACAGACATGTAGTATACGTACTATTTATTGTCACCTGAAATGTAAAAAGGTCTACTATCATATCTTATTATTTTAATAAAATGAAAATAAAATCTTAATCAAATGAAAAGTATTTTTTATATAAAAATGATGATGAAAAGCAACAAAGATATTTGAATGTCACAGTTTAATCAAAACTTCTTGTTAGGTGAGATCTAATATGTTATTAAACCTCTTTGACTTGTTAAAAAACTATAAATCATTTGTTATGCGCTTTTTAATTTCTCCAATGAAGTTGTTGTCCTTTGAAATAGAAGAATAAAAATTTCTTTGCTTTAACGCGCTATATTGATATTAATCAATATTTCGTGATTTTTATTTTTATTTTTTTGCTCTTAAGACCCTTTTGCATTTCAGGTGATTATATATTAAAGCGTTTTTTTAAATACAAATAAAAAATTAATTGTCACTCAAACAGTATAAAAATTTAAAATTAGAAATTTGTTTGCTCGAATTTTGTCGTTTTTTATTTGTTTGAAGTAATAAAAAAAGCCGTGTAAAAAAGATTATTTAAATAATGATTTCATTAAAAAATATTGATTTAAAAAAATGTCAGTTTAAAATATGTACGAAAAGTCATTTCCTATTTCTTATCGAATGGAGCTGTGTTAAGAAAATAGTAATAGTATACTATATTACATACAATGTTCATTTTCATAGTATACAAACAAGCTTTAAACTACAGTGTTTTATTGCTTAATTGTAGTATAGGTTTACACATATGTAGCATACTATGCTAGTATCGTATACAAATCCTACTGTTACGTTTTAACCTTTTTAAAACGTTTGAGTTCTTTTTCATTGAGCCAAAATAAAATAAACACCACTTTGATGTTGTTTTACAGTTTCTGTTTTTTCACTTTTTACAGTACATATTAATATTCGTTCGTACAACACTTTTATTTACGCCCAAGCACGACTTTATTTAACGACTGCAAAACGATAACTATATTACTAATGCATAAAGCGCCACCTTTAATATACAATTTAAATTACTTCCGAATGTTCTTGGTCTTCCCACAGCATACGAATTATTTCCGTTAATTCAAATGTAACACACAAAGACGGTTGAAATGGCAGTGCTGCCAAATACACAAATAAGTACGGCATACCAAATGAACCAAAATCCCACAATACAGTTTTAAAGACGCTGGTGAAGTGTATTTTCTTTTTAGGCATTTTGATTTTCGTAACACTATGCCTGTCAGAGCTATAACCTGTCTATTTGTTGAATTTCCTGGTCTCAGCATCTCTTAGAGAATGTTTTGAATGATCGATGCAAATTATGGTAGTTGTGTGTCTAGACATCTTTGCGAGTGCTCTTCTATTTCGACCCAGAGGATAATGTTCCTGGGAGATACTGGACTAACTCTAAATGGGTTATTTCTTCTCTCGGCATGTAAGATAACTAGCTTTATACGTAGCCGTGATATATATATGAGGACGCATAAAAAATTATTCGGGTCACAGTGTCTTTTAGTTTTTGTCAACACAAAAATCATAGAATCATTTCATATTCTATCCATACAACCTTTAGAGCCCTAATTGCAGAGTTTGCTGTTAAGTTATCTGATAAAATAAGAAATGAATTAAGTATATTTTTATATATTTTCTATACGAATAATAATCAAATGCCGTTCGTTAGTAATCACATGACTTAAGAATGGCTGCACCGGTTTAGCATTTTTTTTTAATATTTGTAATAGTTCATTAAAGTTTAAAAGAAAATCTTATACCTACACTTGTACAGCCACTTGCTTAATTTATCTAAAATCGGAGAACTGACCAATAGTTGGAAATGGTTAAAAGGAAGTATTATGTTACAGAGTAGTGGAAAATGAGATCCAATGCAATAAACCCAACTCTTAAATTAAGACATATATTAATAAAATTTCTATCGAGTACTATTAAATGATCTTTTATAAGACTTTCTTGAATGAACGGCGATAGTCTGCCATCATATGTGAGTACCACCTTCCCTGAGAGCACTTTTCCATTGCCAGAAGATTCTAAAATCACCCTGATTTTGTAGAAATCGGTCAAATAGGACTGCAGAAAGCGGATTTTTATGCTTATGTTGCACACTAGCTCTTACAAGATCGATGGCATGTACTTAACAAGCTCGACATGATCGTCAGATTTCTTTTTACTTAGGAAATCACTTATAGCCAAAACAAATGAATTTTAAGCTCTGCATTCGGCTTCAGTCATTGATTTGAAAAAATTATGATCTCTTACGAGTTGCCTAACCTGTGGCTCAACACAAATACATGCAGCTTGTCATGATTACGCATTTTTTTTTTTAAGTATTGATGAAATCCAGTTTTCACAAGATTTCACATAGATTTTCCATATTTTTCAAATATATAGTCTTAAATATATATATGATATATATGTATAAACATAGTGACACATAATAGGGACACTTATATAAAAATAGTTATAATTTCAACTCTGTTTCTAAATATAAACATTTATCAATAAGATTTAATTTGACAAACAAATTTTGCACCTTTTCTCAGTTATAGTACATTATTCTCTTAAGCTTTTAAGGAAAATGGCAATGTGTCCCTATTATTTCTCACATGACTATATATTCACCACAAATATCGCAAAAACAATCTGGATTAAGCATACAACAGCTTCTTAGCGCTGCCGTATCTTAAACATCAAGAAAATATATTTTGGTGTCCAATAAAATTAGGGTTGTTAGCTATAACTTAAAAACAAGAGCTCTCGTATAGAATGCGCTAGAATTTTTTACTGTCTTTACTTTTATTAGTATTTAAATAACCATTTGGCGGGTACGTGTTAATTATGATGATTTATGTTCAATCCTTATAACTATATGATCAGTCTAAAAGCTTCACTTATCCTTTCCTTATGAAGCTTTTTATCGCACAGCGTCAATTGTGATGTGCAGGGAAACTAGACACATGCTCTTAAAAAAATTGATTTTTCTTTGTCAATAGAAAAAAGGTACGTAGCTTACAATTTTTGGTAAGATGAAGCAGTATATATTTTATTGGTATTGACTTTGCTTTATTGCTTATTTCAATTTACTTTTTGTATTTACTTTTCTTTCTCCACACTATTAAATGAGTTTAGAACTTTTAAAATCTCTTTATAACAGCGTAGTAATTAATGGCTGCAAATTAAGTTCTCCATCGACATATGACTGTTTCGGCCAGTAATGGAAGGTCAGGAAACACTTCTTTTAAAATTTCAACTCTATTTGGAGCTTTAAAAGATTTTTTTTTTATTTGTAGAACTTTGTTTACTAACAGGTCATTCAGTAAGTCCGTAGGATAGTTAAGAAAAAAATTTTGACAAAATTCGGTTTTATTATTTAACATATTTTCCTCCGGGGCATAACAACAAGTATGGTGATATTCCAACTTTTCGATACCACTTTTATAGTACGATTTTTCTTTCTCGTCAAACTAGGCATAATATTGTGTATGGGTAAACAATTCAAAGCCCAATTCATTAAATTTTTCCATCGTTTTCACCGTTTTGTGGCACGATTTGTGAGCTCACACGGCACCCACTTTGAACAGAACTTTCGAATACTCAAATGTGTAAAATGGTAAAAACATTACCATCTGATATCGTTACAATATCAGCTAGCTCGTGCACTTTCAATTTGCGATAATTCATAACAAATTTGTACGATTTCTCTTTCTCGTCAAAGTAGGCCTCAGCTTCAGCGATTACTTCAACATTGGATTTAAATTTCTTACCAGCAAGCATCTTCTTGAGATTTGAAGACAGGAAAACGTCGCTGGAGGCTACATTTGGAGAATATGGTGGGTAGGTATGCAATTCGAGTCAATTCAATTTGCGATCGTTCATAACAAATTTGTGGATTTTTTGATGCATTTGGACGTCCACTGCGCTCTACATCATTTGCGCTGATATGACCACGTTTAAATTCAGCAAACCACTTCGCTGCCATATGTCTTGATGAAGCATAGCTCGGATAAAGTTTATCAAGGCATTGTTTGGCTTTCCCTCTATTTTTTAATCAAAAAGCAATGCTTTATCAAAACTCGAAATTCACTTTTTCCATTTTTTATCAAAACTTGTTTCACAGAAAATGCTATAACTCACGAATCAATAGTCAAATTGCTGTCAAATTTATACACATATCGTTTGAAAGTTAGTACTAAAAAAATCATATGGATAAAATTCTAGTAACACCATTTATGTGCCATCCTACAGACTTATTGAATGGCTTGTTATTTCGTATGGGTCGTCAACACACTTACATAAGCGAATATGTGTTAGTTTAGAGTAAGATACCTAAATGACTTTGACAGCTTTTATCATATACGTCACAAAATCAAGTTTTTATTTAAGTTTGCTTCCAATATCTTTAACGAATCGTCAGAAAGTTGTGCAAATGCGAAGTGTTTGGTTTTGTCCAAACCAACTGTGTTAGTTAAGAATGTTGGCTTGATGCTACTTTTTCACAAAGTAGAGCACCGAAAATAATATTTGCGACATTTTTTAATGCCATCAGTTATATCATCTACGGAAATCCATAAAAATTAGTCTTTTATACATTTGCGTATTTTATCTAAGCTTTTGCGGTACATATTTTTAACAAATATATTTTGAGCATTAAAATATTTCTGATCGTAGTTTATCATTTTAATTGACAGACAATTAACCCTAAAATCGTAACCTTTTTTTTACATAAACACTAACCATTAGTCGAAACGACCAACATGCATTTACAACCGATTTTTACCGTGCCAATGTACAAATTGTCAATTGTATTGTTCAAAGTAGCTTTTTCACTTTGTTGTGAATAGATATTAAAAAAGATATTTAAGAATAATATTTAAGAATAAATAATTTTTTTAGATGTTTATTAGGAACATATTGTAGGAGACACTATTGATATTAACTATTTTAATTAGCAAAGAAATAACAAAAAATGAATATTGAAATACACAAATTCAGTTCATATTAAAGAAAATAATTATATACGAACATACATATTCATTTTTTTATTTCTATTTGTTGTATGCTTCTTCCGTGTGTTCTCCGTACGGCGTTACCACACTTCGTGGATATTAAGTTTGTCATTATATGCTTTTAATAGGGGCAAAAACGGAAAATTTTGCTTTTATTTGCTTTAAATCGTCAATTAAATTTTTTTCAAGACTTATTTTCGTTTTCCAAAAAAAAAAAAAAAAATTAGTTTCGTTAAAAATATATTGAAATATAAGATACATAAACACTAACCATTAGTTGAATCGACTAACACGAGCTTTATAACTAAAAAAATACAATACTTACTGTTCAAGTTGATCGCTCAATCAAACAAAAAGCTGTATATGAAAATAAAGACGATGTTAATCGGATCGACTAAGGTTACGGTTTTAGGGTTAAAAGAAGCCATGACTTGTTCAGAATATGAAACGAAAATTTTGTTTCCGCTATAAAAATATCCTAAAGCACCAAAAACCCAAATATGCGCTGAAAAGGCTTAAAACGCTTTTTAAATACGAGAAAAAATTTGAAAACATGCTTTTAAAACTGAAATATGCAAAAAATGCAGTTATGAGAACAAACGCAAAAATATGCACTAACAAATCGATGCCAAAATTCATAAAAACTATTGAAACGGATATATATTTTATATCGGACTTGATTGGTTGCACGAGAAAAACATGCAACGTCATATTTCTGGTTTCCCTGGTGATGTGTATTTGTTTTAGAATTATTTTCTAAGTGCTTTTCTAAAAAACTAGACACTCAAGCATATTGAGTTTTTTTTTCATATTAACACTGTAAAATGTATAAAATCATTGGACGAAACGTTAGTTTAGGTACAGAATTTAAGTACAAGTATTGATTAAATATTTTTATTTTTGTTTCTAAAATAGTGTTAATCTCTCTATTTCAATAACCTCTCATCCACTTTCAGTCAGTAGTTAAGCAAGTAAATGTTGCACAATTTTTAATATTTAACTACTTTAACTACTGCAGTTACAAATTGTGTTAAAAATATAAAAAATAAAATAAATTTTATAAATATTTACTCCATTAAGATATTTTTATTTTATTTTATTTTATTTTAGTTTTTAACAACCCATATTTTAGCATTTATTACTGGGGTTTGGCATGTCTGCACGTCCAACTAACTGTCTGTTACTTGAACCGTTTTAAAGTTTTGCGAGAGCATTTTAAACGTAAGGCAATTGTAAAGACTAAGGGTACGAGTATAATTTTGTATGTACAGTACGTATGAGGGATAATAAAGTAAAAAATTCCTTTCCTTTTACCAATTTCTCAAATAGTTTAGCAAAAGTTGAGGGTGGAAAAAAATGCCAAAAATACTATCCAGTAAAACAATGATAACATTTTTACACCCTTAACTCTATAAATAAACTGTTTTACTCTTAAAATATTATATTTTTCATATCCGTACATACACACACACATGTATTTGTTTGCCACATTGCTTGAAGTAATTTTAAAATTTTTTTATTTCGTTAGCTTTTCATTCCGCTTGTAGTTACTGCTGCAGTTTATTTGTTATACGGATATGATGAATAATTTATGGCTAACACCACTAACCAAAACACCCCAACTTTAAATAGAATAAAGGAAGAACTATTTTTTATTTTATAACAAATTTAAAAAAAAAAAATTCACAACTTAAAAAAAAATAGAAAAAACGAAAATTTTAAAAATAGTAGTAAAAAAAATTCCGCACCAGCATTTAAAAGAGAAAAAGCGAATACAAGTAGAAGCAGCAGTAGCAGCATAAACAGCACAATGCAATTTTGTGGCCAACCACTTTTGAAAGATGAAGGCAACAGGAACGACCAAGTGAGCGTCCAAATGTTATAAAAATAGCGGGAGGAACTACTTCCGCTACTGAAATACTAAAAAGTAATTCTGCTTTTTTTTCTTTACTTTTTTTTTGTTACTGCAATATAATAACACAGCCAGAGGCCAACATTTAAAGCAATTGCAACCAACAATTGAAATAAAAAATTTTACAAAACAAACTGCAGATACTAAAAACACACCAAAAATTATAAAACACACATGTTCTATGGATGGTAGCACCATGGGAAAGATCTCTTGACAGTGGAATTAGAACGTTAGTGCCTAGACTTACACTATAATCCAGTCAGGATTATCACACAAAACAAAACTCAAGTACTTAACTTAATAAGTATTTGTAAACATACTATCTAAAACCTGGCGTGCTTCGCTACCCCCACCTTCATTATTATCTCAAATGCTATCTTAGCTAAATTATTTACCCTTTTTCTTAATTTTGTCCCCTTTCTGCCAAAATCAAATTATTTTTACCTTTCTGAAAGACACTATATGTCCGTAGATAGCTTTCATCCAGTGTAATTTCTGTATTTCCCGCCATTCTTAAGATATACAAAAATTAATATTTACTTTGTATGGGAGGTACCACGCTCACTTATCTAATACTGCCAACTTTTTGCCTGATGATTTGTATTGACTATAAAGTCAATCAGTCCAAATACTGAAACTTTAGCTGTAACCGTTCTCAATATATAACGAAATCAATATTTAGTTTGTATAGAAGGTACCACGCCCATTTTTTGACTAATAATTTGCTTTGACTGTGAAGTCATTTAGACCAAATACTAAAACTTTAGCCTTAACCGTTCTGGAGATATAATGAAATCAATATATTTTGTATGGGAGGTACCACGCCCACTTGTCCAATTCCGTCCACTTTTTCCTGATGATTTGTATTGAGTATGAAGTCAATCACAACAAATTCCGAAACTTAAACTTTAACCGAAATTAATATTTACATTGTATGAGGGGTACCACGCCAACTAGTGTTATTCCACCCATTTTTTCCTGATGAATTCGCTTGACTACAAATATATTTGGGTCCAATTTACAAAATATTTCTGTTGCTATTTTCAAGATATAGTCAAATAAATAAAGAGAGATACCGCAAAAATTTCAAGAAAATCGGTTCAGCGGCTTAGCTGTATATGAGGCACAAACAAACAAACCAACAAACAAACGTACATACAAAAACATGATCAACCCTTTCGACGAAAATCTGCATAATCCGAATTCGGATTAACCTTTATGTGGTTGACAAGGTACCCAGTAACCAGGTACACTCGTTTCCGACTTTTTTCAGAGTACAATCTCTATTAGAGTTATGGCGAAAGTTTAAACCAGGGACTGGCAATTTTGCCAGTTTTCGATTATTTCATGATGATAATCCCGTTACTTTGCATTTGTTTGTCAATTTTGTGTTAAAAGTGCAATTTTTGCTTGGTCAAAAAATTAAGTACATTTAACATTTTGTAATATTTTGCATTTGTAAGAGAAGGTGGGTTAATTTATTCGGAGAAAAAAAAATATTACGAGATGGTTGATCAAAAAATTCTTCTTGAAAGGGGATGTGTTGGTTGCTGATCTGTTTGTCGTTCTTTTTGTGTTTGTATTATTGTGCCTTCCTTTGTGTTCTGTTTGTTGTTTGATAGCAAGTTTCGCTCTGCTTATGGTAATAGCTGATTTATTCTGTCTTGCGAGGACGCCTTTGTCGGTAGCGCCAGTAACTTTCCGATATGATTATGCTCTACACGTAAGCTTACGCACGCTGTGAAGTTCAGGAACATCAAATTGGCTCTTACTAAGAGTAAACGCGTTGAGCCACTGTACCTCATATCTGTAATACTTAGAGCTGGAACACATATCTATTATTACCTAAAGTCTCTCCTGAGCGTGGCCTATTAATATAAATTTTGGTCTAAAAACATATATGGTATATAAAATGGCCGACAGTGATACTAAATCTAATTAAAATGGGACTTGTCGCTAAAAGGTATTTTTTATTCTAATATATGGGCTTAATAATTTTCTAAAAAATATTAAGTAGATGGCCTAGTGTTAAAATGAAATTTAATTAATATAAGTTTTCAAAATGTGCCAATTATAGACTAGGATACACATTTTTATTAAGATGTCGTTAAAACTATAGTTATTATATTAATTCAGTTTGCATAAGATACACGTGGACGAAATTGGATCGATATAATTTGTTCATAATCTATTTTTATAAACAATAACTCAAAATGACTAAATTAAAAAAAAAAATCTGGATACTCATCTATTTCCCTTAGCAATTAGACAATAATAAAATTAAGTGAAGTAACTATTGATATATTGTATGACTATACTTTTCGTATATGTTTTGAATGTGTAAGTTTTACTTACCCTTAAAGTCCACTATATAGTAAAGGAAAATGTTATTCTGGAAGAAAACAAAAAGAAAAATGTATTTTTAAGTATCATACGTATGTCAGTATGTGTGTATAGAAATGTTTTGTTATTTTGTATTAAACACTTATGCAAAATACTTCCAAGAGTTACCCCATTATTTTCAAAATTATATACGAGTATGTATGTATAAATGTATTATAAAACATAAAAATGTTAGTTTTGCATTTCATTTCTTTATTTCTATTCTGCTCTATATTTTAATTTCCCAACAGTAGACCTCATATACCACATTTAGAGTTTGAAAAAAATACTTCTGTAGACCAAAAAGCATAAACAACGTGAAAAAATGCAGAGAAAAAAATATGAATATAACTCGACGTTATGAAAAGAGAATAAACCCATAACAAAAACAACATGGCACTACAAAGTCTTAAAGTCAAGGCGAAATTTAAGAAAAACTAAGAAATAATAAAGAAGAATAGCAACACAGGGTGAAATCTAAAAAGAAACACTTTTCTGACCTTAAAAACCAACAGCAACAATAAAACCGCACAATAAAGGTGTTTCTACTTTGCATTTGTGGTTCTTTTGATGCTGGTGATTTTTATTTTTTATTTCTTCTTTAAAATATTCTCATTCCTACTGTTTTAGTACTTTTATGTTTCCTTTGTAATTATAATCTCTTTTCTTATTTTTTCTTTCTTTTGCACTTAACTTTGAAAGGCCTGAAGAAATGGCAACAGCAGAAGAAATAGGCGACAAAAAAACTGTGAATAAGAAACTCTAGGCAAAGAAATTCAATATTTAAATGTCAGTCGTTAGCGATTGCACTAAAAAAGTTCTGTTATGGCCTTTTGATTATCGTTTAAAATTTTGTTAATCAAAAGTATTGAAATAAGAAATTTACTTTTAGTTTAGTTACAGTACTGGCTGTTCTAAAGTAACTCAACTCGAAATTTTCGAATTTCTTGTAGAGATTTTATATTTTAGTAAAATAATAGAGAAAATAAGGTATGAGTAGTGCTGTCAGATAAATAAGGCATAAAATTGTCGGAAATTGAGGAAAAAAATTGTCAAAATCTATTTTTTACGACGTCAAAAAATCCTGATAAAAAATATATAAAAATTGCACAATTTGAATTGCATTATTTGGCAACCTGAAAGAATTTACGGAAGAACCTCGGCATGAAGCCATATAAAATACAGCTGCCAAAATTATTGAAACAAAGTGAAGTACTACGAAGTCGTTTTTTGGGTGAGTGGGGCTTAGGAAAGTTGGACGAGAATCCATTTTCCTATTGAGTAATTGTATTCAGCGACGAAGCAAATTTTTCGCCCACTGAGTACACAAACAAACAGAATTGTCGAATTTGTTGCGAAGAGCTGCTAATGCACATTGAAATATGCACTGTTTGGTACAGTTTGTGTGCCGGTTGCAAATTGATTCGTACTCTTTCAAGAACGAAAAAAATCACAAAGATGAAAGAGTTAGACTTGGTTGACATGTGGTTTCAAGAAGATGGTGCCACATACCACACGACATGCGATACCATGATTCTAATAAGACATTAATTTTGTGGGCACTTAATTTCATGTTTCGGAGCAGTTAATTAGACGTTAAAATAATGCGATTTGACCAAACTAGACTATTTTTTGTGAGGATATGTAAAGTCTCTCCTGTGCAGCAATAAGCCAGTTTCAATTTAATTAAGTTCTGTAAGACAGCATTATATCTGCCATTAGTGATGGGCCACCTACAGTGTAACAGCGGGAAATATTTACATAAAATAATCTTTAAAAAGCAAATGTTAGACATTCATTTATGGCGTCATATAAATATTTCATTCTTTTTCACATTTTTTAATTTTCAAACGGCTTAGAAATCACCCATTATTTTTAAATCAGTATATTTAAAAAAATATTACAATTAAACATTTGAATTAATCGGGTACAACCTTAAAGTCTAAGCGGTTACAATTGCATATACTTCTTGTGTACAATATTGCTTCTAAAGACGATTTTGTTAAGGAATTTCTAAGTTATTATTATTATTTTTTTTTTTTTTGTTTTTGTTTGGACTAACTTGACTAAATTATGAAATAATAGACTGCAATCTCTCATTTTTATTTACAGCATTTGTAGGAAAGTATTCTTAAATTGTTCAAAGTTCAACAATTTTATTTTTCTCAATTCAGAGTCTATCCGTTGTCATTCACATTATTTATTTACAGTCTTTATAGTCTAAGGGCAATTTTTGAATGTAAGCTTCTATTAATAATAATTTTTTGTATTAAACTATGTTCATACATACATTTTAATTAACTCAATTAAATTTCAAATTCAACTAACACATTTGGTGTTCACATACGAATAGCGCAATTAAGATTACTCTATTAGAATTTGACATCTGAAAATGCTAAGATAGATTTTGTTTGTGAAAACTTAAATTTGTGAATTTGGAACAGTATAATAAAATAAAACTTTGTGTGTTCAACACATAAGTCCTAATTGAGCAATTAAAGCACTTATGATAGAGCTGCAAAACTATCGATAGTCCGCCCATTCGATAGTTTTGATAGTTTTCAAATGTTCTTCAAGGCAGCTCAGCCTTTAAAACAACGTCCAACGTAAGACTTTGCACTATTGTCAAACTTAATATGTTATCTAGTGAAAATGTATCATAGCATTTATTGTTAAAGTAATGCCAAAGTTGACATTTGAAATCAAATTATGTAGACTTTCTACGTGACGATGAAAAAGTAAGCAGCAACGTGCTTTGGTTATGTAGAGAATTTCTCAGCTGATCCCTAAGTAGACGATACGTTTTCACTAACTCAACCTTGAGTGTTACTTGTGGCAACAATATTAGAATTTAAGTAAAAGAAAAATATTAATAATAAATACACAGTATTGAAACATATAAAAGGGACACTTTATTTTTTGCGGTGTCATAAAATTTGATGTATTGAAGTTTTTTGATGGAAGAGTAATCCTTATATATAGCGAAAATTGTTGAGACCATAAAGTGCTCTAAAACTAAAGTAGTTAATGAGGTCCAGTGAAGAAAACTGCACAGACTATGGAAAAAAAGCATGAAACAACTGTCAGTTTTGAAAAACTTTTAATTCGTACTTCAAAGATTAATCCCTGCAAGACATCTAAAAGCCTCAAAAATGAACTTATTCTCCTGGTTAAAGTCGCACAATAAGAAAAAAAAACTTATGGAAGCTGGACTTATGTGTAAGAGTCCTCAACTTGTACCTGCACCGTGAGGGTAGAACAACATGCTATGGTCTGTCGAAATGAAGATTAATTTGTTTGGGCTAAATGTAAAATGTACGAACATATTTTATTTACAATTCATACTTTATTTCAGTTTAATAAATAAAAATTTGAGAGACTGTTAAACTGTGTCCCTATATAACTACACGGCTGACAACCTGCATCGAAAAATTTTTTGTAAATGTGACTTTGACTACATTGAGTGGCCTCCGTATTTACTTATAGAATTTGACGATAGCGAAAAAAAAACTATCGATGGTCAGCCAAAAACAAAACTATCGATAGGCTTTGCAGCCCTAGTTTATAAAATTAAGCCAAGACAAAAATTTATAAATTGTCCAATTACTTAATTGTCCAATTAATTGAAAATAAGTCAAAATGCAACCCTGTGTAAAGCACGTTGAGTGAGGGGTGGTAACTCTGTGTGAAGTATCTTCAATGTGAATTGGCAACTATTTACATTGTAAAAAATCTATATTTGTACAAATTTTCAAAGGGTATTTTTCAAAATCATTATTTTTTAAATAAACTTATTTATAAAAATGATAACTTTTATATTTTATTTGTATACGATACTTTTATACGATATTAAATAAATAGGTTTTATTACTTGAGACATATAGCAAAAAACGGCACCTTGAGAAATACAATGAAATTCAAGTAAATACATTTTTAAGGCTGTATAAATGCGGATTTCCATACTATGCAATGTAATATGTAATACGTATTATCGAAATGAAAAAAGAAAACAACGTTTTGTACAATTAAATGTGAGTTTTTTAAATTAAATTTTACATATTTTTAACGGTAAGCTCAAACTCCATACTCAAAATTCACAAATTTAAGTTCTCGCCCACAAAATCTATCTTAGCATTTTCAGCTGTCGGCTCTAATTGGTAAATTGCGCTATGTGCATACACAAAAATCTAAAATGCAATTTAAGGATTAGTTGACACAATTAAAACGTATATCGCAACATTTAAAGAAAAACTTAAATTGAATACATAACGTTTTTGTTTACATTATTATTTTTATTTGATAATATATATTTCATATGACATTACGATAATGCGATATCCGCATTCATACAATACCTAAACTTTATTTGCTTGAATTTCAGTATTTTTCTAAAAACCAAATGATTCAAGTACTGTTTTCTATTTCTTTTAAGTAATAACACCATAGATTGCTTACTGTATATAGTTGTTACTAATCACTGAACATACTAGCTTGATCAAAAAGTTTAAGGAATAACCACCGTGTGGCGGTCCCATCGTTTCGACTTGAGTTTTTTCTTTTTTTTATTATATTCGGTTTTCGGTATGTCCATCAGTGCTTCCTGTGATTTTTTCATTATTTCCTCTCGGCTTCTGAAACGCGTTCCCCGTATTGGCTTTTTGACTTGATTGAACAGAAAGAAGTCATAGAGAGCCAAATCAGGTGAATGCGGTGGCTGTTGGATAGTATTTGTTGCATTTTTCCTCAAAAAATTTCGAATAATAATGGCGCTGTGCGACGGTGCGTTATCATGGTACCAAATCCAAGAGTTTTCTGTCCAGAATTCTGGTCTCTTTCAGCGAATTGCTTCACGTCTCATAACGGCCAAATAATACTCTTTGTTTATTGTCTGGACTTCTGGCAAAACTTCATGATGCACTACACCGTTGTAATCTATGAAAACCTTGAGCATTGCTTTTTTTTTGACTGAAAACTACTTTTTTTTAATTTCGGCTCATTCGGTGAACGCTTGTAGTACTCCAAGCCAAACTAAATAATCAATTTGAAGAAAATAATACTACTGGCTTCAGTAAGGGACGCTGCGACTAAGACAACCCTGGAGGCGAGATACCTCGATCACCACTGGTATGTCCATGGTGGCCCGGGCTTTCACCAAGAAAACAAACGTTTGTTTAGTGTTAAGCGTAGATTCCTAAGCAATGTTTAAAATTTTTTTATGATTATAAGTGATAGCTTGAGCTATTTACTTTATTAAATAATCAATAAATTATTTATAATTATAAATAGAAGTCTTTTAATTTATTTTCTGTCCGACACTGGACCCAGCTGACCTACCCCAGCATCCGAACGGAAACGTGTCGTTACATGTTATTGAATAATTTCACACATACGCTATCACAACGGACAAGATCAATGAATTTAAGTTGTAATTGATTCATCACAAGATTTGGATTCTGCGATTAATAGCTATTTTAAGAAGCTAAAGAGATTTTACTACAAATAAGCTTTACTATAAACAGCTATTGAATTTCGCTGCAAGCAGACTATATTAAGAACTGAAGACAATTGTTCTCAAAATTTATAATGGTTTCTTTGTTGGTCGTCTTATTTTGGCACCACCCTCGTTTATTCATACAAATTACTCCCACTATCCATTCTATTCATTCTAAAGCCATAAATCTTTACATTTTAACGATTAATTACGCAAGAATAAGATAAAATATAAAATTCTTTTAAGTTATTACCAGTATTTAATTACAAAGTTAGCAAGATAATATACGAATATATCCCAATATTTTCATCATCCCGTTTAATTGCTAGAAACAAATTTTAAAATATTCAACATCATTTCATCATGGATACAGGTCTTGCTTACTAATTTGCAAGTTAGTAATAATAAAATTCAGTTATTACTTTTGTCAACTGTTCCATAAAGTTCAGGGTAATTTATTATTTTTCCCCTTTTTTCCTTGCCCAGTATCTCAACAAATAACGCATTTATTTAAAACCAAATACTTCATTCATACTGCTTTCCATTTTAGCCACTTAAAACTAAAGAATTGCTAAACGAATGAGGTAACCACTGTAAGGTAATGCTTAATTAAATTTATTTAAATGTCATGTTTGAAAACTTAATTTACGGAATTAATAATTATTCATGACAACCAATACGGAAACTTTAAAGACAATAAAGATATACCAACTTAGTCGGTCTGTCCGTCTCTCTGTCTGTCTCTATATTCAGTATTTTACTTTCGCCATAAGAGTAATTTTGCGGTATTCCTTTGTTAAGTATCCTTTTTGTTTTTTCTCCTTATTATGGGTTTCTATTGGTTGCGTATGATGTAGATTAATCTCTTATTCTTTTTCTCTTTCTTTGTTTCTCTGTCTATTTTGCTTCTATATATATGTGGAGAGAGAATAAATTGTAAAATGCTTTGAAATGAAAATAAATTGTAATGAAAGAAGAACTAACGAACGAGCCAGCGAATGAACGAAAACACCAAAAAAATGAACAAAAAAAAAATAATCGACAAAGTAACAGGAAATCTCTGAAACCAGGCAGAAGATACTGCTCGTATAACAATTGGTTTCCGTAAATGTCTGGATGCAATTGCCGGTAATCAAACATGGTCGGTTTAGTAGTCCAGCAATTTATTTCAATATAAACGCACACAAATAAATATACACACACGCACACACATGTAATTGTATGTGAGAGTGTGTGCTGCTTCATTTTGTAAATGTGTGGTAAATATTGGAAATTTTATCCGGCACGTATTACAGGACCAAAGATTGTCTTATTGAGCTTGTTAAGATACTGATAGAGAAGGAAATCATTAAAAAAATTTAAAAAATGAGAAAAACAATTTTTGTTTTTTTTTCTTCAACATTTGAAATTGGAAACAATTAAAGTAATTGTGTTTAAAGAAGTGAAATAATTGCCAAAATAAATTTTCAAAGATTTTTAGTAAAAATTTTAATTTAAAAAAATATATATTTTTTAAATTTAAAAAAAATATACTCGTACATATATTTTTTAAATTTTTATTTGTCTGTTGAAATTTTATGTTGAAATATTTCTTCAAACACAAATCAATTATTACTGATAACAGAACGAATTTTCAACAAGCAAGGCCTCCGGCGGGAAAACCTCATTTGAGAATCAAGTAGTGCTAACCGTTTTTAAAGGGTAGCCCTTGTCTTGGTGATATAATCTTATTTTGATTATAGAAGAGGTTGCACAATGTATATTAGCGTAACTCTGGTTTATTGAACAAACTCAAAAAAAAAAAAGAAAAGAATTCCTCAATAAATTTGCCTTAAGTAAGGCTTCAACTTTTTTATATTTGGCGCACTGAGTACGCTGCAGTACAACGGAACGAGTAGCGCTATAAGCTGTCAAAAATTAAAAACTGGTATTTCAAATAGTGTGAACAGAATATGTAGTTGAAGTAGACGTTGTAGTAGAAGCTGAGTAGCAAAATTCGAAAACTTAAACTTTGTGGGCGACAACAAATAAAATTTGATCAAAGTTGAAAATGAAAAAGCAACAATTTTTATTGAATTGAATTTTATTGCAAAAAAAACTCTTTTATTTTCATTTGTATGTACATATATATGTTAATTAGGGTTACCATACCTTTGAGTATAGTTTTATATTAAATGTGTTAAACATCGAATTTAATGTTGCTGTAGAGAAATATGAATATGAAGTTGAATATGCATTTATTAAAAAATTTGAATCGTATTTATTCTTAAATTTACATATTATTCTTGCATAATTCACTAAGCGTTTGAAGAAGTTATTTGGTAACCATAAAGAAGACCTCAATATTCTTACTACACCACTCATTACGTCGTCAACTTCAGCTACTACTATTACAACTTCTTTATTCTGTTCCAGGCCTTATTGTGGGATCACACTTTTACGTAAGTATGTACGTATGAGTTATATATCTGATTCACCAGTTAAATATCACTCATACGTAGTAATACGATAATTTAGGGCATAGAGAGCACATAAAAACTGCTTTTTACACGTATCTCAAGATACTGTAGGTGTTTCGAAAATATCTAAACGTGTTCTTGTTGTACTCCATGGAGTTTATCAAAAATTAGTATTACTTCCTAGGTATTTTTTGTTTTGTCACTCTTATCCATACAATGGCGGTTCAAAAACTAACTTATCTAACTAAGAAAACTTAAATTTTTTTTAACAACATAGTCTTTTTATATAATTTTCCTGTTTATGGTAAGAAATACCTACTTATCACCTTTATTTTAATCTGGCAATTAAGATGCGTGATGAAACAATTCGAACTGGTGCATATTCAGCTTTTTCTTCTTTGCCACATTCGGCCTTACCTTATTAATGTTATCTTAACTGCAATCACCTTTTTTTAACACGATTCGCTCAATCCGGTGCGTTGTTTTGACTGTTCCTTAACGAATAGATGCAAACACTCGTGGTGTAACTTCGTCAGTATTACAGTATTTGAACAAAGCTCTTGTTCTTCTACTGCGATCACAAGCAGAGCCTACTTTAAGCACAAATTTCTCAGTTCCAAATTTTCAGACGATATGTGATGAACTGCACTTTTTGAAATACCTTTTCACTTCAGATAGTTTATCAGATGGTTTCTTTAACCATTTCCGACGTGAACACCTCCTCAATTAGTTAAGCATTAAGGTGTTCTTATTGACAATTCGCCTTTCATCATTAAAACCCTGCCGTTCGACGTTCTATAGTCGCTAAAGATGAATAATCTTGAAATGGCGCCTTGAAATCACAACATATGTATCAAAACATAGCACCGAATACTGAAAGCATGAGTATACTCGAATCATGATTCATAAATTCTTATACTCATACTCATTGCAGTGGCTATTAATAGGCATTCATACTTCAAAGCTTGAAGTACACATCATACTCAATATTTATGACGCTATTTATTCATACTCATCTGCACCCATTGTGCGTAAACGATGCAAAATGAGTATGATTATAATATGAACATTCAAATAATCATTATAAGTTTATATTCACTCATACTCAGTATTTATGAGTATTCATGAATCCTGTGCTTCAATTAAAAATATTATAGGAAATAAATGAATGCTATGAATATGACTAGCTATGAATATGAGTTCGAAGTTTGATTCATACTCATTACTTCTTATACCTATGAATCAACGTTATTATGAACATGAATAAGTATGAGTAGTTGAATTTGAATGATGTGTACTCACTTATACTTATAAATTCATAAGTGAGGGTCAGTAGCAAAAAATCAATTGATTGATGATTTCTGATATGTATGCTTCAAAATCTTATCACTTTCCAACGCCATCTATACGTCATACATACTAATTTTGGTTCGTATAAAGGGTCATATCGACCATTTAGGGAAATGTAAAAAAAAATATTGTTTTAGATCTTGTTGATTTTTACAGACAATATAAAATAAAGGTGATAACAGACGATTTATTTTACGTGGCTTCCTCGGTCAGTAGTCATCACGTAAGAGAAATAAGTCTTGTCGGTATATGTCGCCAAAACAATAGAGCTGCTGCCAAACCTAACGCTGATATAGGTACATCACAACATGGTTTCAAAAAAACTGAACTTTTTTGTCTGTCGTGCGTATACTTTTTATCAGGAAAGCCAGTTTTTTATAATGCAAATAAGGAGATAAATGACTTCCATATTGAAACAAAAGTCGGAATATATGTTGTGGACTAGATGGTGTCCAACTACAGGAACAAACTTAAAACAAAAAGATGGCCCTTGGCACTGAAGAGGCTGAATTTGGCCCAATTTGTGTATAAAAAAGCATAGCTTTCGTTCAAGATTCGTGACACCACTTGCCGTGGAACTGACAACTACAAAAATGAACGCAAAAGCCACTCATAATCGAATACTACGATACACTAACGTCCGGGCTGCTATACAGCTGATGACAAACAAAACCATTTCTCAAAAAGTTTACAGTATTCTACAGTACCATAATACGTAGGATAAGCTTATGATTTGAAATATAATCGAAGAATACTAAAATTATGCGATGTATGTAAATAGAAAAGATGTACCACTCCAAGCAAAATAATTTCTTCTCCAAAAAAAAAATATATATATATTATTTTGTCTTTTTCATACAAAATTTAAAATATTTTCGGGTACTCGGGTACCTATATTAGGAAGTTGAGGACTATTTAACTTTAAGTGGCCATACAGCCAATCCAAATAAATCAGAAAAGCGAAGGATGTCAAAAAGCTCAAAAAAAAGTTTAGCTGAAAGAATTTGCGGAACTTTGAATCTGTATTTTATTTTGCTTAAGAAAAAATTTTCTTTAAAAACGTTCAGGTAACCGTGTCAACAGGGTAAGGGTTAATAGTGTTAATAGTGTTGAGCTTTGAACTAAACCATCAGTATATTTTTTTCAATGCATTTTTTGTGACTTTTGCGGTATAGGAAGTCGATCAATCGGGTTGAAACATATATTCTTTAGTAGGTATGTGGCGGAATTAAGTTCTCATTTAAAAAATGCATGTATTTATGTGCGATTACAATCCCATTTATAGAATAAAACTGTTGTATACTACAATATCTGATGACATGCATTCCCATATCATAATAATGCTGGAAAAGTTTTTTTTATTTAAATTAGTAATAGGTAAGGTTAGAGGCTATGTGGTCACAAAACGCCGATGGTTGCAACACCCGGATACCATAGGGTGCATTGTGAGTAGGGTTAGCAAAACCCGGGTATTTTAAATAAAACCCAATCCACCGGGTTTTATAAGTCTCTTATTGTTTTTTTTGGGGGGGGGGGGAGGGGAGGTTTTATTGAGTTTTATAACTGCTTTCGAATCTCGTTCAAGTCGACAATATATTTTGTTTTTAGTACAATTACCTCTTTTTTGTATTTATAATGCAATGTTTGAATCTAAATGCGATCAAGGCATCATTGTGTACTATGAGCTACTACAGCTCGGTGATCAGAGCAGACTGTAATTACTTCGTTCAAACCGTGTTTTATTAGAAAACAGCCGTAATACAATATAAGAAGAAACTGGCAGATAAAATTTTCTTTTTGCATGACAACGCCAAAGTTGCAAGCAATTGTTAGAAATGATCAAATGCCACAGGCACCGTAATCTCCAAATATTGACTCTTCTGAATATTTTCTGTTTCGATCGAAACAATATCTTTTAGCTTGTTACCGAAGCACTTTTTTTAAAGAAACATAAAATCATCTTTCAAGTGTATCAATTAAAAAGACAAGAAGATCTCCGTTCAGAGACGAGGAAAAGAATAAAGAAGTGATTCCATATATTTTACTTTGTTAAATTTTTTAATTCATTATCTTTTTGAGCTAGAAAAACGGAACGAAAAAACATCTACTCCCAATCGGTAAAATTTAATTATTTTTGTTATAAATAAACTACGAAAAACTCTAAGTATAACACCCAATAAAATCCGGGTGGGCTTAATTGGGTTACCCAGTGGGTAGCCAATCCTGATAGTGAGTATGATCATAGAAATTTGGAATAAGAAGTTGATTGACTTAGAAGGTAAATCGCAGTATCATTACGAATTGTCTATGAATTACCGCTACTCTTTATAACCCATAATAAACTTTTTTTTGGAATGCAGTTACAGAGTAATTGTATTCAATCCACAATATAAATAATAAATTTATTTATTTTTATATTTCAACTTAGACCTCTTTGAAACAGTGCCTTGTACAATGCGTCTTCAATTTTTTTTTTTCCAATGAATGAAATATGAAAATTTGTGTTTATTTGTGCCATGCAATCCATACGGTTAGTGCACTACTCACATTTAATGAAGGTTAACAAAAAAAGAAAAATAATTTTTAACTTAAATTCAGTAAAGTTAAGCTTTAAAAATCATGCGAAAACAAATATCAACTTAACGCAATTCAATCAGTCTATAATTGTTTCTTGCTTTAATTCTAAAAAATAATTATTCTATAGACACAATGTATGTAGTTTTTCGAATTCATAAAATTCTGTTCACTTTAAAGCAGTACTTTGCTGCATTACTTAACGTAAATGTATGTACGTATGTACAACAAATGGCTAAAAATTTTCAGAAGAATGTAAGACCATTACTGACATTTAAATTTCTTTTCGAAAAAACTGTTGGTCCTTTTTATTGCTGCAATAATGATGATTGCAAAGTTGATTACAAAGCCACTGATGAGGCTGGTGGTGGTAACTACTAAAGTGGCCAACCATTATTTTTCGTCTCATTTAGACAAAAGCAATAAAAGCATTCACAGAGTGAACCGACAAGTGTTGTATTTTTTTTTTTTTAATATTAAAATGTGAGAGCGACAACCAACAACAAGAAATAAATATCAAGTTATTCTATTCCAACAGCTACCAAAGTTAACAATTTCACTAATTTACAAGCTTTTTGTTCACAGTTTAAAACATGCATCGGACTATTAACTTAGGCTGTCTAACTTTGGAAGAAATAGTGGCAAAATCTAGGATGTTAAACTAATAAAGTATTCATTAGGAATGAGAAAAGTAAGAGTAGCATTAGTTTACTAACAAAATATTGAAAAATTATTTTTTTTCTATTAATTTTTCTTTGTTTTTTCTTATGAGACTGCAAGAAGAGTCACTTAGCGTATGCTTGTCCCAAAAAACTGGCTCAAAAGAATTTTAAATCTTAGTGAAGCTGACTCATATTTCAAGGCTTCTGAAAGAAGTCCACATGGTAATGTATAAATTGAATTTTGAGAAACATGTCTGCACTCATTCATTCGAAATTCTTCAGTGAATAAGCGAAAGTATCTTTGCAATAAAAATTTTATATTAAAGAGATCCCGGCAGTCCATTCATTGTCGACTAAGGGACTGTCAAAGATCAAGATTTTCTTATTTTGAAAATCCACAACTATTCCTAGACTCGAAAAGATTCTAATATAGAAAGTATCAGTATCGAAACGTCAATAAAAAACGTATCTCTTATAAAACTGTGAGGTTTATTTGAACAAACAAAAAGGGTTAATTAACCATCAGAGGTAATCCTTCCTTTAAATATACGATTTATTCAGTGAACAAAAAAAACCTATTTTTTGTAAACTCTTGTTAAAATTTTCGGAAAGTTTTAATGTGTAAAAACAGTTATAATATTTCCAGCTTCGTTATGGATTTGACATCCCTTGGGTTTAGATGACGTAATGCCGAATGATATCAGAAAATGCTGTGGATTTGCTGACTGGGGGCTAAAAAATAAATTTTTTTATATAAAAATTTTTTATATAAAAATCTAATTTTCATGATCGAGGCCTATTTATGCTTAATTCGTTTAGCGAAATTCCTTTTTTACAACCCAAAAAATCCTTGATCAAGGCTATGGAATCATCTAAGATTATTTTTTTTTAATAAATATATAAATAGAATACTTTTTTATTGTCAGTGTAATAACTGATTATTGGGGCAAAAGATCAACAACATCAATTTAACTGTGTTGAAGTTCCATCAAGTAATTTTTTGCAAGGCTATGTGTTTCAAATAACACAAGTTTACACGATTTTTGTACATAAGTTAAAACATGGATATGGGTGCTAGTTTAGACCCTCTAACTATGGGAAAAATAATAAAAAAATCCTAGACATCCAACTTTTGAGATATTTACTAAAAAGAGAAAAGAAATATTAACATCAATTTAGAAATTAATTAAATTAAGCGTTTCTCTTTTTATATAAGTTCCTATTTGTTTCTCTAATGACACTTCAACAATAGTATCCTAGCATATGCTGGCCACAGAAGCCTTGGTAGTTTCGCTCAAATAGTTGTATATCTTGATGAAACCACTTACCATGCTTGCCGCTTATATTTCCAAAGTTTTCTGGAATTAATCAAGATGGGAATGTAAAAAATGAATTTCAAAAAACATATTAACACCAATCCATTAGAAATTCTCCGGAAAATCAGCAACTATAACTTTGTAATCCTAAATTTTTTTAATTCCTAAAAATTCGTTAACAATAAGCTTAAAAGAGATACAAGCAGCCGTTTATCGCTGACTTAGAGACTCTCAAATATCGAATCATTAGAAATTTTATTTACTTGAGGACAACAAATACTTTTTCTTTTAATTTAGATTCAAAAAGTTATTCCCTACAGTGTTCTACCCTGCTGTATTGGCATACTTTTCAATCAATCTATTAAACTCTTAAAGTCTTCACTTGTTAGTAGATTCTCTCCAGATCATTGATATAACAAATTTCAGAGATCTGTTTTTACCGATTTACTAGCAGCTAAGGAGGTATATCAGCCTACAGTTTGTACAAATCACATGTTGAATCCTTTTATCATGATGCTAAACCGAAAAACCAAACTACTGAAAATAAGCTCTTTGAACATTTTTTGTGATAGGGAATACTTGCCTGGCATAATCAACTTTACCGTAAACATAGCAAAACCGATTTGGTTTAATTTTAGACACTCTAGACCACATTTTATTGAATAAACTAAATTTTAATTTTATACACTTACAAAACTAAATATAATTGTATATTTATATTGATTAAAATATTTTTAAAGCAGCAGAGTATATTTCGCTAAAATTAAATGCAGTTGGTTAACAATAAAAAATACATCTCTGAAAGCATTAAATATCATTTTTAAGTATTCTGTGGATCAAGAACTCGATTCGAATTTGAATTTACTTAATGTCAACTATTTAAGCAATACTGTACTACAGAATGTAGGTCAAAATTGAATACTTATCTATCGTAAAACTGTGACATATAGGTGAGCATACAGAGAGTGGTAATTAACAACTGTTGACAGTTCTTCTTACAAATATATGTTTAATTTTTTGTACAAAAAAAATTTATTTCTTTGTAAACTTGTGTTGTAATACGTCTTAAAAAAAATCAATACGATAGCTCTCTACACCGGTGTAAAAGAGCATTCCATCGTCACGTGTAGACAAAATCAATTGTTTCTAACTCTTTTATATTTATACTTAGTTTTTAATAAATGTTAAAATCAAACAATATTTGAAACTGTTACGTTTGAATTTAAATTTTAGCTAAACTATTGCATATAAAGAGAAGTGTCTGAAAGGCAAATTTTTGCTAAGAACCAAGTTTGCTGCTGGCACAAAAATAATAATAATAAAATATGATAGAGATGAATTTATATAATAAGGTGTGCTTCAAAATGAAAAGGTCACCTCAATTCATCCGAACTATAAAATGTTATGTATGGTCACCTTATTAAAGAAAATTCTACGTTCAAATAAATGAATAATAAGCCAGATTTGCTTTTAGAGATGTACCATCATATTATGTTTATTTAAATTTATGTAAATAAGTGCAAAATTCATTGCGTCAAAATGATAAGGTCAGTGATTAATAAGCAATTAATCTAATCCGAGGGTATCACAATTGTTATTATTATTATTTTTATTTTTTTTTTTAATAATTCATAATTTAAATAATATCTGCGCGATATGTGTCGCGGGAAATCTTTGTCACCTTATGAACAAGGACAAATTGTGGCACTTTAAGAGCAGGGATTGAGTTTGCGTAGAGTGGCAAAAAAATTGTTTGTTGTCTGCATAAACATTACACACAAGCAGTCCCCATAAATTTTCCATGGGTTTAAGTCGGGGGAACGTGCTGGCAAATCAAGTATTTTAATATTATGATCCTCTAACTATTGTCTGGTCAACTTGCTTTATATCTATTAGATAAGCAGAATAATCAATATTTGAATACAGTTTTGTTTTTCGGATAAGTTATATTTTCTGCATTACACTACCTTTTCCTTAGTTTTAATCAAATAGAAGCTTAAAATTCTAACATAACTTTGGTATTTTCATTTGGTGGCGCAGACTCAATTTTTTTTCTTTTTTAATTTCAGAAAATGCCATATATCCGCCACTTACATCAATAATATTTTTTCCTTATCATGTGGCAAAATATTTCCAAAACGATTTAGTTTAGATTATTTTGGATATTTGGTACTTACAGAAGGTTAATTAATATTTTAATTGAATCTTTTTTTTGGTTCTGTAGAGTCTCTTCTTAAGATTTTGGTTTATTTTCTAAAAGATTTTCCCTTCTTCGCTTACAGAATTCACATATCTTTTTGAGTTCATTACCACAAAAATTCTGTTCTTTCTCTAGCGATTTTCGCTGAATTTCCACATATGGCCAGAACTGGTTGATGATTATTAATCAGACATATTTGTAAGATTGAAAATTGTACAGCAGTCATAAGAGCATTTTCATATCATATTTCATTTTTTGGTGTCACGTACAGACATTTTTTCCCACTAAAAATCAACTTCTAGTAGTAAAGCGTTTACATAAAAAATTGTTTAGTTAGCGGTAAACAACAAAAATTAATTTGTTGAGTTCACATCTTTTACAATTATTCATATAAAAATGAATTAAGCGTCGCGTGGGAAAATATGAAATTACCTTTGCATTATAACTAATTTCCCGCTAACGTAAACACTTTACGAAAACGACTTTAATGCAGTTAAATAGTACGCACCACTCATTTGAATTGAGAAAAAAAATCATTTCTATCTGATAAGCAATAGCGACAAGAATCTCTCAAAAACTAGTGTAGATTCAATTGAAAAAGTGTACTTGATGTACTTGATGACAGTATGTGGATGCAACACGAATTGAAAAACTAATGTGTGCAAAATTGTTCAGATTTCCACTTTGCCTTTGCTATTTTAGGCACCATAACAGGAGTATCGTCTGGCGTGTACATCAACATCTAGAGGAACTAGATTACACTGACGATATCGTACTATTGGGCAGCAGGAAAGAGCATTTGCAGTCTAAAATCAACGATCTTGTTTTAATACCTGCAAAGGTAAGCTTATTGCTGAAACTAAAGAAGAAGGAATCATTTTCAGTAACACACAAAGAAGAGACCTTTTTTATTATATAGTAAATGGTACATTGAACAATTCTGCTATTTGGGTTCAGAATTATATTCTTCATTTGGCATTAATATTAAAATTTGAAGTTATAATAACGAAGAGAAATTTTTGTTTTTAATCTTTAACCATTTAAATTTGAAAAGTATTTTTTTAATACCAACATCAGTATTAATAAAAATTAACTGAGGGAACTTGAATTATATTTGGAAGTTATTTTTAAACTTCAATGAATTTAATTCGGCTTGAAGTGATAAAATTAACACATTTTTAATGCTCTTTTTGGTATTACATTTAATCAAAGAAGAACATTTGGTTTTAATTCTGTTCCAAGCTATCATTAAAAGAATATGAAAAATACTTTCCGATTTTAAACTTAAAACATTTTCGTAAAAATTTGGATTTAATACCAAAATTGTCAGGATTGTAAGCCACTAAGTTTTAAAATTAAACAACAACTTTTTACTGTGTACTTACTTCTTTGAAATAATATTTTCTTCTGCCATTGTAAACACACAATGCACACAGTTTCTTAAAATAAAAAAGAAACTAACGCGCTATATAAGAAGAAGAACTGTAAAAAACAATGAGAAGTATGTCATGTGAACAATATAATTCGTATTAGTAATGCATAAAACGAACAAAGTAATTCAATGTCTCGTTTCGTAGCATATTCGTGCACCCTTTTGTTTAACGTTGTTCCTTAAAATTTAATTTTGCATTTTGCTTGTCATAGAAGGAAGCAGAAGCAACAACAAAAGTTCATTAAAACAAAAACAAATTTCTTTTTCACTATTGCATGTGTGTGTTTGTGTATTGGGAATGAGACACTACAAGCAATAAAGAAAGTTCCTGCTATTCTTTGCCTGTTTTAGCACTTTTCACCATGGTTTGTCTTGTTGAGTGTCAAGTCTACATATTTTTTTTAATTTTATTTTTTACACATATTTTTTCATGTTATTTTCGTTTGTTGTTTACATAATAGAGTAATTTAATAATATTCCATCTGATTTTGATTTCAAACATTTGCTTTTTATTCCAGTTTCAAGTTCTTTTTTATTTTTTGCTGTTTTTATTTCTTTTGTATAAATTTTTGTTTGTTTTTTTTCTCTTCATAAACATACTTCATGTGTTTGTGTGTGAGTGCATTTTTATACACGTATACGTGTGCACTTATGTATGTATGTATGTGTACGAGAATATCCTTACTTCTTTGTGCCTTTTGTGCTCATTTAAACATATTCTGTGTTTTATGGCACATGTGCTTAAAGCCTGCTGTTTTTTAATGCGAGTAATAACATGCTTCTCTTTTCTGATTCTGATTTAAAATCAAAAAAGCAAAACAGGTCTTTAAAATAATTAAATCTAAAAATTTATTGAGACACATGCTACTCACAATGTAAAGGATAAAACCAAGCTGTGAGTTTCAAAGAACAAGAAATCCACCCGACTAACTGCAACTTCAGGAATTTGGTGAAATTTCTCTATCTTGGTACCGCCATAAACAAAACTAATAACACCAGTTTGGAGATAAGACGGAGGATCATACTTGCCAACAAGTGTTACTTAGGTTACACAAGTAGTTCAAAAGTAAAGGCTATCTCTCTCGGCAGACGAAAATAATATTCGACAAGACGCTGATAATACCCATGCTCTTATATGGCGCAGAAGCTTGGGGTACTCACACAGAAAAATGAGGATATTCTTGGTGTTTTTGAGAGAGAGCTACTCCGTAAAATACATATGTATATGGAAACGTCTGCGTTGGCGGCAAGTACAGACACTGAATGAATCAAGGGCTGTATAAGCTCAACGCCGAGATTGACGTACTTAGGCGCATTAAGGTGCAACGACTGCGGTGGCTTGGCCGAAAATCCAATGGAAGGATCAAATTGAATCTTATCTTTCAAAACCTGGTGTGAGAAATTTTAGAAACAATGCACAAAAATTAAGCGCTAGGAACTCAATACTGAATCAGGCTAAAGACCTTACGGTAGTGATATAATGATTTAAATAAATAAATAAGTAAACCTTTTACTAAACATTAATCACTTAAGATAATTTGTGTGGCTCATAACACACTCTAGCTTTACCTTGTAGTGTTGGATAGCATATGGTCTATAACTTTCTTCTTTCTTATCACTTTTTTAATTACAATAATTTCTTATTTCTACGGCGGTAAAATAAATCTAAAATGGTTACGCCAGCTAAAATATTTGATACTTTTTCCTTGTACCGAAAAAATTCCTCGTCTTTTGTATTATTATCGTTCTAATCTAATATCGAAAACATGCAAAATGCAAATAAATTTCTTGTGCATTTTTTATTTTCTTCTAATTATTGGGAGTTTCATTTTTTCTATTTAATACCTTGAAGGCATTTATACATATACGAGTACGTCCGCATGTATTTAACAATTTAAAAGGTGTGTCAAGGAAAAGAATTTTTAGAAATTCATGAAAATTCCAAAGAAAATTAATGAAACGAGCAAACAAAACACTTAAACACACTCTGTTTCGAAAAACGGAAATAATTTAAATAACAAAATGATTTTGAAAGTTATATACGAAACCTTTTGAAATTGCACATACTCTCTCGTACTCGTACAAGTAGTTGAATAATAAATAATAATCAAGAGGTTTAATTAAGAAATTTTTTATTAAAGAAATATAAGTTGGGTGAACAAAGCGTACATACATTATTTGCCAAAGAGAATTTCAAATTGTTTGTAATTTAATTTTAAATCAAAGAATATTTTTTGATTTTAATATCTGAAAAATGAGATATTTAGAATCATTAATACATCTCTCCCTCTCTCTCTCTCTCTCTTTCTCTCTATGTTTTTGCGGAATGATGTCATTAATTATTAGTTTTCATCAAATGTCCTTTTTTTTGAAAAACGCTCGCTCAAAGCAAAAATTCAATTAAATAAATTGATGAATCTTCTGTTAAGCAACTGTTATCAATCTCTTCCTTCAATCCATGCACATATATGTAAGAATATACAACATGATATGAAAAATATTTTCAAAATACTTTTTACAAATTTCGCACATATGCTTTCTCTCTCTCTCTCTCTCTCTCTCTCTACTCTGTTTGTACTTAAGAGTATATCTAATATTCCAACACATAATGGATTTTCATTAGAAAATACTCAGAGAGGATTTTCTAAATCACTATGATTTAGAAAGTATTGAGAGGAAATCTACAAAAATGAAGAAAATCGAAAAAATAAGGAATAAATTACAAAATATTGAATAAAGAGAGATAGTAGTAGATAATTTGTGTATATATGTACGTATGTAGTACGTTAGCTGGTATGTAGAATTGTTAAACGTAAATACATATATACTACATAAGACTAATACTCGTATTGCTGATAATGATGAAGCAAAAGCTATATTACAGTTATTGCAAGTGCTGCTGTTAGTGCTGACTAAACATTAGTGGTAAAAGAAAAGAAAAAAGACGAACCAAAATTTATCTACTCTCTTAAATGTATCCTATTCCTGGATCTTTAAATATACAAGTTTACAATATTGAAGCTTTTGAGTTCACATTGATACCATGCGGGAATATTTGGTAAGGGTAAAAGAAGTTTCTTTTCAAATATAGTACTCAACCCATTGCATTAATATTAATTAATTATTAATTTATTTATATTTGAATATTTATACAACGATTTCAGTACCAATTAGTTTTAATCTAAATACAAATTAATATTTTAATAACAAATATACAATCAATAATTAAACTTTCTTAGTTGTTGCCGATTAAAAAAAATTTAAATAAAATATAATGCAGAGTTAACATACATTAGTTGTTTTACTAATACTCGCTTATGTAAAATATTTGCATGTGTATTTTCATTTGTTAAATTTTTTGCGATATTTTAAAGCAAATACTTAAGACTTGACAACTTATTTTTACAAAAAAAAAAAATATAATGTTGCGAAAATAAATAAAGACTAAGAAAGAGACACACCAAATCAGTACCTTTAAAACAGTATTGTGGGATTTTGGTGTATTGTGTTGTGTCAAGGTTGTTAATGCATCATCCTGGCAATGCCGTACTTATATTTGTATTTGGCAGCATTGCTAATTTGACCATCTTTTGGCGTTACATTTGAAATTAACTAAAATAATTCGAATGTTGTAGGAAGAACAAGAACATTCGAAAGTATTTTAAATTGTATATAAAAGGCGGCGCCTTATGCATTAGTGAGTTCAGTTATCGTTTTGCAAACGTTAAGTAAAGTCGTGTTTAGGCGTAAATAAAAGTTTTTGTGTATTAAGCGAGTATTAAGTGCAAAATAAATAAGTTTGAAACTGTATAGTTATAATTGCATTAGAAAATGTTCTTGCAAGTCTTAACGTAAACAAGTGTTCTGGGTCAGAGGCATACCAGTACCAGCAGTGTTATTCGACGCTTCATTAGCCAAACTTTTCAGTGCGTCATATCGCGCCGGTATTTTTCCATTCTTCTAGAAGGTTGCCAATGTAACGCACATCCCTAAAGAAGGTGAGGCTACCAACCCTGAAAACTACCGCCCAATTGCAGTCTGTTCGGCACTCTCCAAGGTTATGTGAAATATTTGGAGTCCAACAATTTGCTAAGCGATCATCAATACGGCTTCAGCAAGGGTCGTTCTACTGGTTTTGGTGAGAGCAGAGCATATGATAGAGTTTGGCATGAGACATTAGTATCGAAACTTACTGCCTTTGGTGTTGGTAGTCACTTCTCTCGATTTATATTGAGCTTTCTCAGAGATCGTTCTATAAGAGTGGTTATAGATGGGTTCTCATTCGACGAGTTCAGGTTAAGTTCAGGGGTACCGCATTGCTCTGTTCTCTCTCCAACTCTATTCTTAATATTTTTATGACTTTCTTCTTTTCACTTCCATTTCTATCTAGTCTTTCGCAGACGGCAGCAACATTAGTCATTATAGTAGGACGAGACTTTTAGAGATTAGGGCGAAAAGGCGGAATATGAATGACACACTTACAAGCGACTTGGCAAAAATCTCCGAGTGGGATTCATGTGAATCGGGTCGATTTTAACGCGAGCAAGACCCAATGTTGTTTCCTAACACACAGACGTGGTGTATCGAAAGAAGCATTCAAGTGTCTTGGATTTTTAAGACGGTGCAAGAAATACTTAATTCCATCTGAGCTTCTCAATACTTAGAAAACCTATATCCGACTCAAGATAAAATACAACTCTCATGTATGGGCAGGTGCTTCGAAGTCTATTTTGGAGCTTCTCGACCGTGTTCAGGAGACGGCGAAGATGCTTATTAATGACGGTAGGGTAGCCTTTCTATTGATTCGTTAGAGGATCGTCGCAATGTGGCGTGTGTTTCATTGTTCTATGGATACCATAACGGAATGTGTTCTGACGAAATTAGGGACTTAATTCCTGATAATCACATATTTTCTTCTAATACTCGGTTTTTCCGTAGAGCTTATCCCTTTGTAGTTTATTTACAATATAGGAATTATTCGTTCTTCAGTCGCACAGTTCGCTTGTAGAATAGTTTGCCAGCGAAAGTTTTTCCTATCACTTACGATATGGGTAAATTCAAATCAATCGCACATAAACACTACTCCCTCTATCCTCCTCCCCATAGCCTATTTTCCTAGTACCAGCACAGTGCACTACATAAGTGCGGGTCATCCACTAAGTGCTGGTGCCAAGTTAACACAAAAGGAAGTTGTAAACTGTAAAAGTGTGGGAATAAATAAGTGCATAAAGTAAAACAACAACATACGTTTTTTTTTATTTTATTTAAAGAACTCAAACGTTTTAAAAAGGTTAAAACAAAAACAAGAAAATGATTTAAAGCAGCGATGCTCGTTTATATTGTTCAGGTAATGAAGTCTTTCGTGAATATTATAACCGGGGTTGCAAAAAGAATAAAATTCCTACAAAACTTTTTCTGATATGTACCAAAATCAACTGTATCGCTAACCAGTATTACAAAATCTTTCAATTTAAATATCATACGGTATTTATTGATATTGCTTTTATAACTCATGGAAAGCTGTTTTTGTTTTTTTTTTTATAAAAAAAACTTAAGAAATTTTAATAAATTAACAATGCTAAAAAATCTTGTATAAACAAATTGCATATCGTTTGTTTGCATTATTCCAAATGGCAACCATAATTACAACAAAACTCATATGTGCTAACATAAATTTTATTTAGTAACTTGTTAGCTGTGAACGAAGGAGTGGTGTAACGCATGTTTTCGTGTTTTTTTAAGAGAGCTAAAGGTCTGCTTGTTACACTGAGAAGTGTTAATAATAACCCAGCGGTAAATAAAACGAAGTAGCTAGACAATCACCAATGACGTTACATTACATTACATTCTATTCATCTTTTAAGTACTTAAACTATAAATTAGACGTAATATAGAATATCATATATACATAACATATCTTCGATTACAATATAGGCGGTGGAGTCAGTGACTACTTTTTAAAGTGTTTTTTTCATTTTTATCTTAAGTGTACAAAAAATAACAAAACACTGTTGCTTTTGTATGTATTTATGAATTTTGCTCATTCGACACCCATTACATACAATTACATCAAAATTTTTATTTTCAAAACTAGGTATTTTCACTTTATTGGGAGTAAAATACATATTTATCAATCGATTTTCCTGAATTATGATTTATTTTATTTCTAATATATACAAATTTATGAATAAATAGTGAAACTGGTAAATATTTACTGCTTTCTATTTTTTGTGAATTTTCAGAAATCAAAAATATCATAATTTTTTTAAGAAAAAAAATTTTTTTTTATTTGTTTACCAATAACTTCGAAAATATGGAATTTTTTACATATGGCGTAACGAAATTGAATAAGTCGTTTCAAAGTTATCATAAGATGTATGTGGCAGCCTCTTCAAAAATCACACATTTAAGAAAAAAAAAAATTCTAAAAACAAATTTATCGATAGAATCTGAAATTCTGATGAGGTCAGAAATTTTTTGCCATTTGTTGCATAGTGTAATCCGGCCCGATTAACATTATTTCCCATACAAAATTTTTAGAGTGAATAAGTAATTCAGTTTCAATCAATAATCCGACCCGATTTACATTATTTCCCATACAAAATTTTTAGAGTGAATAAGTAATTCAGTTTCAATCACCCTGTGAATTAGTAAAAAATTAATGTGTATTTTTTATCGGTTTTTTCTTGCTTTTTTTTGTAGAAAAAATAATTATTTTACATATTTTGTTAAATTATATTTATTCGTTCCAAAAGAAAAAAACTGTCAAAACCAATTAGAAAGGTGCTATGTGAACAGTGTAATTCTTATAAGTAATTCAAACATCAAAAAAAGTAAATCGATATCTCGTGTGGACATATAATTACCTTTAACCCAAGCCAATAGCTTTGCTTATTAATATTTTCAGTCTTAGTGCCATTTGACAAATTCTACACTATACTGATGTGTTCAGTAAATACTCTTAATTTGTAATGAACACCAAAAAAATAAAAATGACTTCTGTATATATTTTGTCTTTTTGTGTAAGACGTTCATATCCATATGTACATAAAAAATAGAACATGTGTGTAAATATAAAGAAAAAATTCCAAAATGTACGCTTAAATGTAAGGAATTTAATGTTGAATTTATTTATTTTTTTTTTTTTTTTTTGGAAAATAAAGATACAAAAAATACTACAGTTTTTCAACATAAAATAGATTGACAAAATATGAAAAAAGGAAAATAATAGATCATGGTAAAACTAGTAATAAATAAAAAACAAAAACTGATGGCAACACAAAACATAATCCCACAAAAGAAGCTTGTTCACGTTTGTGTAATCAATAGCAAGCACGCAAAGTTCAATATGTTTGTACAGTAAGTAACATGCCACAAATTTCTAACATCAACAAGTACAAAACGTTACAATTACTCAATCAACACATACAATGAATGACATAAGAAGTACTTGGAAAATAACAAAATGTTGAGATGTGTCTGTATTTGTATACTGACTTATTCAATCTATTTCTTTATCGCATATATGAACCTTGGGATACATATAAGCTATCTTATGGTTGAGTCGGTCTAGACTACTCGCAAAATACTCTACAGTAATATAATTTAAATACTAGTCTTAGATCTGATCTCAGTTGTTTTAAAAAGCTTTTAGGTAAAATTTAAAAGCCATTCTTACCAGCAGAGTAATAGTAATATTTTTAATAATCCCATTGCAGCTTACCTTAGGTCTCACTGTTAAATTCTTTCACTATTCTGTTAGAGCACTATTAAAAACAATACTTAATATGGGCTATAAAAGGTTCTCAACCATAATAGCGACTGAAAAATGGTCCTAAATTGTCTGAAATTAAAATCAGCCCTTGATAATCGTATTCGGAATCCAAACTTCTTCGTACAGATGAAATATCATTTGAGTTATAATCTGACAAAAAATATTCAAAATAAAGGGCCAATTGTAACAGCACATAGAAAAGGAGATTTAAGCGTTACAATCATAGAAACTGTTAATAATTCAGTGGTTATTCCCTGCAAAAGGTATTATTCCAGTTTTATTTTGCGACGAAAGACGGATTGTTATTCATGTAATTATATGTTGCTGATCTTCTTAAATTCTCCATATTGTTATCTGACAAGCAACATGAACTTGAACGATTTTACTATAAAGCCTAGTACTCTCTTCAAATTACACGTATTAGTGGTAAAAATTATTTTAAAATGGTGCACCGTATGAACAATTTATAAAACAAAAGCACGATTGTATCAACTTTTCCATCCCTGCAAACAGCTGTGGAATTATTTGCTGTTATCAATAGAAAATAAATGATAAATTATTTACAATAAAAGCGGCAAGTGGCTTTTTAATGAATTGAATTTACTTTAGTTTAACTACCAAAATCTTTCGTTTTTCTTTCTTTATCGACATTTTGCATTTATATTTCAAACAGTCTTAAAATTTTAAAATATACTTCTTTTATTCTAAACAGCTGCTTACATACTACAAATATTTTTTTTTTTTTATGTGTGATAGTGTAAATGGAAAATGTAATGAGCAAATTTTCTATATGATTTTTTTTTGACAGTCAGACACAAACCATTGGATTTTCGTCTTAAAAATTCCAATAAAAAATTTGAGACTTTTAGAATAGCGTGACAGCCCCTCATATATTAATTGAAATATCTTCAGTATATGCCAACGAATGTAAGTTTGTAATCCATAGCGTACATAGCTTACATAGTACTTCCATCTCTACAAAAGTAGATCCGAATTTTTTTAAAAGGTGGGTAAATTTGAGGTTAGGAAGTAATTTGGCTTAAAAACAAATTTTTTTATTTTTTTTTTTAATAAATTCAATTTTATTCATACCAATATAAAGTAGAAATATGGGAATTAAAAATGTGGCCATTTGAAAAACCGGGTTTACGTGAACAAACCGTAAAAAACTGACACTCTGAAAGATGAAACTCGGCGCGGCATTAACGAGATAAACGAAGACTTGTTGCAAAATGCGGTTCAAAATTTTGTGAAGAGAGCGGATGTCTGCCGACGTGCTATAAGGAGACATTTGCCCGACGTTATATTTCATTATTAACTCCCATATTTCTACTTTATATTGGTATGAATAAAACTGAATTTGTCAGAAAAAAATGTATTTTTAAGCCAATTTACCTCCTCACCTCAAATTTGACCACCCTCTAATATCAATAATTGTTACACAGAAATATTATAATAAGTTTTTTTTTATCTGAATATTTTAAAAAATTTACTTGCCATACTTTCAAGATAAACGGTTCATTTAACTAATTTACAATTGTGGCTGAATTTCTGTCAGCCTTATAAAAGTTATGTTATGATTTATTTATTTGAAGGGTGTATTTAAAGAAATATTTTTAAGCAACTGACTAATAGATATAAGCACACCGATTTCGATAATACGCAGACTCACGAACCTCTGCCTTTAAATTTTTGGAATTCTGCCAAGCTATTTATGGAATTTGGAATTTCCGTTGCAGACTAACGATATAAGATTTAGCTTTCATTAGCCATATAATAAAAGGCTATGTTTTTGTCCTTTGTTGTAACAGTTTTTATGTCCCTCCTGCTGCTTAAAATTTCGTACGAAATAAGTGAACCTTTTATTGTTACTGTTGCAGTTGGAAAATAATTTTGACATATACATTTCATATGATTTTCGTAAAAAGACTCTGTTCTTTTCGTTCTTCTGCTTCCTCATCAAGATCTAACAATTATTTCCTACGAAATATGTAATTCAATTCATTTCGTGCGAAATTTTGAACACAATACCAGGCTTAAGATTCTTGTAGTATCCGATATATTCTAAGGTAGTGTGCAGCCAAGCCATGTTTACTTGCAAAGGCGAATTTCGTTAATAGGTTAAAGCAATAATGAAAACGTAAAGTAAAGAAAAACGAAAACTTGTGTTGAATTTTTTTCTTGTTTTTTTGACACACATTCGTAGTACAAGATAGTGAAATAATATACATTCAACTCGCGCAACATTCCAACTGAAAAAAGGGGTTATTCTCTAAATCTATTCTCTTTTTAGACTTATTGAAAAAGTTCTATAGATCAACACTAAGACTATGACGTAATGCAGCTGCTCAATTGTTAGATTGTCTGGCCTAGAATAAACTTAGAACCTCTGTTTAGTAAGTGAATGCCTTACTTACAATAACACAGTGGCATGACATATAAAATATAAAGGATCTTAGATCAAACAATAGCTTCTCTTCTGAGACGACCATGGTTTTGATTCCGAGTCGCCGTGACTTCTATAGTAATAAGCCAGTACCGACCCTGGCTCGGTGGTATCGCCCATTAGATCACTGAATTGGGCTATTTTTGACGTTTGCCAGGATCAGGTTGACTGCAGGTGGAGAGCTGATAGGTCCTGCAGGACCACGAAGCTGACGTGGCCTGGCTATAATTTGGGGAACACTCGATCGATCATCGGCCGTGATAAGAGGGATGTATCCAAACTGAGTTTACCGGGCACTGGCCGATTATGCATGGCAGCATGTGATTAAAGTACTACGACCACTGTCGCAGCTCCGGCTAGGTGGAGAAGACGACTATAGAACACTATGTGAATGTCCGCCCTTATGAACCGTCGCCATAAGGCCTTTGGTGATTAGTTTTTAAACATCACCCCGATGTCTTGTATTTGGATGGAGTAGTCAGAATATGTTAACCGTATCGTTGTTATAGTGATTTTTAACCACTGAAAAATTTGGTTTACTAATGAAAATATTTATACTGAACAGTGCGTAAGAAGCATCCCCTGAGTTCATCCCATTGGTCGATTATAGTCATCAGTTAGCTGCAGTCATGATTTGGGAGGGCCTCTTATGATGTACTTTCGAGCAGAATTTTATGCCAGCTCACGTGGCTAAAAAGCTCAAACCAACTTCCAAGAAAATTACAAAATTTTAATTATTTTTTTAGAACTTATATCAATAAATAAATAAAAATATTTTTCTAAAAATATTCATTATTTTATATGTGTAAAAGTATTTTGTCCCCACTGAATATTATTTGTTATGTTGCTGGAGAAAACATATGGTTTTTGTTTACAAATGTAAAACTATGTAGCATATTTTAAGGCATAAAAGCGACAAATTTTGAAAAATTGCTAGATGACTACATCGGCTGCATATTCATTTTTTGTATTTTGTATTTTTAAAACAAAATGTCGATAAAAAAAGAAAAACGAAAAATTTTGGTAGTTAAACTAAAGTAAATTCAATTCAATTAAAAGCCACTTGCCTCTTATATTAGAAATAATTTATTATTTTTTTTCTATTGATAACAGCAAATAATTCAACAGCTGTTTGCAGGGATGGAAAAGTTGATACAATTGTGCTTTTGTTTTACAAATTGTTCATACGGTGCACCGCTTTAAGATAATTTTTAACACTAATACGTGTAATTTATTTAAAATTAAATGGATTTACTTGAAATTACAAGAAAAAGACAGTAAAATTGTGTGAAGTTAATTTCAGTTTTCCATTCCTGACATTCTCTCTGTGTTTCTGTAAAAATACAACTCTGATCAAATGAAAAATCGTGCTGTTTACAAAAAATTCTAAAAATTATCCGACCCATACGACTGTCAAATTTCTGTCCGTATTTTTGACATTTCATTACATACTGTTTTCACACTATTATACGTTTTCATTTTATCTGAGTTTTCGACAAGTCGTTATACTGAACGATCTTTAGCAATACTTTCAAATACTTTCGAAATATAAAAAAATGAACTTGTGACTCAATTATAAAAATATTTCATTTCTATCTAAATTACACTTAAAATCAAAAAATAAAATTTAATTAACAGCTGTAGTAATTCAAAACTTATATCAAAACTACTTCATCACCTCACACTCGTAGTGTGCTCCATCTGTAGGCTAAAACTTAAAAGTCAGCATGAAAATTAAACCACATCATGTACAAACGAGTAAAGTTGTGGTAATTCCAGAAGCTGGTAAAGGCACAATTTCTTAGAAGAAATGTAAAAAATATATTGGCATTATCCAAAACACTCTTACCTATGTGCGTGCAAATTGAGTTACCTTTCAATTACCATTTCTAAAAGGTGCATGAGTATAGTCGAAAATAAAACAAAATTGAAAATTCCCAGTGGATCATGTTAATGTCTGTAATCGTTGGTCATCTGATAAAAATACAAAATGATATGTTAAGCATGTTATCCTTAAAGTATAAAGGTAATTTTGTTGTTACTTAAACAATCTATGAAACTATGGTTTGAATATTTTTGTGTCATGGAATAACAAGAATTAGTAAAATGTCATTTACCTAAAAGGACAAAAATGTTCTATTAATAGTAAAATTTATTTTTGTTTGTTTTTTATGTACACACTTATTTTCTTAATTACTATATATGCCATGATATAAGAAAAAGAAGGTAGTTCCACTCAAAATTGTTTGACAATAAACGAGATTCTTGAAGTTTGTATTACATGTAAACATTTAAAAAAGCGTTGCCACATGCAGAAAAAGGATAAATTTTCCCAGAAATTTTTCACAATTTTGTGTAATTTAATCAAGATTTTAAAACTAGAATATTATAATCAGCATAAGTACCGACGTTAATTTTGAATATATAATGTAGGTATGTTTGTCAACCCAGGCTATTTCAGATAAATACTAAAAGATATGTATTGAAATGAGAGATTTGAAGGTTTTATATAAGATTTGTTTTAAGGTGTTTTCTTTTTGTTTTTTTCCTTGTTTGCACACTTAACATTTTGTGTTGCCTTATATTACGGTTTAATAAGCGAATTAAAAAAAAAATATTTGAAAAATGGGATTTTATGAGCAGGGTATGGTAGCACAAATTTCAACGTAAATGTCAGTTCGCCTTTATTGTCGAATGGAAGTGTGTCAGAAAAAATGAGAGAGTGGCTCTACTTTTTATTTTCTTATATCATAATATATGCTCTGAGTTTCCGTAACAAAGAGTGGTTTGATAAGCGAATTAAAAAAAAAAAATATTTGAAAAATGGGATTTTATGCGCAGGGTATGGTAGCACAAATTTCAACGTAAATGTCAGTTCGCCTTTATTGTCGAATGGAAGTATGTCAGAAAAAATGAGAGAGTGGCTCTACTTTTTATTTTCTTATATCATAATATATGCTCTGAGTTTCCGTAACAAAGAGTGAGTTTATTTTAAAGAACTTTAGCAAATTAAAAATATTAAAACAAATAATGAATAAATAATAAAAATATTTTGGAAAATTTTGTCAAAAAATATATTTTTTCAATTAATTATTTAATTTACACCTAAACCTATTACTACATAAATTTCAACACTGTGTCGTTTGGAATTTGTCAATCGTGTAAAAATATGTTTAAGTGTTTTAAGTATTGCAAACAAAGTAAAAAACATGGCTGTTTAAGTATAACAAACTTGCCATGATTTTCTGTGTAGCAAATGCCACTTTCACGTAATTTGTTGTTGTGACGTAACAAAATGTAGCAGATATGCTACATGCAATGCCAGTTTGCAACAAAGAGTGATTTTCCCTAATGTTAAAAACGTAAATAAAACATCATTTACTTCTCTACATAATAAAAATAATTAAAAAATCCACAATAATTTTAAATCCATATAGAATGTGGTAATTGCACATTAATCAGTTTACTTTTTTTCTTTATTTTATTTATTTAAAGGCTAAGTTGAAAAATACCCAAAAATAGTACTGCCATAAAAAATTATAATTAATTTAGATGAAAGTTATCACAAATTTGTTTGTCCAGACATATAGTCAAAAGCAACAGTACTACGCAAAAAGTTATGAAACCCTTTAGCACTTTATTTTCGGTAAAAAAAATTCAAAAGCAAAAATCAAAAATTAGTAGAAGCGGTTCTGGATGTACTGTATCTTGGAAAAATATCCACCAAATTTGGCCCACGTTTTTGAAATATATTGTTACGAAAATAAAGATGCGTGAAGAAGAGACTGTATCGTGAGATTTTAGCTATAAACTTTATTAGTTTGTGTTAAGGCTCTTGTGTATCTGTCACTGTCATAATTGTCTGTACTATTAAAAGTGCTACTATTTGGATGTCTAACGGTGGTAACTATAAGAATATTCGATATTGATAATGAATTGCTATAAAAGCTGGCGCATTTCGTTTGGTGATATAGTTATCGTTTTGCAGTCATATATAAGATATAAATAAGTGGAAGACTGTATAATTATAGTTGTATACTCTAAACAGTGAGAACACAAAAACTGTAAAACTACAACAAAGTGGTGTTTATTTTATTTTGATGCAATTAGAAATAACTCACACGTTTTAAAAAAGTGAAAACTTAACAACATGTAACAACATGTGCATGTGTAATAATGGTTTTATGTGGTAACTAATAAAATTTTTTAAAATTTTTTTTGAATTTAAACTCTCTTAAGATAGTTTTTATTTTATCTACGTATTTATGTCTTTTGAAGTTATAGTTTCTTAACAGATAGGCAGTTAGGATCTAGAAGAGTAAGTGCTGTACTACAGCTCAATGTAGTACAATACACAATTTAGTTTTGGATCACACTAAGGCGTTTGATAACGCTGATCATAACATTTTAATCTAGAAGCTACAGAAATTGTTTTACTTCTCCAGTTCTGCATGTAATCTAGTCTGTTCATATCTTGTCCATCGATATCACCTCAGACCCACTTAATGTTAATAGAGGTGTTCCACAGGGATTGATACTAGGGCCTCTTTTGTTCTGTATTTATATTAATGATTAACCGGATCTTCTAACTAACTGTAATGTTCTTATGTACCCTGATGACGTGCAGCTTTACACCTGTACCCGTATCGAGAATATAAACTCATGTATAGGCTTCCTTAATGAAGATTTGCGGAAGATTGACAGTTGGACTACGGCCAATGGACTTTGCATCAACCCTTCAAAGTCGAAATGTATAGCACTATCGAAATCCAATAGGGAACTTGACGTACTTGAGATTTTTGTTAAAGGGAATAGAATAGACTTTGTTAAATCTGCCTCTAATCTAGGTGTTGTCTTCAATAGGCGGTTAACGTGGTCTAATTACATTAGTGTCGTTTTTGGCAGAGTTTACAGCATGCTTAGAAACTTGTGGGCTGTCGTAGATGCTACTTGCGAAAACGTACTTAATTCCTGTCCTTTTATGTGGGTGTGAAATGTACACAAACTGTGATGGTGACGACAGACGGAGGCTCAACTTTGCCTACAACAGCATAGCAAGATATATTTTCCTTAGAGGACGTCGGGACCACATCTCACATTACTCTTACCGCATATTTGGTATGAGTTTTGAGAATATATTGAAAGTTAGATGCCTCATATTTCTACATCGAATTATTTCCTCGGAACAGCCTGCTTATTTGTTCAATAGGTTTCAATTTGCTAGATCAAATCGTGGAAAGAAGATTATTCAACAACGCTGTTGGACTCTATTGTCTTAACGCCAATTTCATATGCATACTACAAGTCTTCGGAATTCTTTACCTAATTATAGTTATATGGATTATTCTAGTTATAGTTTTATAATTCTATGGACATATATTCTTAGTTTTAAATATTTTTATATTAAGTGTAATTATTTATTTTAGTTTTTATATTGAATATTTATAAATTTTTCTTTTATAAATTTTGTATCATCTTGAATACTCTTTTAAATTTGCTACTATCCATCTTTTACACTTATATGTATAGCTGCTTTTGAGAACTTTTATGAGTACCCATAAAAGTCAATTTTTTTCTTTTAATAATTTTGCAATATTTATATATATATTTTGTTATTATTATTATTTTTTTTTTACTTTTTATTTGTGAATAATTTTTATTATATTATTTCTTTAAGTTTGTTATCAATATTTTTTTGTAATTTTCCCGTGGCGCTGTCATTTATAAGATTAATGTATTGTTGAGTTTTGATATAATTATGTTAAATAAATAAGTAAAATAAAATAAAAAGCCAAAAAAAGCTCAGCTTAGTAACTAGTTTACAAACGAATGAAGGTAGCAAGAACCATAAGAACCATTTTTTACCCATAACACAACATTTTGAGGTTTTTCGAATATTTCAATAGCAGACTCTTGACGCACTCGATGTTGCCTATCAGGAAAATAATATCACTGTCGAGGTATTTCAAATTCATGCATTTGTGTAATCGAGTTAGTACTAAAAATTAGTACTAAAAACAAATAAACGGAAAATGCAAATACAAAGGAATGTAACAAATTTAGAAATAGGGCAAAATTTGTGAGAGTATGAAATCTGTTAGGGGAGTAATAAGGTATTTTTTAAGCTAAATAATATCAAAAAGGTACGATCGTATCAACATTCCCATCACTGTTCCAAATGTCATCGTTTACTCGTGAATGATAAATATACTTAAGAAATGTATTATACATGTATGTGTATAGGTTATTACGAGCGAAGTGACCACATGCTCGGTGTATTGTAAGAGACCAGAGTCTTTGATGGGACTCGAACTGACGATCCTCACGCTATTAGACTAGCATACCGGGGCACCCCAACTACTTTATTTTATATATTTTTAATTTTTCACAAGTACTTAACTCACCACACTGCTAAACATCTACCAATGAAAAGATTTCGTTTTTTATATTAAGTCTCATACTTCGCTGTCTTCATATTTGCCGCTGTAATGAAACTTCAGAAGAATAAAACAGCAACCAACACGTATTATATGCCACGCCTAAAGGCGGAATCGATGTTTAGAGGATTAAGTTACCATAAGATTACTAGAATTCCTCTAATTTTTATATGAAGGTGATTCAGTAATCGGAGTAAACAACCCCTGATGTATGTTTTTATTTTCCGTTTTTGATTAGCAGAACAATGTTTGATAACTTCTCCTATTCCGGATTTTAAAAAAGTCTATAATTAAATAAAAAGCGATATTATTTGTTTGGTTGAATATTTCAATTTATTTAATTTTTGGAGAAGTGGAAGAAAATATTAGTAAATACTTAAGTAAATACAAATCGAAGAATGTATTTTTTGTAAGCCTTCTAATCACTGAAATATTGCAACTCTATTTTACACACTTACTCCGTAAGAAAAGTTTATTATTTTACCAGAAAAACTTCTTGAAGTTCAAATATCTTCTTTTTTTCAATCTTTTTTAAAAACTTTTAATTTACACATACAGGAAGAAAAAGAGAAACAAATTCCATTTAGAAAATGCGTTTTAGTTTGACATAAAAAATTTTGAAATAAAAAATTAAAATCATTCTATTTGTTTTTCAACAGTAACTGAACGAATGAATGAATTAACGACACATTCAATTTTCAAATGATGAAATCGATACACAACAATATATTCGCTCTATTGGCATAAAAACTGGAACAAAACAAATCTCGAAGATACATTCATCCGCCAAAAACATGTTGAAAGTCAAAATAAATTTTTAAAAAAGTGACAAATATGTAAACTTTTAAAACATGGCCAGAAGAGGAAAAAATAAACAAATCGGAAGAAAATATATTGAAACTTATTTGAACTTGAGTAAGTTTCAACATTCGTTTTTAGAAGATTTGACTCAATAGATTTCAGTTTACTAATGTTGACATGAAATTTGTGTTTTTTAAGACAAATGAGTCGTTTTGACTGCATAACTGTTATTAAATGAAGTCTCGTTAATAGGAAGTAACAGGCATCGTTGGAGACGTTTTAATAATTAAGGTGCTTGGGGAATATAATATTAATGTTGATGTTTGTAATACCTAAAAAAAAGAGTAGTTTTGTTCTATAAAAGCGTACAAACTGGCAAACAACAAAAAATAACAAATCGTATGAAAATTTTTCCAACGGACTTCTAAGCTATATGTCTCATTTTATTCATAACTTAATATAATACTTTAATTAATTTATCATAGTACGGTTCCTATATAATATAGTGCACAAAAACGAATCTTAACTTGAAAAATGTAGAAAAATTTGGATGAAAAATGTGTTTGTTTGGGAAAGGCTACTGAAACGACATATACGTCACTTAAATGGCTCGTTTATTTTCTTTCTAAATTCAAAAATAAACTTAAAATAAGGTAATATTCAGCTAAGTTACTAGCTTATAAGTGCATGAATATCCGAAAAACTGGTTTTTTACCGTATCTCAAGATTTTGGTGGTGTTTCGAAAATTTCAAAAAGAGTTCCTTGTTCTGCTCGGCAAGCCTTTAAAAAAAATAGTATCATTTGGCAAGTATTTTTTTTCGCACCGTATTATTATTTGATAGAATAAAGGCTGGGGTGCCCAACCTGATTTTTGTAACAATATAGATAAGAGGTATTATAAATGGCTGCGACATAATTGTCCCTAACTGTCATTAATATTTAGTCAAAAATGAAAAAAAATACGTTGAGATTAAGGTGAAAAATTGCTTTGCATATCAGGTTAAATTATATAAATTAATTATTGCCACAAGAAATACTTTGTATACTAGAGGACTACAACAAAGTCATTAGCAAAAATATAATGAATGATTATAAGATGTTCGCAGCCAGTAGGTCTGTCATTAACATACTTATTTTAATTATGCCTTTTAACCACTTACCAGTTTGAAATTTTAGAAAAAATCGTTTAAAAGGCAATGACGTGTCGCAGACTGCTAAAAAAATATGTGAAGCTTACAAAGACGATGCTGTAATTTGAAAAAAAGCAGCGAAATGGTTTGCTCGTTTTAGATCTACTAATTTTTGTGTTAGAGATGTACATTGCTCGCTCTCTTAAATCAGGGAAAAAATTGAAAAAGTCTGCATTTAAGCAGTATGAACGTTGCTAGGAAACTAGGCATTCATCATCAAACAGTTATCAACCATTTGAATTAAAAGTTAAACATTTAATCAACTGAATTTTCATTTGCGATTCTCTGCTAAAACGAAACAAACACACGGTGAAGTTTCGCAGACGGTGGCGAAGCGAATTCTTCGTTTCTGGTAGGAATGGAAGGGAATTATTCATTATGAGTTTCAACAACCGACCGAATTACTGATTTCGATATCGAATGAATAATCAGAATGAAATTTTTAACAAAAAGGCTTTTATTCTTAGCCTGCTATCTAGTTTTAGTACAATTCTGTTCATATTGAGAAACTAACCCCTTTATAGCCATTTGGTTGAAGTTTCACTCAAATGTTTTTGGCGAGCGAAGATTTGTTTTAATAGAGCTGAATTTCAGCACAAAAAAGTCTATTAACTTTTCATATCTCAATAAATTATTAAATTTAAATCAATAAAAAGAATAATAATTTATTTGAACACAAAATATAATTTCGTAGCATTTTGTCCTTTTTCTTGTTTCTTGTTTTATTGGCTTACATATAATCTTAAAATTTTTCCAAAATCATAAAAACATCTTTTTTAAGTTGTTTAGTTTTCTTTTTTAAATTTTCCAAATCTTATTTACAAATCAACTTACTTTGTCATTGTTTTTCTCTTCTCCGAAAAGCTCGTAGATGTGCAATTTTATGCAAAATGTTTCAAAAAAATATCTGTGAAATATTTATATATTTTTTTCTTCCTTCTTTTTAAGTTTGTGTTTAGTTTTTTACTCATCATTCAGTTTCATAAATAAATGTCACTGGAATGACTAATGTCCCCTGTTGCATATTTTTTTTGTTGAAGTAACATTGTTGCTTGTTGCACATACAATTTATCATATTGTGTTAAGGAAAAACAAAGGTGGAGGATCAAGTGTATCTGAAAAAAAAATTAAATGAAACATTTTTTTATTAGACTTGTTTATTTATTTATTTTTTTTAAATATAATTTATATGGAATTGTACGAAATTAAATTTGTAAAATTTTATATATTTTGATATAATATGTTTAATTTTAATGGAAGAAATTTAATTATTAAATAATTATAAAACTAGAGCTACGGTCACAACTAGCTAATATTTTATTCAAATACGATTTCCAGTATTCACCAACTTTTTTCAACAAAACAAAAAGAAAAAACTATTTTTTGGTCATATAACACTCAAATATCTCTGTTCAAATAACTAAAAATAGGCAAATAGGAAAACATGTTTACAATGCGGTCACACATAACAAATATTGCCAAACACAAAACGGAAACGGATATTCTCGTAATAGCTTGCGATATTTGGTAGTGAATTTTGAATCGGTTTATATATATATTACGTATGGACGTATGTATAAAGCCTTCATGCCATACTTTATCGAACGCCTATGAAACGTCGATAAAGAGAGCTGTCCAATATTTCTTACCTCAAAAACTCTTCTTATGGCACTCACCAGTCTATATGTCTGTTCTATTGTTCTGGGTGTGCTTCTAATTCCAAATTGATGATTTTGAATACACTCGACTTCACTCAGTACTGGATGTAACTTTTTAATTAATAACTGACATATATTAGACAACAGAATTATATGCTGAATTCTTGTGTAGTAATTTCAAGTTTTTGAGATCAAAAAGATAAACGAAATATTCCATGCTCGTGTATAATATTCTAGAAGAAAAACAGCATTGAATATGAAAATAATCAATATTTTCATCAAACGGGTGATCATTTTTTTTTTTTGCTAATTTCATCAACTGCCTTCTTGAGATTTAACTTGCTGATAACAGTTTCTGTGTCACGCAACTCAAATCTCAATGATAAAGTTGTAAGTTGCTGTTGTACTAAAGGTGGCAATTCCACGATGTCATCTGCGATACTGTGTGTAAAAACCTGCTTTCAAGATTCCATAAATGAGTTACCGTTATCAGAATCATCTCTTGTCCAGTTTCAAATCTACTTTCGTAACGATGGTCTGCTTATAACTGGTTTTTTGAGGTTTCCCGCTGCGCATCATAAAGAAGAATATCTCCGGTCACATCCAGATTTTTAAGTAAATAATCTTCCCGATTCCAAGAAAGTTTTTAGTTTCTTGATTCACTCTTTTTATTCGTTATTAAGTCGGGTATATCAATGATATTGCCACGCTTACCGTATTGTTTTCCTTTCGGCTAGTAACTGCTTCACATCTGCAGATTGTAATCTATTAACTCTAATATGGCAAGGAGGTAAAGTAGCTTGCAGGGCAACCATCTAAAAATGTTCTTCTTTATAGATGATATCAACGTCTGTCGAACTTCTAAGAGATATGTTAGGTTAGATTAGGTGGAATTCATTTTTTTGTAGTCATATCATTTAAAACCAATGTTGTATTTGCAGCACGAATGTCATCAACTACAATACTTGGATGTTCAAATCCACTATCGCTTCTGTAATCAGATATTTCTTTATCAGAATTAATTGCATCAAAGAAGGCAATTATTTGTCCATCTGAAAAATTGATCACATTGATCTGTTTTTCCCTAAAGCAACGCTTTTCGGAAAATAATTTTCTAAAAAATAATTTCTTGTTCATTTTGACTGTTTTCTTATACACAAATGTTTACAGAAAGAACAAAACTCATCTGATTCGATTTAAACAAAATTTATAATGATTAACAGGATTTCTGGCAACAAAATTTTATAAAACTTCAATTAAAAAAATTTATTTTTGTTTATATGCTTGTGCCGCTGTGGTATGGAAGATTAGACACCCGCCTACCAACAAAGAGGTTCTCGGCTTAATACCAGACCAGACCATCTGATAATTTTCAACAGCGGTACCACCACATAGCACTGCTAGCGACTGGTTATGAGTATTTACGATATGAAAAACTTCTCTAACTAATGCATATGCCGTTCGGCGCCGGCGTTAAATTGTAGGTCCTTTTCAAGGAGTCTAAAAATAGAAAGAGTGCAGCTCACTGATTAAGAGAAGTTCCCATTGTCCCTCTTTGGATGTCGCGAGAATTATTTGTATATGTAAACGAATAATCGATAGCTGCCCTGAGGCAGATAAAAACGTTAGAGGCTTAAGAAATAATTTTCGAATAATTTTATTAAACTATTATTATTATATTATATGACAAGCTTCTTGTTACCCCTTCCCTAGCAAATTTCATTTCATGCTTCTGGTCATGTTTTTCTTTTCTTCTTAAAAAAAAAACATTCTTTATAAAATACTAAACAATATTAAACCTTGATGTCGACACGTAATCCATAAAAATAACAAATTTTCTTAACTAACGTATGCAAATTGGAATTATTTGTTTTTTTTTTTTTTCTACAAAACATATACTGTGGTAAGTAGGAGTTCAGAAAAAAAAATCGCTATATTCTTTAACATTTTACAAGTTAATTTTAAATTCAAAATTTACCCTGTTTTAAAGCTATGAGACTGTAAGGATACAGTCTCACATGCACTTTATTATTTTGCTTTTTCTTGCATATTAAAATGTAAATACTTTCTTAAAAAAATATAACCCGAGGGGTTGTAAAGTTAGAGTACAACACGTACTTGGCTAATAATATAAAATTTTATGATAGTTAATGGTAAAAAGAGAACTAAAGCACTTTAATTATAATATACAAGCACTTAAAAAAACATTTTCCTTTGGAATAATTGAAGTATAAAATCTTTCCGGAAAGCTTTTATATACAAAAATGCAAATGTTTTAATTATTTAGCAAATATTTAAAAAATAAATAATGCTGGCAATTAAGGCTTGTTTTTGTAACACAAAATTGAATTGAACATATTAAAAATGGTTTTATTTATGAATGCAGACCATCAATTCAAATTTCACCATCTCTTCTTAATTTTTTATGTGAAAAATTCGGTTATCGGTTGATTTTTCATTGTGATAAAATGTTGCGAAAAACGTATCTACATTATCTTCAATTAAGTGTCAATTTAATAAATTGTAGGCCTTTTGCGATTTAAAAAAAAATATTGGGTATATAAGTTAATAATATCGATTTGGACAACACATAGCATAACCATCAAATATGTTTTTAGACTGTAAGTATACGCTAGACGCAAAGTGTAAGCACACATTTTTTTCAATCGCTTTAATAATGTCGAATTTTTTGCCTAAAAGAGATGTTTTGCGGGGAAGATTGATAACCTTCTTCATTTGAAGAAAATGTCTGCTGAAAGTTATCGATTGTTGGTAGAAGTTTACGATCGACATGCACCAAGTTAAAAAAATTGTGAACAATGGTTTGCGCGATTCAAAGTGATGATTTCGACGCAAAAGACAAGAAGAGGTCTGATCAGCCGAAAAAGTTTGAAGATGAGGAATTGGAAGCATTACTTGCATTATCATTGGGAGCTATACAACAAGCCATTTCCTTATATTTAGAAGCATTGTGATTTATTCAAAAGCTAGGAAATTTGGTCCGATATGAACTCAAGCCAAAAGACGTTGAAAGGCGATTTTGCATGTTAGAAATGATGCTTGAACGCTACAAAAAGAAGTAATACTGGTGATGAAAAATGGATACATTACCGTAACCCCAAGCGCAAAAAGTCATATTTAAAGTCCGGCCAACCAGCCAAATCAACGCTGAAGCCGAATACCCATGACGCCAAGGTAATGCTCTGTATTAAGTGGGATCAGAAGGGTGTTTTATATTATGAGCTGTTGAGATCGGGTCAAACGAACATAATTGACTCTTTTGAAGACCCAACGATAGGAAAAAGTAGTGGCAAATTTTTTATTCATTTTGTTATTATAATAAATGCACTTTTGAAGCCAAAAAATCGACATTATTAACTTGTATACCCAATATATATGCAACTTAGATCAAATGTATATCAATTTTCCACACCGATTCAATTATAAGTTAAAACAGATTTGGCGAATTAGTCGAAGTAAGACACCGATAATTGTTTCTTTAAATCACTATTTTAAAAATTTTTCAATATGTATTTCCATTTATCTATCCTATTTCTCCATTTATTTTATGAATTACGTTGTACGCATGACACCTTTCTAATTCGATTCAATAGTTCTTCTTATGTGTGTTATTTTTGTTTACTGTCAAATTGCACAATTTGCGCGTTAAAAATGGATAGACAAAATGTAAGGAAAATATGAATAATGTTTCAAAGATGTGTAGAAAAAATAATTATTTTTTTCAGCCAATATACAAACTACTAGCGAATAAAATCACTGCAGCGAGCGGCATTGTTTTGTTAGTTTACTTTCTTTTGTTTATGTTATTTTTCGTTTATTTTTATGCGTAACAGCTGGTTGTAAGAGAGAAATTATAAAAATTGGAGATTGTATTGATTTTTTAGTAATGCAATTACGCTGCGAATTACTCAATTACTTACAATAACACATAGACGTGATGGTGGAAATGGTGTAGAGTCATCTGTGTCAATGGGTAATAAATATATTATGAGAATTCATTGTGAAGTCCGTTGAAGTGTCGAACGAAGCACTCAAGTGCCTTAGTTTTCTTCCTAATATTTACAAGACCTATGTTGAATCGAAGTTGTAATACAACTTTCATGTATGGGCCGTTGCTTAAACCACTTTTTTGAAGCTTTTCGATCATGTACAGGAGAGGGCGAAGGTGCATATCAGTTCATTGGTTCGTTGGAAAATAGTCGCAATGTCGCGTGTGTATTATTATTCTATCAATACTATCACGGAATATATTTTGATGAAATAAAGAATATAATTCTAATAATTCCCTATTGTAACGTAGTACATTATTTCTCGTAGACCACACACCTTCATTGTTGATACTCAATCAAATCGCACAACGCATAATAGGGAAAACTCGTCTTTTAATATCATCTTTCGTCTGTAAAACAATCTTCCCTCGAAAGTTATCTATGTCATTTACGACATGGGTGAATTCTAATCTAACGTCTTTAAACACTACTCCCTCTTTCTTCCTTTCCAAATCATACATATGTATGTCTCTAGTACCAGCAATGCAATTGAAAATTGCAATGTGGGTGATTAACTATCGATAATTATGCAACTGGTGGTTGAATTATGAAAGACATGGCGATTTACGAAAAAATGTTGTAGTGTGAACGTAATATTTACGCAATAATAGTTTTTGACTTCAGCACACATTCTTTGGCGTAAATCACTACTTTCATAGTTGGAACTAGAATATTGCATTCTCAAAGGAATGTAACATCTCGTGGATCGACTTAGAATTATGAATGCCATAAGTCAGACTATTTATTAAAGAAATGTTCCAAAAAGCTAGTATGCTAGTAAGAGTTGCAAGTTTAATTCAAAATTTATTGAAGGTTTTGAAAGAAAAAAGGAGAAACTGTTTCTAAACTGACTTAATATTGCCTATTTGAATACCATCTTTAGGGTCTAAGACCATAGAAACATACTTTATAAATGGTCTGTTCAGACAAGATAAAATTTGATTTAAAACATAGGGGATATTACTTACGCTCATATTTCTAACATTTAAGAAATTCTAATATTTCTGCTGCTTTATAAACTATACAGTATGGGAAATATATGTGAATTGATTTTTTCAAGACAATAAGTATCAAACTTATAACCATAGATCACTAGATAACTAGTAAGTCATAAATGTATATTACCAATAAAAACAGATCCAAATAACTTTCCTATGGGGCACTCAATAAAACATACAATTTCTAAACAAAATATATTGATTAATAGGTTATGTGGGTATCCATTTAATAAAACCGTAAGATAATCAAATTTAAGTTAATTTGTATTTAAGGAAATCATGATTAAAGTTGTTGAAACTTTTGCTAAAGTCCGTATATATGGTATCGATTTGCATGTCATTAGTACATGAAATTATAAAGGCTGTTAAAAATTCAATTAATTTGTTGTAGTTGAAAGTCCTTTTCAAAATACATGTTGAAAGGGCGTCAAAATTATGATAGCCATCTGCTTAAAAAGTTTAGGAATAATACTGAAGTCAGATATAACTTTTCAATTTGCAATTTACGTAATTAACACGCTTATTTAATTTCTTTCAGCCAGTTGCTTTCCAAGCATCTTATTGATACATAGCTAGGAATTTTCGGGTTAAGTAAATCTTTTGATAAATTATAGATATGACGTTTTAAATATGTTAGTTGAGTGATTTTCGGAGTTAGATAGGGATACTCAATAAATTGTTAATCGAGTAGTAGGAGAATAATAAGTTGCAAAATATGTTACAAATTTCTTTGTCATTTTAAGATTTAATGTCGCCATTAGAGGAAAACCAAAAACTGTTGGTTTGGAATTAAAGACTTGAAAAAAATATTATATATTAGAGTTAAAGTTATTATTTAATAGTGCTTTCACACGGACTGGTTTTTAAAGAAAAATTTGGTTTTAACTTTAAAGAAACCAGCATTAAATCATTTTTGAATTGGTTTTATAAAATACAACCTTGTTTTCGATGTACTAAATTCAGTGCTACCAAGTTCAAAATGTTATTAAAAAGTCAGTTATTAGCAACTGCATGAGTTAGCTTCAGTCGATTTAAGATCATTTGTATGGGGTATTTTTTGTAGTGACACAAGCTTAAATAAAAAAATAAAAAATTTGATATTAATGAAAAAGGCTTTGTTGGATAATAAATCTTATGACACAGTTGTTTACGTATGATTTCGGCCATGTGGCCGCCATGGCTGACGCGTACAAGGCGCAATCTGGAACACCAATTTTTTACAAACTTTTCGCAACATATGCGGCCGTATTTCGCCAATAACTCTTCGAATGTTGATTTCTAGGTGTTCAATTGTCTCTGGTCTATCGACTTAGACAATTGACTCTACGTAACTTAAAAGAATATAACCCAATGGAATTAAATCACACAGTCTTGGTGGTTAATTAATTGAACCATTTTGTGAAATTACGCTTTCAACAGAAGTTTCTTTGAGTAATCAATTGTAGGTCATGCTGTGTGGCATTTGGCTTTGCGCTGTTGGAACCACATGTCAGCAAGATTAATGTCAGCTAATTGAGATCCGAAAAAATTTCTTATCATGTCCATATACCATTCATCATTGACAGTAACGTTCTGATCATCATTGTTTTTGAAGCCATATGTACCAATGAAACCGCTAGTCCTTAAAGCGCATAAATATCATACAGTAATTTTCTGCAGATATAATGGTGTTTCGACAAAAGCTTGAGTATAATTCTCAGTTCAAAAGCAACAATTCTGCTTACTAACGTACACATTCCAACAAAAATGGAATTCGCAATAAAATGGACGAGGCTTACTAACATGACCATTTATTTGATAAAAAATTTCAACAATTTGCTGGCGTTGCTCTAGTGCTCTAGTGTCTGTTCTTAATGAATTGTCAAACCAAACTAAACGAAAAGCAACTATCAGCTGTTAAAACGACTGTTAAATAAAGCAGTGTTGTTAACTCAAAGTTATGAACCTCTATAAAAACTGCCGATATAATTTTTACCACTGAAAAAATTTATGTATACTTGGGTTGCTATAGTTTTGCTGAAACTTCTTTACATTTTCATTAAACGAATTTTCGTAATTATCAGCTTTTACCTGTCAAATCAACAAGTTTCACTGATTTTCTTAATCGATTAAAATTCCCATCTTATAAGCAATTCATTTAAACATTCTCACAGTTTAATTGTTCCAACATTCAGTTGGTATTTAGCGCACTACATTCATAAACTCTTCAACACGAATAATTGAACAAAATTGCATATTTTAATTGCTAAATAATATTTTACACAATTTCATTTACGAACACGCAATGTTCACTTTGCATGTAAATTACTCGCTTAACACGAATACAGAGTCAATTTGTCGTTCACTTTTCTTAATAGAGAAAGAACACAATGCATATTATGTCACATAATAAATGACTCTTTACAAAACAAATATTACAAAAGTAATTAAGAAAACATGTTATTAAGGGTAATTATTAATGATCCTTTATTGCTTCTGCTATTACTTTCTCTCCTTGACTAATTTCAAAAAATGTGTATGTACGTGGACATATGTTTTGGCTTAAAACAATAAGATTTATTTATTATTGTAAAATTTTAAAGCTGAATTAAAATAATTATTACGATAATCACTTAAAACAGCTTTGTAACAGATTTGTAAGACAAAATCCAAAAATTTCTATTCATAAACGACAAACAGTATTATAAAGCTCTTCTAAGCCATTTATAAATTAGACATTTTTATTGAAGGTTCCTACCTTCAATTGATGCTGAACTTTTTTAATGAGATAATCCCACAAATTTTAATATGTCGTGGCTCTGCGGTGGTGTTTCCATAACGTGTGGCACATTATATAGCAGCTTAGTCCTTACTTTGTGGACCTTGTGTTTGTGGTCGTTATCTTGGTAAAAGTACCAACCGTTATTCAGAGCAATCTTATTCACACTTTTTGCCCAGTTTTCTTTTAAAATGCTTATATAAACATTTTGATCCATAATAGTGGCAATAATGCCTGATGCAGAAAATGAACCACAGACAAGCACTAAGCCACCTCCCTTCGTACTACTGGCTTACTAAAGCCCAAATACTTTAAATTTGTTTTTGTCGGTGAACATAGCGTTTCTCCAAAAACAAAAAAAAAAGAAATCCTTATTTTTGTACTCTTTTGCAAATTTAAGCCTTATGAATTGATTGCGCTTATTGATGAAGTTTTTGTCTAGCTCCTCTACCATTTAAACCAACTCTGTAAAGCCAGTTTCTTATAGTTGATAGGCTTGCTTTCGTATCAAGGTTACTTTCAGCAATAGCAGCAAGTTTTGGAGCACATAGAAAGTGATTTGCTTCTATTTTTCAGACAAGAAAACATTTTTGAGCTTCAGAAAATATTTTGTTGTGAGTATGTTTCGGTCTATTTTGAGCCGTTTTATTGACTTTGAAACATTTTATTATGTCGCGCAGAGTTGAATGTTTTCTGCCAACAACTTTTAAAATTTCGCGAACATCTTCTCTTTTTCTTCTAATTCTCAATATCTTAATTCGATACTAGTTTGTCCCCGTTTTTTAGCAATCTTCTTGATTTTTCCCTTGGTATGTAAATTATATCAGCGAAGTTGGCTGCATTGAAATTACAGAGTTGCAATTACGAACCCATAAAAATTACTGTCCGGGTTTGACTTGCGCGAGTAATTTTGACTTTCAAAGCGTTTTTAAATTCAATTTTAGGTACGATTATAAAATTTCTGAGTTGGTTTTTGCTTTTGTAAGTGAAGATACACGAATAAAAAAATGACAGCATTTTTTAAAAAATAACCAAAATATATGAATTTTAAGCCATTGAAAATATTTTGGTTAGTGTTCGAGTTTGGGTTGTAGCCACTATACATACGAAATTTGTTTATAAAATAAATGGTTTTATAAGAAAAGAAAATAAATACAAAAGAAAAAATAAACAGTGATGGACAATGAAAAAAGAGAAAGTGGGTACTTAGTTACTTTTTTAATTCAGTAAAAAACTGTTTCAACCGTTTTTTAGGTAAGCTCTTGTTTTCGAGATATACTGTTATATAACATTGTATATTCGCATAACTGAAAAAGGGTTAGTTTATTGAATTAAGTAAAAAACGAAATTTCGTTATGAAATCACCTTTAAGTAGACTTAAAACTCTTTTCAAATCTGCATAGTTGTAAAATTTCAATATAATGAACTTTGTCATAACGAATTTTTTATGAGTCGCTTGAAAAAATCTTTTTTTTGCAAGGTTGCAATACAAAAATGTGCTATAGTTATAATGAAGAAATCCTGAGCTATAAAACCTCCTCTGAAGTCAGAATATAACAAAATGGTAAAAATCCCAATTTTTATACAATAAAATCTAAATGTGTTTGCATATGTATATGTGAAGCCCAAATATAGCGAAGTATTCATTCAAAAGCCTCTGTACAACGAGTCAGAATAAAGTAAAATTAAATTTGAACCAAATAAACAAAAATTTCACATTATTTTAATAAAGTAAAAAATAAATAAACACAAACGTTTATAATTTTTTATTTACTTCTTCTAAAAAGTAGTTTTTTATTAGTATTTTCATATAAAATAGTTTGGATCAAAAAAGAACCTTAATTATAATGAATTTTTTAGTATTTCCTTAAATTTCGTTATAAAAGTATTTTACTGATCCATATGTATGTATAACGAATAAGTAGCTATAACGAAGCGTTTTTCCATTCCCTTCAGAATCCTTGTATAGATGTTTCACTGTATTTTTTTGTGCTTTATAAATAAAATATCACTCACACGTACATACTTACGTAGTAATGTGATCCATCATAGTTAAGATTGCCAGACTCCGCGTTATAAAATTATAAAAACCAGGATTGACACTTAGAAAGGTAATGCTGTGTGTCTGGTGGGATTGGAGAGTAATTGTTTATTATGAGCTTCTGCAACCTGCTCAAATGATTGATTCTAATCTCTACTATCAACAATTAGGAAGATTGCATTTCAATTACAACGCATTGGATCAGTTTTTTGCTCAGAAGTTCTACACTAATTTAATAGCTTTACCCCAAAAATGGCAAAGGATTATTAATCTAAACGGTGTTTCATTTTTTCTCAATTTCCTTTAGATAAACGAAAGTAGGAAACAAATACATCTAAAACGCCACACTTTTTAAATTCACTAAAACATTTAAAAGTTTTTTAAAAAATTTGGTATAAAGAAAACTTAAAAGAAATGATTTAAAAAAAAATCTTGTCGAAGCATGTTTTTTCTTGATTCGTGACAAGCTATAAAAATTCTTGAAAATCAATTGCAATCGAGGACATCTGGCAAACCTAATTATAGTCAATAAGCGGCAATCATAGTCAATATTATGCATATTTAAATCAATCAAATACAACTCTAGGCAACTTTAGTCTCCTTCTTCCAATTGCTAATTGTTTTAAATAATTTTTATTTTATCTTGTAGAATTCAATTTAAAAGCGTACTATTTCAATAGATAAATACTATTTTGAAAACTCTCTATGACAGAGATATATTCGAATATGCAACCGCCTGGTTTTGATAAAAATTGTTTTGATGGAAGCGTTATGGCATTGAAAATATCAGCACTTGAAATACAAATAATCTATGAATTATTAAGCAAAAAAATTTGTGGAAATTTTTCGTCGATTTTGTAACCGTAATATAAAATTTTACTAAAACTATTTATGCAATGTGAAGACGGTCTTTACAAGCTAAAAAAAGAAAATGTGATGGAAGATAAAAACAAGTCCCAAACTCCCCCATCCTTTAAAGAAACATTTTTTATAGAATTAAACTTAAAAGGAAAAGAATTTCCAGTATTTTAAGTGATTTTTTTTCTTTATTTGTTATTTTTATGATTTAAAAGAAATATTTCACAAAAACAAGGCCATAAAATATTAACAGCGTATAAACAAAAAGATGAAAAATAAAAAAAAAATAAATAAACAGCTAAGGGATGCTTGTCAAATCAAAATAAAGATACGGAGATTTATTTAAAAGTATAAACCTTTTTTTTAATATACATATCAACTATATGAGGATTTATTATGTCTATACAAATATATCATATAGGTGGAGGGTAAAAATTACTTTTTGTATAAGATTATGTCATTCAAAGTTAAACGACCCATATTGTGATTATTTTAGAGCAGCAAATAATAACAAAAAAAAAAGAAAAAGAAAAAAGAATTGTATTATAAGTTCCTTTTTTATAAATATTTTCTACTCTTTTTGTTGTTGCTTATTTGAAAATTGATGTGCTGGGTGTGACCCCTAAAAGAGAATGGAAATAAAACTTAAAATAAAGTCAGTGTCAAAGACAGCAGACATAAATCCTAGAAGAAAAATAAAAGGAAATCTTAGAATTTTTTTAACGTTTAATAAAGGAAAAAAGAAAATCGTAAATTGTTCAACTAAACTATATATCTGTACAGAGATAAAAAATAAATTTGTAATATGTTTTCTTTTTTTAAACTCTGGCTTTATATATCATGTTCAGCTATAGTCACAACATACGACATGTATTTCAGGGATACTTTATAAGCTCGACTAGTCTTTTAGATTGGCGTTTTGTTTTTTGGAGCATTTTTTTTCATTTTACAAAATAAATTTACCGCCACCACCATATTTGTTTTTTCATCATTTCATTCAGTCATGAATGAAACATTAGTTTCATAAAGTGCTCCATTACATTTGAAATTACGCGCCGATTTGCCGCTGTCGTCTGTTGTGAATAAATGTAAAATATATGAGAATACGTTTTTGGAAAAGTCATTTTAATCAGACTTTCTATTACAGCATGTTTTTATTTTCTTTTTATTCTTATTTTCATGTTTTAAAAGATTTAATTCTTTTTTGTTTGTTTTTATTTTCTTATTCAAGAAAATTATCTTTAATTCAGATGTCATTTACTTTTAATTTGTTGCACTGAATTATGAATGAAATTTAAGTACGTTTAGAGAGAATTATTTGTTTATGACTTTTTTTAAGTTGTTTCAGTTATCATTTATATATTTGTTAATTTAAAAATATTTTTTTTTGTTTCTTAGTATCATTTGATTTGTACTAAAACGTAAAATATGGTATGTCTTAGTGTGTGGATGCCAAACGCCAAAATCAGGCATTCATCTTAAGAGAATCTTACGATCAAATCAATGGTCAAATAGAATTTCGAAATGTGCAAACAGGTGACAATATGTAACGAAATTAAAAATAGAAAGTGTGGATGGATAATTCATGCTCTGGGAAAACCTTGGAGTAACGTTGCCAAAGAATATTTTGGCTGGTACCCACAGGGCATCTGACAAAGACTTAGACCCCTTTAGGCTTGGAGACAACATGTTCAGGTTGAACTAAGAAAGAAGAACACAAGATATTGGTATCTTTGGAAAGGTTATGGTCTTGGTATTATGATTCAATCAAAAAACTTTCATTTTTATTGAAAAATATAAAGCAAAAGATAAAATAGAACAACATTATTTTGTTTTGAAAAATAATTAAATATATTTGATGTATTTATTCGCTATTACTTTGGGTTTCTTCAGTATTTTGGTCATTGCTTATGTTGAAATCCACCGTATCAGATAATGAAAGAAACAGACATTTTCCTTCCTTAGGCAGCATTTCTTTTGCCTTAAGAGTCTTGAGAGTTGCCCTGACCACCGTTTCAGAATTTATTAAAAGAAAATTAGATATTTTCTTAATTATTAATCCCATTACATTTTCTTGCATTATGCTCTTTAATATTTTAAAATATTTTATTAATAGATTTTTGCGCTTTATAAGATAAAGAACCAACAGGTAATCTTGAATTTTGAACTACAGGAAGGCAAATTTGAGGTTAATGAAATGTCAGGAATTGAGCTGTCAACCTTTGACACTTATTTAGTAAAAAAATGGGAAATTTTAACTATGGAACGCTACACTCTTGAAAAACTGAACGAAAACATTTTTCAACAATTAGGCGGTTATAAAAGCAAACAAAAATTGCCGCATATGGGGCTCGAAAAGCCATTACGGTTTGTGGTTAGGTGGCATCAGCGGCCGGTATTTTTTCGAAAATGAGCAAGTAAACGCCGTTACCGTGAATTCTTTACGCTACGAAACAATGATAACGAAGTTTTTGTGACCAAAATTGGCTAATGTTGACATCAGTGACTTTTGGTTCGAGTAGCACGTCGCCACAAGCCACACAGCCAACCAAATAATTCAGTTATAGCATGAGAAATTTCCCGGTCGCGCACTTTCTCGATTTGACGATGTCAATTGGCCGCCTCGTTCTTCTGATTTAAAGCCGCTGAATTATATTCTCTGAGGCCAATCGAAACACATTGGCTCTTTGAAAGATGAAATTTAGCGCTGCATTGACGAGAGAAGCGATGCTTTGTTGCAAAATGTGGTTCAAAATTTTGTGAAAAGAGGGGATGTATATACCCGACATCATATCCCATTATTAATTCCCATATTTGAATTTTATATTGGTATGAATAAAACTGAATTTGTCAAAAAAAAAGTGTTTTTAAGCCAATATTTAAAAATGAATATGTGTTTGTATTGTTAATTTGTTTGTCAGTTTGTTAATTTGTGTATTAGGGACAGCTAACTATATCGGTTCAGTCAGTTTTATTAAAATTTTAACAGTATCTCCCTCTTCGTCTGAAAGGAACTGTAAGCTATATAGGAGTTTCCACGCCAATACAAAATGTATATTTATTTGTCTATATATTCAAAATGGTAACTAACGGGAATGTGTAGCAGACAAAATCTTGCATTTTTCAGCATATAGCTGATTTATAACATACTGTTACGTTTTAATCTTTTTATAACATTTTCTAATTGCGTTAAGGAAAAAAATTACACATATTTATTGATTTAATTTATTGTCTCTTTATTTTCACACTAACTCTATACAGTAACTTATTTGTACAGTATCCGAATTATTTATCTTGCACTTAATACACAATTTTACTGAACACTTTATTTTAAGCCGTTTGCTTATTGACTGTTAAATTAGAACTGAGTGATGTAGAAAAAGCAGTGTTCCTGGCTACCATCAGTTTCGAATGTTCTTCTATGCCCTACAATCTATTCATATATGTTAACTTAATATATGTAAGCTGATCATAAAATCGAACTGTCAATACCGTTAAACACGCAGATGGTAACACTGTTAATATCACAAATGATTACAGCATTGCCACGGTGATACATTGACAGTCTGGACACAAACCAATAGAATGAAATCCCACAATAAAGTTTTAAATATACTGATGTTGGTGTAATTTTTCTTGAGGCATTTATATTTTTGCAACAATACAATGTTGCTAAATTTCAGTATTCACGCAACTCATAACAGACACTGGTGCTAAATTTCAGCATGTAGGTGACTCCTAACAGACAATGTCGCTAAGTTTTAGAATGTAATCCACTCATAACAGACAATGTCGCTAAATTTCAGCAGGCACGAATCTCATAACAGACACTGGCGCAAAACTTCAGTTGTAGGCGACTCATAACAGACAATATCGCAAAATTTCAGCTTCCTTTGTTATGGTAATTTTACAGTGAAATTATCATACAGAATTGGCTTTGTTTATGTCACTCTCCCGAGGATTCATCAATGAAATATTTTATTTGACACTGTGACGATAATTCATCGATAAAAATACCATAGTTGACAAATATTCCACGGCAAGGTTTCATAAAAATTGTTTAGATATTTCATAGTTAACATGCTTAATATTATATGTTATATCATCTGTAAATTTGTGTGATTTCTCTAACATACAAATCTAGTTTCGGTTTTCACACATATGCAAAAGTTTCTTTTCATACATTAGTCATATTAATGACCTCGTTTGAATTATTTTTTATATTTTTTGTTATACTTCTAAACACAAGAATATTTTAAACATCTTTTAATGCAAAAAGCATTTTTGTAATTCCCTCAACATTTGACATTTTTTATTTAGTAAATTAAAAATAACACTCATTTCTTATTTTAAAATATTTTTATTTAAATCTCTGAAATCTTTAAATTTCTTTACATAAAAAAGCATTTGTTAGCTAAGCCTTAATTACAATCTGTATTTACTTGTTTTATTTAAATCATTTTTATTATTTTTTGTAATTCCTTTTTTAACTTTAAAACTCTTTACACTTGTTATCAGTTTTAATTCTTTTTACTTTAATACAAAAATTTATATTACAACTTATATATATGTAAAGTATGTGTAAGTGAGGTATCTATTTATTTATTTATTTTTTTTGTGTCTTAAAAAAAACAGCTCCAACAAAGTAGAAATATTATAGAAAAACATGTTACATCCGTTTCCTGTTCCTTTCTTAAAACGAAGAAAAACAAGATTTTCAAATTCTTTAATGGAATGAACAAAAAAAAAATTACAAAAATTAAATGTTAAAGAAATATACACACATAGATTATACTATTTTTTTTAAATAGGGTGGACCTCAAAAACTAATCACAACTTATATTTTTATATTTTTGCAACGGAATCAGTAAAACAAAATTTAAGAGTAGTTCTTGTGTGTAATAAATCGTAAACATTAACTTTTTACACTCGTTTGTTTCGAAATTCAAAATCTTTAGTGAAAATATTTATTGAAATACGGCTTTGAAGACTTGTGTAATATTGGGCCTGGTATTTGCGTAAAGAAGTAGGATTAGGCCTTCTCAATGGGGGTGTTTTTCATCGAATAGCCTCTTTCACACGCTATGGCTGAGCTATGTAGAGCTCCTTGTTGACCGTAGCATTTCTTTCGACCATATTCCAGTTTATCAAGCCCTTGCAGTGCAGTCATCTACTTTGAATGGAGGTTATGCCTGATTATCGATTTTGACGTAGCTCTTGGAGCTATGCGCACCGTTCTATGCTTCATATGTATGTACAGGCATTATTTCTTCTTTTTTTGTAACAAGTGTTTCTTTTAACCACATGTTGGTTATGGCGGTACAACTCGTGAGGCACATAGGCTCCAGACTTGTCGGCACTCTATTGAGTGAAGATAACTCAAAACCGTTTAATAATCGCAGTTAATTATTTTGGCCAATTTACGACTTATTTACCGACCGTTTTCCTCCAAGAAAATAAAACTGTTGTCGTTTAGAATACTTTTAAAAATTGGATCCATAATTGGGTTGAAACGAGGGACAACATGAAAAATAAGTTTTTTGTTCACTAACATTAAAATTTTACTGAATTTTTGAACACAGATAGATCTAGCGAAAGAAAGTGTTACAGGGTATGTTTTCTTCAAATTTGGACTTTAATTTGGGAGGTCGGAATCGGGATAAAACGGGTCAAACTAGGTTATATGAGAATTTTATTTATTTAGTTTTTTCTGAGTCAATGATGCGCAACTGGCTAAGTCGGCTTTGTTGAAATTTTAAGCACAGATATATAGATTCAGCTAACGAAAGTACAATTGGGTTGTTTTGTAAAATTTGATGTCTGGGATGTTAAAATCAGGGTAAAGCGGTCAAAACTTATGACTTTTCTTCTAAATGGCGCACATTTTTCTTCTTAACCCTTTCGGTTATTCTATGACAGTGCACGTTTTTAGACAGAAAACTAATGGATGCTACTTTATTTAATTTTTGTATTTTTTTAGTGGGATTATTAAAAGATTATTAGGTAACATATTTCGTTTAGTGAGCTCAGTACATTGTCAAGCCTATTAAGGTTTGTAATTTACAGAAAAAGATTATAAAGTGATCCTTTCTATATTTTATTACTTAATGAGCTCTTTTTGATAATCTTGTGCAAGTATTTTGTAGAGTAATCACTACCAGTACATGAGAGGAGTTAGTTATTATATCAGGTCCGCCATCTAACGTTTTTTTTTTTCAACTAGTGCTTATTTCGTGAATGGTAACACTTAGCTCATGTCTGATTTGACAGATAATTAGTTTTATCCTTCCGCTGAACGAATATGGTTGTGTATACGCTTGAACGATTATGGGAAATATTGCGACATTATTTTGAAAATCATGGTAATGTTGCAGAATGTGTGCGATGTGTTTGATCTTGGCGGGTATGTAAACAAGCAAAATTGTCGCATTTGGGGCACAGAAAACCCGCACGCATACATTGAAATGCCGATACACCCAAGACGAGTCACTGTTTGGTGCGGATTTTGGCCCAATTATGCGGCCATTTTTCTTCGAAAATGAGCAAGGAGTGATGTTACAGTCAATGGCGAATGTTATCGGGCCATGTTGAACGAATTTTTGAAAAAATGGAAGAGGAGGATATTAGCAACATTTGGTTTCAACAGGACGGCGCTACGTGCCACACAGCCAAACCTACACTCGATGTTTTGCGCCCTGTTTTTGAAGATCGCATTATTGGACTATTATTTGTGGGGTGCCGTCAAAGAGACAGTTGACGCTTTAAGGGACAATATTCGTGAAGCCATTTGTGAAATACAGCTGCACACAATCGAAAATGTGCTTAAAAATTGGACCGATCGTGTGGGCTACTGCATGGCCAGCCGAGGCAGCCATTTGAATGAAATTATTTTCCATTATTAACCGGAAGGATTGTACTTTCAAATAAAAAAGAAATTTGAGAAAATATTCAGTAGTTTTTTTTTATAACATTAAAAAAAAAATTATTTGACGGAGCCTTTAAATTCCGAATATAGTTTAATGAAGTTTCATATTAAGCTGAATACAATATATTTTACGTCACATGGCGTAGGGTCCAAAATTACTTTTGGACACAAAATTAAAAAAAAAATTAAGTTAGTAAGTGAAAAAAATATTTTAACAAAAAAGAAGTACCAAAAGGGTTAAAGCAAAGTTTTTTGTTTGCGAACATTTATATTTTACATACAAGTACATTCGTTCATATGCAATTCTATTGTAAAGTTGCACATTTAGATCTAAGATAAAATTAAATAAGACCGTGGGTGTGGTATCTCCCGTCAAAAGTCTTTTAAGCATTCTGTTTTCTTCTTACCATTTACTTTTCATAAGTGTGGGGGTGATTGACGAAAAGTAAAAATAAAATTTTTGCTCGAGATCGGGAAAAAAACAAAGCAAATAGAATTATTATTTTCTATAATAACTTATTCTGAGGTAAGCAAACGTACCTTTTGGTTTGTCGGTGATAGATACAATTAAATTCTTTTCTATTTATCTTCTAGCTTAGTACAAAATACACAGTTGTACAGCATAGTGTGGCTTCAAATAAAGGTGTATTAAAAATAACTTAAAATTCAGGTGACCAACGTTAACAGTAAAGACAGACAGCTGGCAAAAAAAATAATATATATGTCCCATTTTTAAGACACATATAGTATATGAATTTCCGGGCAACACCGAATTTGTAAAGCAAGTATATTAATATATTTCTCTGCATTTACTATTTATCAACGAAATGAAGCTTAAAGGACATACATCCTCACACCCAAGCCTACCTGGAAACTAAAGAGTTTGTTTTATATTTATTTGTTTAGTTGCATGTTCTTGTAAGCGGCAACAGAGAAGGAACTTCTAGCAACAAAAACAACTAGGTGACTGTGTCAAGCTATAAGGACTTCACATAGATTCTGCAGCTATCTCTGTTATGCGCTATATTACATATTTCTGGTCAGGATAGATCTTTGTTTCGATGCTCAGGCTTCACTGCTCTGTGCCAGGTAATTCCCTGATGGTCCACATTACACTAACCGAAGAGTTGCATTTTGTGGAGGGTTTAACCGATCCACATCCATTTCCTATTACGAATTTCCTTCACAACAGGTTTCTAGTTGGTAATAGTTAGGAATTCTAGCGGTTGAGACAGAATATTTTATTTATCTTTTTTAGACATTTGCAATTTCGGTGTATCAAAGTTAGTTAGTTAGTTTTAGCCTTAAAAAATATAATTTTGTTATTAAAATGATTTTTGCACACGCTATATAGATATTAAAAAAGATTTTTTTCAAAAAGTCGGTTGGAAAGTAGTTTTTCAGCATGACGCCATATGACAGCAATTTAACTCAATGGTTCAAAAATATTGCATCTGTGTTATTTGGATTTACAAAGGTATTCATCCTTATGTAATGCATGCAATTTCTTGTAGAATATTTTCAAAAGTGGTCTAGTCTTGAACAACTTGTCACTTTTATTTACGATGCAGGAAAATTTTAAATTATTGAGTATAGTATGTAATCGATTTCGTGTCAAACACTGTCGAAATAAGGGAATCTCCGTTGCTTTGGACCAATACATGCATAGACGAGGGTAACCGATAGTTTTCCATCATTATTTCTAAGGCAATAAATTACAGTATTTCTTTATAAGTAAGTTTTATTGCCAACCCCGTAGCTATTAAGGATGCTTGATTAGTTGCAGTTACTATATTATTTGAAAGCTCACCTGTAAAATATTCCAAATAGTACTCTAGGAAAGTTTAGCATTCTTTTTAAGCAAGGATTCTTCGAAATGTGCACCTATTTCGGTCCAATTGTTCTTTTTCCAACGAAATTCGACTGGCCTATTATCGTTTTTCGGAGCCGTATCTGTCCAATTCTCGCTTAATAAGTTATCTTCTTCAGCATTAAATGTCTGATTATTGTCTATATCACTTTGAGATTGATTCTGTTTGAACAGTTTTCTTCTATCATACGAGTAAAAGAATTATTTTTTTTCAAAGACTCCTACTAAGTCATTCAATATATCGAAATTATCAGAAATTTCATCTTCCAATTCAACAATATCGGATCCTTCAAATTTTTTTGGCATATTGTAACTCTTTACTGCTTGTAAAAGAACTATTAAAGGCAAAAAAATAAAAAATCGTTACGTTTTCTTACACATTTAAGCTCCTTTAAATTCAATTGATGCCATATGGCATCACGCAAAATAAAAATATATTGTAAGTTTATTAGTAACTTTTTTAAGTTAATTTATAAAATATTATTATCTTTCTTAAGAATTTAGTATATTATATTATTTTAATTAATTGAAAAATTTTGCAATTTTTTTATTTTTTATTAATTTTTTTTTGCAAGAATACAACGCTATATTCTGCGGTGTTTAATATTACAATTTCATTCTAAAAAAAGCGATGAAAGTAAAAATATTGCTTCAATAATGAGATTTCAGAATCTTTTAATTAAAATGTTATAAAACAAATTGTTAAAAGCTTAACTGAATCTAGAAGAATTCGAAAAGTTATGATTCCATATGGCATCAAAATACCGAAGGGTTTAAGAAATAGTTAAATATTCTCATTTTGACTCATTTCGATATTTGTGATGAGTTTCATACTTAGCCAAGTGAGCTAATGCACTCGTGCCTTATTAATTCGACTTGTTTCATCTGCATCCGCACCACCGTATGTTCAAAAAATGCTTCCAAGATACGTGTAGAGCACAACGTCTTAAATTGCTACTCCATTTGGGACCATGGGGTAAAGTACATTGTTCCATTCCTCACAATTTTTTTGCATTTGAAACGTTTATCCTTAGCCCCACCTTTTACGCATTTCGTTTTGAGCATACGTAAATATATGAATCTGTGCTTTAATTAATTACTCTTTTTGTAGCATCAAAAGACAATACATACGTTAAATTTAGATTTGTCGCTAAACCTAATGGTACCAAATTGCCTTTGTGTCAAGAATGTTTCTCTTTTACCCAAAATAAAGGTTTTTTTATTTTAACTGCTGTAAGTAAGGGCCTTTCTATTGCCGAGGAATATAAATATCATGAAATGCAATTTACGACATCGATTGAATGTTAAACTTAATTTATAAAAACCATAACCAATATTTTTTTTTGCTGACATGTCCTACGAGTTCTACGAGTTGTTTGTATCAAAACACTTTGAAGCTATATCTCTAACAGTACCGCGACGATTTTGCTTAATTATAGCTGCTAAATTCTTTTACTAGGAAAAGCAGTTTTGAAGACCATTCTTCAGTTATTGGTATATTTGGACGTAAACCTTTTTCATATTTTGAAGTTAACTTTGTACGATTGTTCAAAATTTATTAATAATTAGGATTCGAATTTTACGGGCTTATCAAAGTTTTACATGCAAACATGACATGATAGTGTTTAAGTCCAGAAAACTTGCATTTGCATGTAAATTTGTACAGTTTTTAAGGACTTGATTTTCAGATAGGACGATTATACAATTATTTTGCTGGTAATTTTGAACATTAAGAGGCGGTTAAGTTTTTCCTGAAGAATATGTCATTTGTCAAATTCAAAATATTTTATTTAAAAAAATTTCATTTTTACTATCTACTAATGGTTACAAAAGCAGTAAATTAAAAATTTTATTAATACCACACCCTTTATTTCTATGTAGTACGTATGTTAATAGTAGAACGTTCGTGTTTATTTTCTTGTAATATTATTACAAATGTAAAGAACAGAAAAAATGTTGTAATCCTTAAATACTTTAATAACACTTTGGGCTACTATCTTGTTAAAAAGTCCGTACTTGTTGTTGTTATCTTTCAAATACTTTCATACATAACAGCTACAGATAAAGGAAAAACATAGGATATATATCTACATATAAACATACATGTGTACACTACTTTTATAAGAAGTAAGTTCCTACTTTATTTGGATTTTTATTCTTATTTTTTTTTTCTTTAAAATTTTTATTGTTAAATTTATATCCTTTCTTTGAGCTTAAGAGTATAGAGAGAAAAAATAAAATAGAAAAGTTAAGTCTGGAAAAACAAATTCATGATATTTTTAATTTGGTTTAAAATTTGTTAAAGAAATAGAAAAACAAATAAAGAGATTTTTTTTAAAACCAAGTGCATATATGCATACATACATATGCATAAAAAGAAATATTTAAAATTTAATAAATATGTATGTATGAATGTATATCCGTATATACATACGTATTTAAAAAATAAGTAAAAAGATTATGGTGACGGTCTTTATAATATGTTACATAACAACATGTTTATTTTAGGTAATATTAGGAAGGAATGGCAGGCTCACAGTCGCGCTGTCCCTGCGTTAGCCACCAGATTTCGGACTAACCGATCCTGGTAATTAACCCAGTACATTGCACTGAACCACAATTTGCTAAATTAAGCCTGTCTATCAACCTTATATCAAAGACCTATAGCTCCGATTAGCCATCGAGAAAGATAGGGTCTAGCGTAAGAGGTCTCAACCGAGTGACAGATGGGACACTGTACAGATGACTGCTAAGCTTCGTATCCAACTTCGGTCATATGAGGCTAGCAATAAAGCAGGAAGCCCCCTATATCTGGGCTCTATAAGCATTCACCAACAAACGAAGGTAAGAGATACACACACGTTCGCGTGCTGATGGATGTAGATGGACACACAATTGTCGTGACAATCAAGAGAATCGTGACGGTCCCTAATAAGCTCAGAGTTGAAAAACAAAAAAAATGAAAAAAATTATGAAAATGCACTTCACAGTGAAAGAGGGCCACTAACAGTAAATATATTTTAAACATAAAAATTAACATTTTATTGGGCCACCGTTTGCTGTAATAATAGCTTACAGACGTCTAGGCATCGATTCCAATAAATTTTGGGTATACAAGGAAGTGTTTGCGCTCCACTTTGACTTTGAGAACATCGAGGTGTTTTTGTGACTTAGCGGCATGTTTTATAATACATTGGTCCAGAGACCTATCAATTTTCAATAATATTTAAGTCCAGAAATTGTACTAGAACTGGCAAGGGGCATGAAGCTCTTTGGGAACGTTGTATGATAAGCCTTCCTTTAGAATTCTGTTGTATGGTTTGAATTATTGCCTTGTTGAAAGAGGCAAAAAGACCTATTTTGGTCGCTAATGACATCGAGTTATCTTCGAATATGTTCATATATGTGAAATGACCCCAATTTTTTGCAATAAAAACTTAAATGCCAACCCTAGCAAACCATGTTCAACGTCAAGCCACATTTAGACAGTAAGCCTGCATACTTTAACGTTGGTATCAGGTTTTTATATTGAAGAATTTTGGAGTAAAGTTGTGTTGTGTGATGGCAGATAATAACAATTTAGCTGAAGCAGCTTTCTCGAAGATATGGTTTAACATGTAAAGTTAAAAGAGACATATGTATATTGTATGTCATCTCAAAAAGTAAAAAAACACAAGATCTTGCTTCCATTTAACTATGGTTAGACTAAAGGTGAAGTTAGATTGAAAATACTTTTTAGTCAAGATTACTTATACCTGGGCAACAACAGACATTTTGTGTTTTCCAAAAAAGAGCCATACTGAACGAAAAGATCGGTGTTATGTCATAGTTATCATTAAGAGGATCTCTCTATAATATAGTTCCTTAGAATTCTCCAATTAATTTGTTTTATCTTAATTTCAATATAAATAGGATACACACGGTGAAAGTCTCTGAAAGTCTCTGAAAGTCTTAATGTCTTTCACGTACTCATTAAGTTTTTATACGCAGCCGTTTCTATTTAGCTAAACTGTAGGGTCAAAATGTTTACCACTAATACTAATATACTAATCACGAACATTATAAAAAGTTACATAAGCTTCTCTAGACACTTGTTTCAGTTCCGCTCTTATTTTCGAGAACAGTTTAGAGTTGTCTAAGTTCGAGTAAACAAGTACTCTTGCTCAGATGACGAGGTTACTACCTCGTTCATTATCTAATGCCTAACACTAACTACTTTTTTCCCATTAAGCACTGTTATTGTTGTTACTCCTCGCATGATTATCATCCCCCTTATTGATTTTCGATTATAGGTAATTACACTTGCTTCCATTGGCCTCATATCTTCCTTCGAACAATTGCTGTTTTCTGTAATATCCCTGACTTTCTCCTGGAAGTTAATTTTATAGATTGATGGCATAAAAAAGGTTTTGATACAGTGTAGATCAGCAGTTGAGTTTTTTTCTTTCTATTTTGATCAACCTATCTCTACTATTTTTCAGGCATTCATTACGTTTGACCAATATTTTCTATCTAAAATCGGTATTTTCCAGTTACCTGATATATTTGTATAAAGTATGCGGTAGCACTCCATTGGCTAGGGCTTTAATCGTATATAGAATCTCCTAAATTAATGTAAAGTTTAACTGCCTTTTATGCCTTCAATTAATTAATTTAAAGCAATATTTTATCATTAAGCAACGAGTTGGGACTTGTTATGTTATGTTGACGAGAGCCAAAATGCACTGCCATCCAAAGGATATTTTGTGCAGCTCTCAAATAAGTCCACCATTTATATCCTTCGGAGTCAGCACAGCATGCTGCTGAAACCTTATTCTCAGTACATAGCCTACTGATGGCATCTATGACTATATTGTCCGGTAAATAGTCACATTTGTACCCTGATCTCGGTTTTATCGAGCAGCAATAAACTTCTAGATCAACTAAGAGAAGGCGAAATACCACATTGATCAAAAAGTTCCCTTAATAACCTACGTCTGGCGGTCCCATCGTTCTTATTAGGCTTTCTGATTTTTTTTTTTTTTTGTTAAGTTGGTAGATCTGTTGAGAATATTTCCGCTAAAGCTTAGCGTCACAGCTTGACATTTGCAAAAGCTAAGTAGCCAGATAGCAATTTTTTACAATTTTAGAAATAGATTTAAATTTGCAACAACAAACTTGTATTAAATTTTGTGTAAAAAACGGATTTAATAATGCACGAACGTTGAAGATTTGGAAAAGTGTTTTGGCAACGATTCTCTAAAGAAAATGGTCGTGTGAGCCAATCGAAGACCACCGACATCGAAAACCGATGAAAACATTGATAAAGTGAAAGATATGTTGGTCAATAACCGCAAATTAACCATCAGAGAGATAGCGGAGGACTTGAACATTGCTTATGGATCCGTCCAAGACATTTTGGACGGGTTTCAGTCGTGAAGCAGTAAAGTTGGTGCCAAACGATCACAATTTCAGGCAACAAAAGACTGTGTTGAAGTCGCAAAAGTCATGATTTTCGAGGCTGAATCCGATCCCACATTAATCAAAAGGATTATTACTGGAGACAAGACGAGGGTTTATGAGTATGACACGCAATCCAGACACCAGGCAAGTGAAAAAAGAAGGCAGTGCTCAAAGTTTCAATTTTTTGACGGAAAATGCAACAAATACCATCCAACAACCACCGAATTCACCTGATTTGGCTCTCTGTGACTTCTTTCTGTTCAATCGAGTTAAAAACCCATTACGGAGATCGCGTTTCAGCAGCCAAAGAGAAATAATGGAAAAATCCCAGGAAGCACTGATGGACTTTTCGAAAACCGAATATAAGAAATGCTTCGAGGGTTGGATCAAGCACTGGCATAAGTGTGTTGCAGTCGATGTGGATTACTTTGAAGGGGACAATATAGATTTAGATGAATAAACTTGTATTTTTAATTTTCTAAATAAATTATGGGAACCCTTTTATCAAGGTGGTAAATCTTGTTGCTTGTCCCATAATGGAGGGATTTCTACTTTGTGTTTTTCACAGGGACATAGTTCAGGGTTAAAAAAATCCGGTGGACTACCTTGTTTTCCAAACAGACTTACTATGATGCATATACAGACAGTTTACTGTAGAAGCCTGAGATGTATTCTGCTACTGAACACTTGATGATTTCTAGATTTCGTGTTACATTTCTATAGCAGTTTAGGTCGAGGATTTAAAAAAGTTACTTTGACCAGTTTGATTAATAAGCAAAATATTTGTAGAAACGGAAATTATATAGAATTTAAACGGATTTTTAACAATATAACAGAAGTCGACCTACAGCTTTGGTTTTTGTCATATAGAAAGGAAGGAACAAACTGACTTGCATTAGTTTACCATACAATAAGAAGCAATAAAGATGATCTATTATTATTTCTGGCACACACACCTCAGTGGTAAAGTAGACTGAAAATACAAGAATTGAAAATTTTAGCCGTCATTTAAAGAAGGAATTTAATAGAATCGTTATTACTAAATCTATAGATATTAATATGTTTTTAATCACGTTTAAGTTTAATAACTAAACTTATTTGTATTCCTATAAAAACTCCTAAAAAAATTTGTATAAAAAAATTTTAATATTTTTCTTTTCTTTTTAATTTAGTACTTCTCTGAATTTTATTGTGATGATATAGTTTTTGGATATTTTATTTTCTTAATTATGGTTTTCTTCAAAATAAATACTCGTTGTCTATGTGTGTTTTGTATGAAAATTATTTTCTCTGCATGCAATCAGATTTGGCATTTAATCCTTTAGAGACGAGTGTTAAAGTTATTTGTCTTCCAAAAACATATTCATGTGGCTTTTATTTGCTTTTTAATAATGAAATACAAATATTCTCTTCCAAGAAAATCATTTTGTCTATAGTATTTGACCATAAAGTTTTATATTTGATTATGGCAAATATTTGCTTAAATTAAAGTTTTTTTTGTTTCTTTTCAATAAAGATTTAAAGAAATTAATTTAGTAGTTTGATTATAAACAATAAATAATAAATATTTCATTAAAAGGATTTTATTTATATTCAAATACGTATATATATTCCGGCATATACATACGTATAAAGAGAATATTATTTAATATTTTATTTGATCCATTTAATATTGTTTTTCTTACCAAAGGTTATAATACATAAGCAACCGAGTTAGCTTATGTTTATTGCACAATTAAATATTACTCTTTTGTAGTTATTGATATTTGTCTCTTATTTTTATGGAAATTAAATTGTTTTTATAATAAAAATAAAAGAATTTCTTAACATATTTTTATAAAAAATGGAAACAAATAAAATTATTTTCATTTCTTGATATTTATTCTCTAAGCGCCGGATGATTCGTTTAGTTAAAAAAATCTAGTTAAAACCCGGAGAGCTTGGCTACCCCCATCCTAACCCACAAATTACTGACATAAAAATGTAAGAAATCTTACTAAAAAAAAAGTGATAACTGTATAAAGCAATACAAAACAAATGTATATGATATATAAAAAATATTTTATTCATTACAATTTTTATAGTAAAATTTTAAGAGAATGTTAATTGTAGATATTTTTGGTACATTTTGGACAGGATTGCTTTGTAAAACCGTTTGTTTTAGTATCACACGGATAGTATATTTTGGGCTTATTTGTTGTACTCGTACAAGCGGTTGTATTTGGTATATTTTTATCTTGCCGAACTTCTTGAATGCACCCAATAATACGACGTTGCAATTTACTCTTAGATCTTTCATGTATTTGAGGAGTAATAAGTTCTTCCGCAACTTCTTTCGAAAATAGTTTTCGAGCTTTTTTGACTGTGGTTGCACTCCAATCAGAATTCAAATATTTCAAACAACTTACTCAGCGATTAAATTGCAGAAGAAAGTAAAAGGTCACCTATCGGATATTCTCCGGCAAGTGCAGCCAGCTATGTGCAAGGTGATCTTAAGTTTTAACTGCGCCCTGAGTCCTATTGTTATATAAATTAATATCTGATTTGTTTTTGTTTCGTAAGACACAGTTGGTACTATAATGCATTGTGGAGAGTAAGTGAACAATTTTGTTTGAATTTAGAACGTAAGATACCAAGGAGGAACACAACGCTTATATTTGCTGAGAGTACAAGTTAATGTCAAATCTTTCGCTAATAAATTTTAGCCAGTTTCACACTTGCAAACAAGTTGTCGTATGTTATATATCGCCCACTATTTTCACTACTCTTTGGCTTAACCCAAAGCGTCTTTGATTATTAATTTATCCTAAAATGTATCCATTCAGTAAATAGCTTGTGTTGCTGTCACACAGCAACCAAACTTATCTGGTTTACTAGGCTTAAATATATTGCATTTATTTCCATCGAGAGTAACGTTTTCGCCAGGCGTATACAATTTTTTGAGGTTTGTGTTAATAATTTCAAAAACATCCCTTATAGATGCTAATTTATTTTTTTGTTATCGAATGGTCCTAGTACTTCCGTAGTCAAATCGAACATTTTTTCAAATTTTCATAAAACGATCACGGCTTATAGTCTTAAAGTCTTTGATTTCTGTTTATTTTTGGGAACCCAGCCGGACTGCTTTATACTTACAGCATACAAATTAGTAAATTGCGTCAATAATTTCATCACTCAAATAAAGCTCAATTGACGATAAGGGATCTTCAATTAGCTTACAAGGTGGGAAAATTACTTTATTTAGTGGGCAACGGATAATATTCCGAACAGGAATATGCTTTAGAGGCTTTGGAGTAGCAAACCATTGTGTTTCGTAATTACCAAAAAAAATTTCGCCATATCCTTCATCTGCGACTTCTGCAATATCCGAAACGGTATCAGATATTTCTGAATTATTTTCATAATTTTTAATTAAAGGGTCCGCCAAATAATTTTTTTTTTTTTTGAAAATGCTATAAAACTACTGAATATTTTCTCAAATTTCTTTTTTATTTGAAAGTACAATCCTTCCGGTTAATAATGAAAAATAATTTCATTCAAATAGCTGCCTCGGCTGGCCATGCAGTAGCCTACACGATCGGTCCAATTTTTAAGTACATTATCGATTGTGTGCAGCTGTATTTCACCAATGGCTCCACGAATATTGTCCTTTAAAGCGTCAATTGTCTCTGACTTGTTGGCGTAACACTTATCTTTGACGGTACCCCACAAATAAAAGTCCAACGGTGTTAAAATGCAGCCCCGAGGTAGCCAAACGACATTAGCTCTGCGGCTGATAATGCGATCTTCGATCGATAACGATGGCCATTGACTGTAACAGTCACTCCTTGCTCATTTTCGAAGAAAAATGGCCCGATTATGCCTTTGGACCAAAATCCTCACCGACCAGTGACTCGTCTTGGGTGTATCGGCTTTTCAATGTATGCGTGCGGGTTTTCTGTGCCCCAAATGCGACAATTTTGCTTGTTTACATACCCGCCAAGACCAAAATGAGCATCATCTGAAAAGATGATTTTTTGGCAAAATCGGCATCTTCTGTAAGTCGATCGCAGGTCCTCTTACCGAAGCGTATACACAACCATATTCGTTCAACGGAAGGATAAAACTAGCTGTCTGCTAAGTCAGACATGAGCTAAGTGTTACCATTCACGAAATAAACACTAGTTGAAAAAAGACGTTAGATAGCGGACCCTTTATTTCAGTTTCTTCGCCATTCGATTGTGTAGAAGTTTTCTCGTCATCACTGTCACTTGCAGCTTCTTCATCAGTTTATACCTCGGCAAGTCGGACATCTTTTTTACAACAATTACTTTCACACCGTATAAAATCTAATTGCAACTGATATTATTAGAAGAGAATCGAGCCTTATTTCCTTTTCTCGGCAGATTATTTTAAATTTTTCTGGAGGATTTTACCTTAGACATTAGCTACGATATTGCCATCGATTTTTACAAAGTTCCAAACGCTTTTTTTTGAGAAACGCGCCTAAGTCGTAATACTCTGTAAAGTATGCTTTACAGAATGCTAAACGAACTTAAGTTTGGCATGGTCTCAACTTGGAAACTCGTCGGAATAAACAAACAACATTTCATGAATTCACTTCTTAGCATACCTTTAACCAAAAATTAATTTTTCCCTTGAGTTTCTAATAATTGGTGGTTCAACCAAAACGTACGATGTTGGTTAAAAATAAAACAAAAAGACTTCAGGGAATTATCTTCATATTCTTTGTTATTATCTAATGACCAATGACAATTTTGTGTGAAACAAAATATCGGCTAAATGATCGCCACGGTTTCGGTAGCATACCTCTACACGTCGGTCCATATTTTCAATTACTCTGAGATATAATTGTGGTTCAATATCGTTAATGTGCCAAATTATATCATCTTTTATCTCTTAAATTGTTCTTGGCTTACTGCCGTACACATTTTCTTTTAAATATCCCCAAAGAAAGAAGTCCAACGATGTCAATTATATGATTGTGGGGGCCAATTAACACGAAACGAGATGAGATAATACAGCCATTGAATTTCTGGCGCAAAAGAGCCATTGTTTAGTTGGCTGTGCGGCAAGTATTACCGTCCGACTTGACGGTATGGTGTGACTCACAGTTAACTTAGTCCATTATGGTTGGATCATTCTTTATACTCAAGCGATGTTTCATCAATAATAAATGAAATGTTATAATAAATAAAATGCTAGTGCAAAAAGTACTTACAAGACCAGGTCGAACTCGAGTTAACCCCGCAAAAAATAATCACATTTTATAGTACGTGCGTATGCAAGTATTTTCGAGCCAAGCTCATTACTACTCCTTGCACTTGTTTTACCATTCGTATGCTATCAGAGTTCATACGTGTACTAATAGGATCATCTTAAGAATGCCTAAAAGGAAAATACATCGCATCAGCGCCTTTAAAACTGTATTATAGGGATTTGGTATTAATAATGTCACCCTGTCAATGCCGTACTTATTTGTGTGTTTGGCAGCACTGCCAATTCAACCATCTTTGGGTAACACAATCTTACATGTTTAAAATTAACGGATAGATGATATGAGAGCGTTTGAGACATTTTCGAAACTTTCCAAACTGTAGGCAATTAGGTAAATAAGGAGGCTGCTTTACCTACGTAAAGTTAGTTATCGTTTTGCTGTCATAAAATAAAGTCATGTTTAGGCGTAAATAAAAGGTATTGTATAAACGAATTTTAAGTTGCTGCATTAAGACAAACCATAAAAAGATAAAGTGAGAAAATAAAACTGTAAAACAACAGAGATGTGGTTTTATTTTATTTTGACGCATTTAAAAAACTCAAACGTTTTAAAAAGGGAATGGGATTGCGTATATAAAATAAAATAAATAAAACGGAGTAAAATGAAGTTTCAAGAACTGAAAGTGGGCAGACTCAAATGCAAATTAAATACATTAGAGCTGTCAACAGCTGGTAATAAAACCGAATTACAAAAACGTCTGTTAGAGGAATTTCAGAAACGAGGCATGGATATCGATACTCACGTATTTGAGCTTGATGGAAAAAATTAAGGTAAAGAGCAAATTGCTTTTGGCTGAGGTACGAGAAACATGAAGAGCCAAAATCCGAGAAACTTCTAGAACCGATAATCAAAAGCTCTTGGCTTCTAGAGAATTTTCTGGCAAAATTTAAAAAGAAATATAAGGAAGCGTCTAGTGCAACAACAGAGAAGCTGCATGAAATATATGAGACGGCAGGCAAAAGAGTAGATGACGTCGACGCCAAAGTGACAAATCTAGAAAAGTCTGTTGATGTAAAATGTAATGTAATAGAAGAGGAAATTAACAGACTACAGTGCCAACGAACACAGTAAGTGCTAATTGTAGGTAATTTTAACGCAATTAAAACGAACTCAAATTTGGTGAAAAGGTTACAACGTAACAATATCTATCATACTTTTATACTATATTTGGTTTTTGTTGACGCTAAATCTCCATTGTCAAAGTTTTATTAGAAGCAAGAGTTAACCAAAGATAATCTATAACAGCTACGTTACCTAACTCTTGACACTTTACACGAGTGCTTGCGCTGTAAAAGAGAATAAACGTGTAGTAAAATAATTTGTGGCCCAGACAGACCACACGGGTTCATTTAGCGCAGCATTTCTAAGATCAACTTAATGTGCACCGATCCTCACCATACAAGTTTATTTCGATTCAAAACATTCCGAACATAGTAGTCAGGGTCTGCTGTTTTTTTAACTTAACTAGAAAAGGAGATATTTAGCATTCAATTTAAAAGTGGTCTGGCTAGCGCAAGTAGAGCATCCTATGGTTAGAAAATGTAACTTATTTCGCTTTACTTTCAAAACAAACGATTTTAAATTCATTATTTTACCAGAAATAAATTAAAAATTATCTTAGTAGAAGTAAATTTAAATACATTTTTTTAATTCCTTTTGGCAGATCATATATATATGATACAAATTTCAAAATGCTTTAAAGGCAAGTTGCCCTTTAACCAATTTAACAAATCTGTGTATTTATCACGATGGAATTTAAACTCCATTAATTGATTTTGTACTGCAATGTAATAAATACTTCATAAAATGGATTGCATGCATATAAATAGACAATAAAACAAGTCAATAAATTGTATAACATTTGTTTTTGTATCCAATTTTATGCAAAACAAAAATCTTCAATAAACACCAGTTAAGTAAAGATAAGTATCCTTGATGCACTGAATAAATGTAGAAAATTTATTACAACATTGAAACCAATTTAAGAGTCATTCAAAGGTACGAGTAGTAAAAGAAAAAATTTGCTTTTTTTCTATTATTGCTGATGTGATATTGACAATGCTGTTGTTCTTGATGATGATGATGAGGACAACAACAAGTCCTTATACTCGTATCGAAGTTCATATTCATTAATATTCATTAATGTTCGATATTTTAATAGATTCTTAAGTGGGCATGAATATTGATTAAACACTGTACGAATATTTGTCTTTAATGGTAAAAAAGGATTTTTTTCTGATTCGTGGTTTCTTCACTTTACTACCACTACTGTTATGCGACAAGTATCGTTTCATTTACTTTTACATTTCGCTTGATATTTATTTTCACTTTAAAATTCTTCAAATACTTTAACGCTCAACATAAAAACTTCCACACATTTAAGCAAATAAATTTCAAGTTGAAAGTACTTTAATAAAATGTTTTGGTACGTACATTCAAGTATTCGTACGTTTTTACGGACGTGTTATATCCATAGTAAGATGAGTATAAGAATTCACTTTGTATTAATTGGTCTATTAAGGAATTGTTTACTTAGGACCGAAATAGTACTAAATATAATCATCGAAAACAAATGAAAAAAAAAAAAAAAATTAAGTGAATGAGTAAATAAAACTCTCAAAGACGTCGATACGAAAATAAATTAAGACGATTTAGTGGAAAGAGATGAATACAAACATCTTGAAATAAAGTAATTTGTGTTTGTTATTCGAGATGCAGAAGATAATTCACAACAAATATAATAATTTAAGCTGTTGAAGCTGTAATACTTGAGAAGAAATTTTATATGCTTCATGATATTATTTTTCTGCTGTAGAGAGAAGTATTCAGTTTATATTGCCTTAAATCGGATTTTTTTCTGTAAAGCTTAAGAAAGTAAAATCAATTTTATATATGAGTAAAAAAGCAGCACAACACTCGCGCTGTACTACACATTGATCAATTGTATATTACTTTTACTCTAAGTGTAAACCTTGTAGTCAAATAAGAAGCCAAGCACGGATTTCTTGAAATATTATATTCGAACAAATTTTTATTTAAGTTTGTCAAATGGGTTAAAACTTGGTTTGAAGACTTTTAATGTGGCTTTTACAAAATCTTTTAACATTAATATCAACTCAAATTTTTTATAATACAGTATACTTATCTTAATATGGTTGAACAGGACTGACTTAAATGCTTGCAAGAATCAGGAATGTTATGAGTCAATTTAGAATCGATCTAAATTTATTGAAAAGTTTTCAGAAACATTTCTCTAAATAAAGTAATAGGATCCGGAACAAATTTCAGAACCTTTTAATATCTTATTTTACACTAATAATTCTATCAAAGCATTTTTATAAATAATTAACTAAAATCCAGCATGCTTTGCTACCTTCAACTTATTTTTCTTAATTTAAAACCCTTCCAGCTTAAACCCTATCATTTAAGACAGCATATAGTTCTTTCCACAAACACACTGTAGAATTTGATTTTTATCTGTATGTCAAATAAACACACATTAGTTTTTACATATATCTTTTTTGATAGCCTTTACCCGGTGTGCTTTGTGCAATAACCGCTTATCCAAGCTTTCTCCCTTTTTAGCTGATGTAGAAGTTTCAATTGTTGTTCGTCACTTAACATTTGTATTAATTTGTTTTGAAATTATTATATAAGGAAAAGAAAAAGAATCTTCTATATAAGCACTAACTAATATAAAAAGAAGTGTACACTTCGGTGTCACCACTAACTGCGGAAAAGGGTCGACCACTTTCAACAAAAATTTCAGGGTACGTTGGGTATAGTCTGTAGATGGTTTACGTAAAGCTTGCACGAAATCGGCTCAGTGGTTCTGGAGATATGGCTTTTAGATTTTCCCATATATTCCCACACAAATATCAACAAAATGCCCTCCATTTTTCATATTACGATTTACGTATTAATATTTCAATAATAAGGAACAAATTAATAATACATAATTAGTTAACATAAGTAATGCTTAAAGCTAAGGGATCATCTCTAAAAGCTTAATTATAAAAGAGGTAGAGAGATGTCTGTAAGAAAGATGCATACATAACACGGGGAGGCGTGATATAGATTTTTAATCATTTTCAAAGGATAAATTTTAATCATATTTACAAGAGTATAAATTCAGTAGTTATTAATTATTATTGAAACTTGAAAAGTTACCAAACCATGTATCGTAATATCTTATGTGTAGAATGACACTCGGTAATATTGATTTTTATATATCTTGCGAGGAGAATGGAGGGTTCTGAATTTGTTCTAAATGACTTCTTAAATAATTAAAACCATCAGTTAAAAAGTGGGTGGAATTGGAATAATTGGCATGGTACCTCCATGCAAAGTCGATATTGATATTTGTATATCTTGATAATGTTTAGAGTTGAAGTTTCTAAATAACTTGGCAGTCAATTTTAAGAAAATATGGAATTGAAGAGCGATTAATGGGATTAAAGCACTAAAAGCATAAACACTAAAGTCAATGTACTTAACCCAAAAATATATATATTACTAGATGACCCGTGCGAATATTTCGCACTCCTAGTGATAATTTTTGTAACGTAAGACGAAGAAAATATAAAATGTGAATATTGGTTACTTCAATATATTTTATTTATTGTATAAAAAAGCAACAAATTCTATGGTTTTAAATGATATTAATTCCTATTTCTTATTAAATAATAAAATTTTTTTTAAACAATCGTTAAGGCTATGATGTGATAATTATTTACTTTCTTTTCGTACGAATCTTTAAATACCTTTAAGCGCATTGACTCGTTAAAACCTTTGTAAAACTGTCCATAAGAAAAAACATGTTTAGGTAAATACAATCCTGCTTTTTGAAGAGTTTGACCTTATGGCTTGTTATTATTGACAGCGTAGGCATCTTTATACGATTTTATTCATCCCAAAAGACACAGTTAGATCAGAAGTAGTATAGTTTTATCGGAATGAATAATTTTTGTAGTGGTGATTACTCAGCCAAGTGTGTTTAGATTATGTACCATTTATTAGTCCCTGCTTATCATTAAGGTTTCTTATTTACATCTAATATATTCAAAAATTTTTTAGTTACAGCTGAGCATTGTCCTTTTCCTCCTGTTGAACACAATCAGAATTAAAGTAAAATCTTTTCCTCCCCAAGTAAAAAATTGGAACTAATATGTAAATAAATTTCAGTATACCCATTAATTTTTTAAACACAGTATTGACGTTGAGTAAAATTGAGAGACCTTCTGTTCATTGATTTTTCTGGCATAAAATGGTGGCAATAATATAATAATATGTGTTTCGAAAATCTTTTGAAGTTTAAGAGTTTGATATTTCGGCATAAAATAATATATACTGCGTAACAGAATTACCTGCATAGAACAATTACTTCAGCAAATCTGCTAGCGGTTTGGTATTAATTCAACGAAAATATAAAACTGCCTTTTCTGAGCGTCAGTTCTTTATTTTATGCACTCGACTTTGGAACCAATTACCGAAACTAATCCAAACAATTTAAAATTGAGCTTTCGAAATATTTATGCTAATGACTGGTTGAAGTATAACAAATTTGTATAGAATTAAATTAATGCTTTAAATTATTTGTAAACTTTTTTATTATTATTTTTTTAATTTGACTTATTATTATATTTAAATAACTCATTATGCTTAAATTTATTATGTTTGTATGCAATCATTAGCACCTTAATTTATAAGACTTTTACTTGTGCTAAATTTTTGAATAAAATAAATAAATAAATAATTGTATCATAACAACAAAAACGATGCTTCGGGACTTAAAATGCTTAATTATTGTAACCTGTTGGAGGTTCTAAATCACTGACACCCTATTTAAATAACCATTCCGTAAAGGGAGTATCATTCGAACTCTTAGTTTGAGTGAACTGATGAGATTTCACATAATAGCGATTTTTTACGGTATTTTGTTATTCTATTGGGGTTTCTCACAATGGATAATATCTGGCAAAAATGTCCACGAAACAGTATTATTTTTTCATCATAAGGGAGGTTATTATTTCTGACGTCCTTTAAAAGACAATCGGCAACGCTTAGTGTACGTGTAGGACTCTTGAAATTTCATGCCAAATGATGATATCCGTTTTAAGAAGAAGTTGTGCATCCTTTGTGTGAGTGCGAAATAATGAGAGTGATGTTACTAAGCCAGATACACGTATGTGATGTTCGAGACCCTGATAGGATATTAGATGCAATAGCGATCCACGCAACTTACATAAAGTTTGACATTATCTGATCCTATATATGAAATGAGTCAATATAATTACATTTAAAAAATAAAAACAAGCACTGCATTGTCGACAACATGCAATAGTGAAGAAGAAGTTTGCAATTCTCAAAAATACCTTGAAAAAATAATACACTGGAGCATATTCCTATAAACGCACACTATTTTTTTTTAAAAAAAAGGTAAAAATTAAACAAGAAAATATTTAGGGGGCTATAAATTTGTGTATTAAATTAGTTAAGACTTCACTTAAAATATTGTTTACAAAAAAAATTCATTTGTACTTTAATTATTTTTTTTACTTAATTTTCGATATTAACAGCCATTTTTAAGGGCATTTTCCTATAAACACACTTTAATGTTTGGGCCATTGTAACATTATTAATAATGTGTGGATGATCCTTTGTTATGGATTGTTTCAAAAATACGGTCTGGCATTGATTCCACTAATTTTTTAAGCAGATCGATATCAATTTCCTCCCAGACTTGCTTAATTCTTAGTTTCAGCTCTGTCACAGTCTTTATGCCTTCATTCTGGGCATTATTTGCATAAACTTTACGGGCCATGTATCCCCACAAGTTTTCCATTGGGTTTAAGTCCGGACTACAAGCCGGCCAGTCCAACAAAGGAATGCCATGTTCATTGAACCAAGATTTCGATTGCTTAGAAACATGGATTGCAGCATTATCTTGTTGGAGAATGCAATCTTCATCCATTTTTTCGTCCATAAAAGAGAGAAGAGCATCTTCCAACAGTTCGTTATAAATCGAACTATTCATTTTTGTCGGAACAAAACAAATTTTCGACTTTCCAACTGCAGAAAACGCTGCCCAAACAATAACACTGCCACCACCGAAATTACGTTTTGACATCCGAACATCTTTAGATCTCAAATCGTGCCAATAGCATGAGTATAAGTCTGGACCGTCTAAATTAAATTTTTTTTTCGTCAGAGAAAATTACTTTTTTCCACTCATCATATTTTCTTGCGAATTTTAGACGATTTTCTTTATGGTGTTTTTTTTAGCATTGGTTTACATTTCGGCTTTTTCCATTTTATGTTTTCATCGTTTCGTAAAATGTGTGCAACGTGTTTCGAAGTCACAGGAAGATTTAATTTATTCCTTATTTGTGTGGAATCCACTTTGTTGCGGGTTGCTTCTTGTTTTATTAGATTAAGTTTTCTTCTTGTTAGTTTTGTATTACCCTTTGTTGATTTGCGAACTCCATAATTTTGACCTTTCTTAAAGAAATTTCGCACCACACTTTCCGAACGACCGGTTTCAAGTCCAATTTCTCTATTAGAGCATCCTTGGTCGTGAAAAAATTTAATTTGAATCTTTTCTTGATCGGACAAAAAAGTTCCCCTAGGCATCTTTAAAAGTGATGAAATTTATTGATTAAAATAGGAAAAGTTACAGTAAATTGAGATATTACTATTAGAAACGTACCTTTGGTTGAAAAAAAAAAACTAAAATTGATAATATTTTCTTTTTGGTCAAATTTCGAGTGTGCGTTTATACGAATCTTCCACTTAAAATAGCAGCAAGAACATTTGATCGCATAATTAAGGCAAACAACAAAAATAAGAAAAAAAACTTGTTTATTTTAAAAAGTACCGTTAAGTTGTTTCTCATTAAAATAGTTAAATTTTGCTTTTGGATGAGAACAACAAAGATATAACAAAAATACAGAAAAAAATTAAGTGCGTTTATAGGAATATGCACCAGTGTATATCTAATGAAGAAAGTATGTGTAAAAGCATAAATTTGTTTTAGTTCGGATTACCTGACACTATATATTAAACAGCCCTGTATTAATACACTTGTCAAAACAAACACTGCATAGTTGACAACAATATTACCAGGAAAGATTTCTGCAACAACAAAATGCATTATATTAAACTGTAATACAGAAAATAATGAACCTTAAGGCTTTAAATTGTAGTACAAGAATTAATTTTTAAGATTTTTTGTTTTAATAATTTCTTAAAAAAGGGTTTTTGCATTGTACAATATTTATTGGTTAAATCTATTTAATTAATAATTTGAACAATATTACACAAAAAGCATCTCCTAACACAATGTGAGTGTAAATCAAACACTGTCACACATTACATCCATCTACTAAATTCATGTCCTCAGCCTGATTAAAAATTGTTTCTTTAGAAAATATTTCGTAGAAAATTATTGTCGTTCGTTGTTCATTCATGCATGTCGCAAAATAAATTCTATTTAAGTACGTTAAGGCAACAAACAAAACATGATTAACATGAAATTATTTCATGTTCATATTGTTTAACTTATACTTGAGGTTTGTTTAACAATGACTAATAACACTTCATTTGGACCAGTTCTTGCCTAAACCTTACATGTTTCAATTATATCTACTACTTTACCTGTCACTTAGAGAAAATTTAATTTTTGAAATAAACAAGTGACATTATTAAAGATCTAACATTGTAAACAGAATGACATGTGGAAATTGTATTATTGTATAACACTTATCGTAAAGAAAAAATAAAAAATTTCATAAAATTTTAACAAAATTGCCATGAAACCTAAAGTGACACTGTATAAGACATTTTAATCTATGAAATTATGTCTGCAATTGGGTTTGTTTCAAAATTAAATTTTGACTTCGTCCTACCGCATATGCAGAGATAAATTCTTATAATAAATTTTAAATTTTATTTGAAACAATACTTGCGTAAATATTTTAAAATTTATAAAATCACTTAAGGAAATAGAAGAAATTAAATATTTATGTATGTATGTATTCCGTTGAGTAGTTTGTAAAAACATATTTACAATATTAATATTAAAAATATTTATTTGTTTGTTAAAATTAGTAATTTAAGAAAAAACTTTATTTTTAACTTAAAGTATGAGTGATATTTTATTAGCGAACCGAAATATCACTCACTCCCACTGGTCTTTTGCCAAACAAAAATATATTCATATACTCGTACATATATGTTATATCAGGTGGACCATTTAAAAGTTTAAATTTAAAATTGCAAAGAAGCAAAAACGGTTTGAAGTTTTGCCCAATGTATTCTTGTGTTGTGAAGTACAATTGTTGCGTTTAGAAATGAAATATTATTTCATTCGTATGGTTACAGCGGCTGGCCTCACAGTATCCCATTCGATCGGATCAATTTGCGAGAACTTTTTCGAGTGTATGGGGTCATATATCGGCAATTTAATCACGAATGTGTGCCTTAAAATGCTCAATTGTCTCTGGGTTGTCGGCATAGCACTTGTATATAACGGTGCATCACAGAAAATAGTCCAACGGTATCATATCACAGCATCTTGGCAGCCAACTGACCATTTACCATATCGGCTATTTAAACAGCCAGCAAAGGTTTGACGCAATAAATCGATTGTGGCATGAGATATGTAGCAAGTTGCAGTCTCCTGTTTAAGATAAACATCGTTCATATCAATACTATGAAGAGTGGGCAGAAAATAATCGGTTATCATGGTGCGATAGGTGTCTGCATCGACCGTAATGGTTGCGCCTCCGCTTTACTAGCCGCACCAAACAGTTACTCGTAATGGGTGCATTAGCTTCTGCAAGACCACGTTTGGGTATTCTAAGCCCCAAATATGGCAATTTTGCTTATTAACGTACCCACCAAGATGGAAATAAGCTTCATACGAAAGGATGATTTTAAATGGTGATAAATTTCCAATAAATCCAAACGTTGCTCAAGCGTAAATCGATTTATTTTGTTCAGTTGAGATAATATAATAAATTTTGTAATAGAATAGAATGACATAATTATTGTCAGATCCGAAATAACCGCTGGTTCAAATTTAAACGACTAACCAGATTAAATAAGTAATAAACTAATGTATAGGTCTTGAGATACGTGATTTTGTTATGCAGCCTTATACATTTTAAAAATAGCGGTACATTGCGAAAACGGGAGCTAACCTAAAAAAACGTTTAGCACCGCTGTATTCAGCGTAACCGAACCCCGCTCGATGCCGCGCTTGTCGGAATAGTGTTAAGTTTAACCACAGTGTAATATCTTTGTTTTTAAATACTTTGACCTTGAATATACTTGTGCCACAAAATTTAAAAAAATTTTTCGCAAAACTAAATCAAATCTCTGTACCAAATTCATCATAAATGTGTTAAGTCTATTAGGGTTTATGTTATCATATAGTCGAACCTAATAAACCATAATTTTTATATTTATGTATTAAACGCATGGTTTCTCAGCTATTGCAATAGTAAAAGTAGCAACAAAATTATCTGAACAATCAAAAAACTGTTTTAAATTAAAAAATCTTTACTTGAGCATTCATATCAACATACAAATCCTGTAAAAATTTTACATTTTGCTTTTTAGGTATCCTGACAAAAATTACTTTAATTTTTTTTTACAAAAATAACAACATGAACAGAAACATATTTTTGTGTAGTAGTTTGGTTTAAAATTTAATGCAAAAAGATTTTCGTTTTGAATTTGAGTATCTTCTGCCACTTGTTCATCTTTATGTTTCAAAATTCTACGGTCAACAGACAATGACTGACAACCGAAGTGTAACATTTACATACTTCCTCTATTGTTGTTACTCTTTAGTTGTTTTTGTTTTTTAGCAGTTTCTATTGTTGTTGTTATAATTGTAGTTGTTGTTTATTTAGTTAACATATGTTGAAGAGTTTTGGAATAAAGTTTTGAATAAAGATGAACGAGTATGAAACATTTTTAAGATAAACGCAAAGAAAAAATGGCATAAGTGGCATTTGTTTATTACTTACAACGTGTGTAAATCGATATAAATATTCCTGAATATGCTTTAGGGCATTTTGTGAATCGCTAAATATTTCTTAAAACATGTTTTGAATTTTAAATGGTTATATTAAAATACATATTTGATTTTTTTTCAGTGAAAGAAATCTAATTTTGATTTCTTTAAAACATAAATGCCCAAATCTTTGTTGACTTTTAACATAGAACAAAATATCTTTTATTTAATTTACTATACTTGAGATTATATCACTTTCGTCGGTCAGGATTTCTGGCAGTTGCCTTAACAGGTTTTTTCTCGACGATCCGGTAAGCTGTTGTGAGTTTTCTGTTACACAGGAAGAATGGATAGGGAGTATACAGAAATGTGTTTTAGATACGCCAGTTTAGGAAAACTTTAGGGGTTCATACACTCAGAGCAAAATATATATGTTTCCGTGCAATTAAGTTGCAACATATATAAAATAATTACGTTTTCAGTGCTTTTACACTTGGGTTAAATCAAAAAAATTATTATGATAAATATTATTAAATATAAAATTAGTATGATAAATATTCGCTGCTTTCTATTTTTTTTTTTTTTTTGAGTTTGTAGAAATCAAAAATTTTACAATTCATCCATTTTTAAAATTTTTTTTTTTATAATTTGTTTCTTAATAACTCCAAAAATATTGTTTACATTAAAAAAATGATATTACAATGAACTAAATCTGGTATAATTTGGAATTTTTAACATATGACTTAACGAAATCGAATAAGTAATTTCAAAGTTAACATAATAAATAAATAAATATAAAGCAGCCTCTTCGAAAATTACACATTAAAAACAAAAAATTCTAGAAAAATTTACCCATAGAATCTGAAATGCTAATGATCTTTGAAGTTAGGCGACCATAGCGCATCAAAAAATATATTATATATCAAAGATATTTTTGCTTGTGGCAAAGTGTTATTGAATTTTATCATCAGAATTCTTGATCAAAGTGCATGCTTTTTATCGGAAAATTGTGTATAGCGACGAAGCTCATTTCTGGTTTAATGGATACGTAAAGGGATTGGCAACAACCTGGTTAAAAAAAACCAAGCACACCGGGTTTTTGGGTTTTCTGATGAGTTTTTTTTTGTGTTTTGTAAATGCTTCCAAATTCCGTTTAATTCGACAATATTTTTTGTTTGTTAGTATAATTACGTTATTTTAATATATATATTACAATTTCGAATTCTTAGGGGGATCAACTAGGCATTGTGTCATATGAGCTGCTAAAACCCGATATCCCAGGCAGATTTGAATTACTTCAGTTGAACCGAGCATTATAAGAAAACTGGCCAAAATATAAAGACAGAACGTATAAAGAAACTTTTTACGACAGACAGGCGTAAAAAGTTTTCTGCTTGCATGAAAACGCTTGGTCTCGTGGCAAAGTTGCCAAACAGTTTTTAGAAACGATCAAGTTCTCTAAACATAGCTCCTTCTGACTATTGGGTTTCGATGGATGCAATATCTGTTAGTATGTCACCGCATCTCTTTTTTTAACGAAATATAAAATCGGATCCGAAGTGCATCGCTTCCAAAAATTAGAAGTTTTTCTAAGACGAAATGCGGAAATTAGTGCAGAGATGGGGGAAGATACATACATATGTATATGCCAGTGTTTTGATAATTTTTTATTTTGAAAATATTGTTAATTTGTTTATTTATTATTTATTTATTAACCTTTAAATAAAAAAGCCCACCCGGTTTTTTTTAAATATAAAATCCAATAAAACCCGGGTGGGTTAAATTGATTTACTCAGCAAAATGACGCTAAAGCAGTCAACTCTTTTGATTCGTTAGAGTATCATCATAATGTGGTGTGTGTTTGTTGTTCTATCGGTAATATATCAGAACGTGCTCTGATGAAATAAGGGAATTAATTCCTAATAATCACATATTTTATACTCGTTTCTCTCGTAGAGCATATCCCTTTGTAGTTCGTCTATGGAACGATCTTTCCTCGACATTTTTTCCTGCCACTTACGAAGTAAATAATTTTAAATCAAACGTCCTTAAATACTACTCGCTCTATCCTCCTTCCCATAATTTATTTTCATAGTACCAGCACAATGAACTGCATGAGTAGGAGCCATCCCCTGAGTGCTGGACTCAAAAAAAAAAAACATCGATCTCGTTTTTATATAAAAAAAGCATGAAAGCACTAGTTAATTTTTTTGGATAATTTTTGGAGTTATTCGAACAATTCTTAAATCTTACTCGATTAATCGAGCAATTTTAGAAGTCAAATAATTCGATACTCTAGATGTAATGCTGCAGCTTGTGATTTATCCTCACTCTAAATGCGACAATTCTGCTTATTTACAGACCCATTCAACCAAAAATGGGGTTCATTGGAGAACGAAATTTTGTATTCAATATCAATTTGTCCTTCAGTCCATTCACCGAATTGACGACTATGTAAGTCTATCCATAATTAAATAACAAACAAAACTAAGCAAATAGCAACTAACAGCTGTTAAATCGGTTTTCACATAAACCACTATTGCCAACTTAAAGTTATGAACTTACAAAAAATACCCGTTATAAGAAATTTCATGGGGATTTTATTTTATTTTTATTTTCTTTGGATTAGAATCGATTAGCTAACATATATGTATGAGCATGAAGCCTGCCAGTTAAAACGTTTGCGAGACATGTGTCAAAAAATCTACTAATTAAGAGTAAATATGTTTGCTTTTTATGAAAATTATGTTTTTGTGAGATATTAAAAATACTAGTATATGAACACGAGCAATGATAATGCTTTCCTTGACAATGGTGAAAAATATAAATGGTAAGTCCATACTGTTCTAAAATATTTTCTGTAAATTTTTTGATAATATTGTTAGATCTTGCATCCAGATAAACAAAATACAACTTATGTATATTGACGGTATCTAAGATTACAAAGACCGACAAATAAAGCCTTTAGTATTTAAGGTTCGCTTATGTTGAGCAATAGTAGCTTGGAAATCTAAAAATCTAAACTACTCTAACAACCTTTTCTCTTGGCTCTCAGTCCTGAGACAATCTTCTAACATAGCCAACGCGATTCCAGACTGAAGAACGGGCCAGCCCCGGTGATAACACGCTGAACTTCTCTCAATCAACTCACAAGATTAAATTAAAGAAGGCTGTATGAATATTAAAGAAGGAGATGCCAATTTTTACAAGAAATACCAACTTTATGTCAAGTGCAGTAATTAACTTATAAGATTTTGCAAAAATATTTTTTCGCTTTTGACATTTATGCCCTTTTTCCCTATTTTAGAATAATATTAAACATTTTCGCTTGGCTATGCATTTGAATACGAGCATGTGCTTGTAGTTACAATTTGTTTTGTATGTGAAATATTGAAATATGAATTTAAAGTTTGTTTGTGCAACTGAAGAGAACTACTCTTATGAGTACATAGTAGTTGTTGTAAAATGTTATTGTTCTTGTTATTTGGTTTAATACTGCAAACGAGTATTTTAAAGTTTGTTTTTGATTTAAAAGTTTCTCTATTTGCTTTATATTTGTATTTCTAATGGATTTCTTATAAACTTGTACTCACAAATGCTAAGGAATAAAATTTAAAAAAATCTTGGTTTAAGACTTTAACCCAAAATCACCTCAATTCTGATTATGAAATATGATAAGAAAAAGAAGAAGAATAATAAAGAAACAAATATTTAATTTCGTATATAATGACTATATATAATGGACAATTATTTAATTTCATTAGAATTTAGAAAATATGTTGTATGTTGTTATGTTGTTGTATATGGTGCATCATAAAATCCATTGTTTAATGGAAGTATAAAGTTATGTAATTATATTTTACAAAACCCTTAAACATCAGTTTTAAACACTATATCGAGTGGAATACAACCTGTCCCTGCATGCATGTGAATCAAAGTAAGGGGTGTTTTTTATAGAGGTATAGAACTTTAAGTTGCAATAAAACAACGATGGATTATTCGATTGACATGCATTTTATTTATCCGAAAGATAATCTTGTGGCATTACATTTTAAATATGATTTGTGGCATATGACCGCCACGGTTGGCGCGGATGTAGTCCAATCTGCACGTCCAATTTTCGATGACTTTTTCAAACATTACTGGCCGTATATCGGCAATAACACGGCGAATGTTGTCTTCCAAATGGTCAAGCGTTTATGGCTTTTTTCCGCATAGACCAATGACTTTAGATAGCCTCACAGAAAGTAGTCTAGCGGTGTTAAATCTCAAGATCTTGGAGGCCAATTCACAGGTCCAAAACGTGAAATTAGGCGGTCACTAAACGTGTCTTTCAATAAATCTATTGTGGCATGTGCTGTGTGACATGTTGCGCCGTGTTGCATCATGTCTCTATACCGATCACCATTGACTGCAATGTTCTGGCCACCATCGTTTTTGAAAAAGTACGGACCAATTCCACCAGCCCATAAAGCGCACCAGTCAGTTTTTCCGGATGTAACGGCAGTTTTGTATGTTGACGTAGCTATTCACCAGAAGTGCGCTTCATGAAAAATGAAAATTGCACTATTTGTAAGCGTTGTTCAGACGTGAGTCTATTAATGATGAATTGCCAGACCAAACTGGGAATAAATCACTTTACAGCTGTTAAATCGGTCGCCATCTTGTAAAGTAATGCCAACTTAAAATTCTATACCACTATAAGAAACACGCTTTATTTGCTCCCGGAATGTCCGGCGTTATTGAGGTTAAGGTTAAAAATCCTTTGAATGCACCTTAAGGACCCCAAATTATTATCTAAGCTGCCTTGAACTCATTGGTCTATTTCTTTTTCTAGGGTGTTTTTAGCATGCGAGAACGTAATGAGCCTATTTGGCTTAATCGGATGTTCATAGGACCGGCTGCCGGTTATAACCTAACTTAACCTAGCCTAAATAAGAAATATGTTAAGAAAAGTTACTTTTTAGAAATTCACAGAAACTTGGACATACAGTTTGCTCATGAAACAGAAATCAGCGAGGTTTCTTCCAAATCATCTTTATTTTATAATCATGACTTGCTTTAAAGGTAAAAGTTACACAAACAATTATAATTGCCATTGATAATTGCAGCGACGGTTAAGAGCGTCATTTTTTTCCGTTACTCGTCTTGGGAACATATGGCTTCCACAAAGCATTTCCATCTTACACGGTTTGTTTCCGTTGTGCCTGCCTCTTCTTATATTAAATTGTTTGCGTTCGTTCTTGAATAATTAAGCGTGATAGGCGTTTCTTTATCTTTGAGGATTGCTATCCTTGCAATACTGAGGGGATTCAGGTCTTAGACACATTCGGGCGGACCGATCCTGGTACATAAGACAGATTGTGATATACCTACTCTGAACTTTGAAAGGACCTTTAGTATAAGAGAAGATGGGCTGCGGGATCTGTTTTCGGGAGGACACAGTGTCGGTCTACAGCGATGGCTCAAAGACGGAAACGAGCACGGGGTCAAGTTTCTGCTTTGATGAGTTTAACCTCAGTTTCTCTCTCTGACTGTCCGATAATTTCACAGTTTTGGAGGCAGAGGTTAACGTCATAGATAGAGCTGCAAGGTTTATCCAAGAATTGGTCAATTAGTTTCTACGTAGATTGCGCGGACAGGATTGCGGCAAATAATGATTTCGACTTCAACGTAGTTAGATCGAAATGTCATTTTAGCTGTATTCGCTCAATGGCCTGACTGGAACGGCATCGAGTCGAACTAATATATGTTCCGTGTCATGCGGGCATCCGAGGGAATGATATTGCTAATGAGTGCACTACTCGCAGATTCTTTTTGGCTCATAAGAAAGAGTGCTATCGGAATTGATAGATATAATGACTATAATTATGATGGAACATAAGTGGACCAAAATCACCACTTGTAGAATATCCATAATTCTCGGGCCATCTTTCTATCTATGGAGAATATAGGTTCTTAGATTTGAAAGGGGATCCATCGGGCTTCCTGCTAGCATAATTTTGGAGTGTATGGGGGGGCTCTGGCTATTGCGAGAGCTGTCAGGATGAGCACTGTGACTGCTCCGATCTATGGGAGCTCAAATTATGGCATCTCGGTACATAAGTGACATGCTTTTATATGGAGAGTCTTACTGTCAAATTTAATCAACTTCGTCAGAAGTACGGATTACCTCAATAGTGGAACTCTTGAATTTCAGGTTTAGGTGGAGATTACTATGTCTTTGCCATGTGTTGCTTTTTGGACTCTTTTATGGTTCTGTCACCTAAGATTTAGCACTATGTGGCTAAGTGTCTTCAAGCGAATTTGAGAAATGCGGGTGAGCCACATAGCCTAACCTTACCTACTACAATTTTTAGATATTGCCTTGATTTTAAGTCTTCATGCATAGACTTTATCTCTTTTAGCTTGAGCTCCTTGTAAATTTCAATCTATAGCTTGCCTGGTAATATTATTCAAATGTCTCCGCAATATATTTTCCAACCATTTCCATTTTCTGCAAGTTATTTCTTTCTAGATCGGAATATAACAAAACTGACCCAATTAGAAAAAAAAAACACAACAACACTAAATGACTCTTTCTTTACGTAAATGATACATATCACCGTTGCTTGTAATAGAAATTTTGGATAAATGCCATCGTGATGCCTTATTCAACGTATTCATCGATTATGAATCTGGAACTCTCTTACATTGTGATGGCGAAAATAAAACTGCTTCACCTAAGGATTAACAGAAAGTATTTACCAGATGGAAAATTAGTTTAGGAGGAAAAAATGTGAAATATTGAATGAAATTCCTTTCTAAAAGTTTATCACAACCATTTAACACCGTTTCAAATTTTGGTCAAATTGGTCTTTAAACTTTAATTTGGTTTCGACATTCGCATTCTTTCTCCAAACAGCCATTTGCTTTTTAAGCTAAAAATAGAAAAATCTGTAGTGTGTTAGATCACATAAGGTTTTGACATTTCTTTAGCCCTATAGATCGGTTCATTACTATCGGTATCATTACTACTATTATTTAAATTGGTTATAAGAACCTTTGTCAAAACACTTTGTATGGTAACCGTCTATTAAAATTTTTAATAAAAATTTTGCATTAATATATATATTGAATCATTTCATTTAAATTATTTTCACTAGAAAGCATTTTTCTTCTTATTTCTCCAACTTGTTCATGTTCAATGATCCCATTTTTATGTTTATGCAATGACAAGTTAGAAAACACAGTTCCAAATAAAATTTGCAACAAACTGGGTCAGTCAAATAAAGAGAATAAAAGAATACTCATTTAATTCGTACATTGCAATATTCTTGTTGTTATTGATGTTGTTGCTGCAAAAGTTACATGCAACAAATTCCTTAGCGAACCAGTCATGTGGAATGAAAAACAAAAAAGTAAAAATTGGTATAGAAGGAAAAGCAGCAAGAAAATACTATAAATGAAAAGCAAAAAAATAGGAAAAATATATCTCCATCTAAATTTAAATTTCTAACTTTATTTGTTGTCTCTGTTTTGTGTTTTATGCATGTCTTACTACTTTAGTTTTAATTAAGAAATAGTTGAAAAAAAAAACAGAAAAACTTGCAACGTCACAGCAAATAAGAAAGAATTTAAAAAAATTCTGAAATTATATATCGAATATATTTATGTTATTTTGAGCTTTTTAAGTAAATATTTTACTTGAGTTTTTATTTTTTAATTTATATTCTTACGAAAATATAATTTTATAAAAAAGCACAACGAACATATCTATTATATTGTATCTATTATGAGATTACTCGTACAACAATACCGGATTATGCTTTAAAAATAATGAATGAATACTCATCACATTACAAAAGTACATATAAGAAAATAACCGCGTTTGGTTTAACTACTACACACAAGAAAGATTTTTTGTATCCGCCACATTGCACACACACGCACAAGTGTATTCAAATGCAGTAAATAGTAACGGTTCTAAAATTCGCTAAATGAACGAAATTCGTGTTTATTTTAAAGTTTTCTAAGGCTTATTTAAGTTGTACTAAACACGTAATAAAATTAGCTTTGGGTTGGGATGGGCTTGGGCATGTTTTATTCTTAACAAAAGAATAAAATAACATTTTCGATGGAGTTGTGTTCTTTATTTCTTTTAATGTTCGTTCACTCACAAAAAAAAAAACATGTAAGTAAAAGTAAGTATGTGTGTACACATGTGAATAAAATTTTTGTTTTACACCAGTGATGTGCAAAGGTAAAAATGTAGTTGCGTTAGTGACAAAATTAGTGGAAATTACTCTCTCAGAGAGAATAAAGTTAATGTTTTAAAAAAAATTTTCTTAAAATCAACATATATCCCCTGCACATGTGCACTTGTCGCTGTTTCAGTGACAACTAAAAGCAAGAACGTAAGAAACTTCTTAAATATTTGTTTGTGTCTTAAAAAAATTGCCTACATACACCATACATATGCATTCGTCGATGTCTCATTGACGGCTAAAAGCAAGAGAGTAAAAATACGTGTGAATTGATCGGGGACCAAAGTCCTATGAAAAGCTCATGACTGTTTTACACACATGTTTTTTGTTGCAACTTAATGAAATAACTCATTAAAAGAGCTAAAGAACCCAACTCTAATATAATAATAATGTATTAGCAACACTTAATAACCTGACCTATTATCTGCATCTCAAAATGCTCATACGAAGAGCAAATCTGTTGAGACTCCGCTTCAATCAATTGTGGTGTATATTGAGATCGCCCTCGAGCACGGTAAATATGCATGTGACTCCGGCTCTGGCGAGACTGAATGTACATTGTTCTGTGATCAAATTCATAGGGAGACTCCTGCCCGACAGGGTTATTGTCTGGTTATAGGTGCGGTTTATTATCGCTCCTGTGGTTTTGGGGATGTATCGGGTAAAAATCTTCATACAATGTCGCAGTGCCTTCAGATGTTTTAGTTCTTCTTAGTCGGTGGTATACTGGCAGTGTCCTTAATGCGAACCAGTAAGGCGAATTGCTATTGTTCACTCAGAGGTACAAAATTAGGTCCCTACCGTGCTTGAACGAGGTGGAACTGAAGCTGTCGGATAGACGAAGTATCTGGTAGTCACCCTGGTAACCAAGTTGTTTTAGCTACAGAAAACACGGCCCATGGCGTCAAGGGCGAATAATGTACACGTGTCTCAAGGCCACTGGCTAGTCCTGGGTCTCATCACTGGAAGTTCCAAGTGAAATTTTGACACTGTGATAAAGCCCATACTTATGTTCTGCGCGATTGTTTGATGGAGGTCTTTGGAGAAGCCCACATATAGCGGAACCTTTGACTGGTGTCTGCGAAATGTAGCACTGATGATGACGGGTGCGGTTAGGTCCACCACTTCGAAAGCCTTGTTTGTATTACTGAACTGGCTTCCAGTGGATGTGATGGCTGAGCAGCTGGCGATTATGTCTGCGATAAGATTGGGTATGGTGGTCGCATGATCTGACAGTGGTCATAAGCATACAGCCATCTTGAGGCATTTGGATACTACCCCTGGCGTGGTCGATGACTGCTCATCCAAACTCTTCCTGGACAGGAGCATAGAGAAACTAGTAGACTAAGTCTACCTTACAATAACTGCAGCAAGAGTTTTCAGAATGAGTAAGAGGAGGAGACTTTCGAACGTTTCCTATATCAGTGTCCAAAGCTTTCAGATATTAGGACTGTTTTACTTGGCAGTCCCTTTCTGCATTCCATATCTGACTTCGCTGATGGAAATATTATCAGCCTGTCTTCTTTTGCTCATGCGTTTAATTGGCCCGTTTCGGGGTGGAGCACGGACATGTAGGTCCACCTGGATGTTACCTTTTATGGACATCAGTGAGATCAGTATTGGACTCAAGTAAGCTGGACTAATGTGGGCAGAATTTGAAGGTCCTTTTCCTCCATAAGGAATACCAAACTAGCATAAGTAGTTAACCTTTGAATATTCCTCTACCTCACAGAAGACTATTCAGGCCACATGTGGGTCTATCTTACATACATTAAAGTAAACTATTGTGTAGCTTTGATGGTCTATTCTGAAATGTTTTGAATTTAAAATCATACACTGAACATAGCATGAACTGCCTGCGTTCCACAACTTGGTTGGGTACATTGCCATGAAGACTACGCTGGCAACGAAATGGCTAAATGTTTCACATTTAGCAGAGGGTTTTTATTGGACACGAACCGTTGCTTGGTGTCATTTTGGGAAACTCCAGAAGGAGAATTAACTTCTAGAGGAATTCACTAGTCTAAGGGAGGCGAATCTAGACGAAAACAGGTGAAAAGATTTCTCTCCCTATCTCCAGGTAGGCGACTTTGAAAAAATACAAGCGAACTTAGGATACTAGTGAACATTTTTCTGCAAATTGTTTTCTCAGATACTGTTAACATATGGAAAGGGCAAGTTTCTGCTTTTCAGTGTAGGTTCTTTAGGATAAATGCTGAAATATTTGAACATTTACTTGGCGAATGTCGTACTATTTCGGCTCTACTACTTGTTCTCTAATATAGGTTTGCCAAAGGATCCACTGGGAATCGATCAATTTGAAAAAATGTTCAGAATTTCGAGGAGATTCTGAAAAACTAACAAACATAATCAGAATAGCTTCTCGCATTTCGGGTATATTTCTCCTTACCGAGGAAATCTGTTAGAATGTGAAAGACTTTCAAAGTAATATTAATTTCGGCGTCATTCAGATATATATATATAATAATGTAACATTGTTAAACTGGTAAAAGTTTGCTACTAAAAATACTTTATAAAGCTTCTAAATAAATTTAAAAAATCGAACACTTAATGTCATTTTCAAAACTAAATTTTAATCAATTGTAATCTTATTTCTGTTATTCAACTAAAAATATTATTGGTTTTAAAAAAATTAATTAAAAAAATCCGATATATACTATATCTGTTTGCTTGTGTTATTTAAAATTTAGTATTAATTTAGTTATTTGTTTTTAATTTAACATTTAAAACGTATTTAAAAGATCCTCCAAAGCATTAAAAGAAAAACAAATACACGCTCTCATAGCATTAGAAAAACAAAATTTTCATTAATTTCGTGTTTCTTCTGGTGTGAAATACATTTGCCAAGTACGTACATACTAGGGAGATCGATTATTCGACTTTTTACAAAAAACGGTTTCCGAATAATTCGAAAAATAAAAATTAAAAAAACCGGCTTACGGTTATAGATTTATCAAATAACCGGTTCTGTTATTAAAATAACATTTTTCGCAATTCTAGTTTCATTAAAATTGATAAATTATTGTCCCCTGTTTTAGTTGTAGCAAGTAAGAATGCTAGAATAACATTTGGCTTTTTTAGGGCCTTAACAGTTATTTCTTCCTCGACAATGCAACGTCCTAATATTTAACGTCAATCTCATAAACATATTTAAGGTGGTTAATAATTCCTGGTGTCGAAGGCTTTTTCAGCTTAGTATTTAAGGACACTCAATATATCAATGTAGACTTGTACTCTCCATCAATTTCCAATTATTTTCATACTTCAGAGGACATGAGTAGAGACTTAAGTGCATGCACTACGTATTTAATAGTGTGTGCCACTATACTATGTTAGGTAAGACACCCGCCTACCAATTAAGAAGTTCTTATTTCAATCAGAGGCCACCCCACCTGACAATTTTTAACATTGCTAGTGGCTGGTTAAGAGTATTTACGCTTAATCTTATCGGATGAAGCTCATTTTCATATTAGTGGGTAGCCTAATAAGCAAAATTGCCGTATTTGGGGCTCAGAAAACCCAAATGTGGTCTTATAGAAGCCTGGTGCGGCTTTTCGCAACTATTACGATCAATTTAGACACCTATCGTACCATGATAACAGATTTTTTTGTATCTGCTCTTCATCGTATTTACGCGATGTTTGGTTCCAACAGGGTGGTACAACTTGGCACATAACTCATGCCACAATCGACTTATTGCATTAAACATTTGATTGCCGTTTAATTAGCCGAAATGGTGATGACAGTTGGCCGCCAAGTAGCTGCAATTTGACACCGTTGGACTATTTTCTTTGGGGCACAGTTAAAGACAATTGATATGCCGATAAACCAAAGACAATTGAGCATTTGAAGTTCGACATTCTTGATGCCATTGCCGAGCTACGATCCCATACTCTCGAAAAAGTTCTCGAAAACTGGTCCCATAGGATGGGAAACTGTAAGGTCAGCCGCGACAGCCATATGAATGAAATAATATTTCATTTATAACTGGAAAAATGGTACTTCACAACAAACATATTAATTTGCAAAATTTCCAACCGATTTTGTTTTATTGCATTTGCCGGCATTTGTAGGTCCCTTTCATTGAGTCTAGTTTCATAAACAGTATAAAAATAGGACCTTATATATTAAAATTTGATAAATACTTAAAAGAAGAGCAAATTTCAATAAAAAGTATAAAAACATATAAAAATTATACATATTTAAATTAACCGGTTATTCGTGTTAAAATAACCGGTTTATTCGGTATTCGAAAAATGGACATTTTAAAAAAACCGTATTCGATAAAACCAAAAAACCGGTTAAAACCGGTCGAATAATAACCGTTCGATCTCCCTAGTACCTACATATATAAGTACGAGACCAAAAAATAAAAAAAAAATAAACAACCCTGGACTCTTGCACACACATAAGCAAGGGAAAAACGAGAAAAGAAAAGAAAATACTTTAAAGCAATTTATTTTTTCTGTTTCACTTAAACTAAGAAAAAAAAAAAAATAATAAAACTTCCACTAGTTGCCTTTTAGTCAGTGATGCAAACAATTTTCCATTTGTGCCATTAAAATAAATGCTCTCTGCTAAGAATTACACATTTCTTTACCTTCACTCCAAGTCATTCAGTTAGACAAAACATAGTACACAAACATTTGTCTATATCCTTGAATAAGGACATGTCCTACAATCTTATGCTTACACACACGTACCCGCAGAGAGGGACGTCAATGCTTACATTTTAAAAAACTTTTAAATAGTTTGAGGTTACTGAGAATTTGCGCTTACAATGTACAAGTTTTTAAAATTGTTTGCCTTCTTTACTCATTGACCCTTGGCGGTTACTTGCCAAAGCAAGTTGTGATGTTAAGCAGCAATAGTTCGTTAGAGATAACCTGCCAAGTTTGTGCAATAAAATTTTAAGTGGGAAATAATGAAAATTTGATTATTTTGTCAAATATATTAATTTGACAAATTTAAGTAGCACTAAAGAGTTAATTTCCTCAAATGTATGAAATATTAATTTTAATTATTACGTGTAACACATATAAAGGGTGGTCCACCCATGATGCGCAATATCAATTGTGAGTCACACCTTAATGTCAAGTTTTGTTCCCCAACTTTGTTTCAGTGTTTGACAAACTCAACCTTGGAAAGGTACGCAATTGAGCAGCGCGTTAAGATTGTTGAAGGACCATCAAATCAAAATGCATTTCGTGCACTTTGTAGTTTTTTTCGTTAACATGATCGACCAAATGCGTCACCAACGGGAGAATTCTGTGGAAGTTTCAGGAAACTGGATCTGTAGGAAATGTGGAAACACTTGCGCATGCTCGTCCAGTGCATTATAATGCGGAAGACATTGTTGTTGTTCACGATAGTGTGGTAGAAGAGCCGTCAATCTCGATTCGTCGTCGTGCCCAATAATTCAACATCTTACGAACATTACTAATGCGAATTTTGAATTAAGACTTGAATTTACACGATAACAAGGTTCTTTTGACTAAAGAGCTTAAACCTACTGTCCATTTCAAGCGTCGTCAATACGTCAAATGGTTAGTGGCACAGACAGAAGTGAATAAACACTTTACAAAGAAAATCATCTTCAGCGACGAGGCACTCCTCAGTAGATTCGTTAACAAGCAGGATTGCCGCATTTGATCAAATGAGAGTCCACGAGTGATTATTGAAAGGCCGATGCATCTACAAAGAGTCACTGTTTGATGCGGTTTAAGGGCTGGTGGTGTCATCGGGCCATACTTCTTCGAAAATGAGGTAGGCCGAGCAGTTACCGTGTATGGTGTTTACTATCGCGAGATGATAGCGGTATTCTTGTGGCCAGATATTGAGGATATGAACCTGGACGATATGTGGTTTTAACAGGATGGTGCCAGTCGTCGAACGAAACCGTGGCTCTTTTGCTCGAGAAATTCAATAGCCATGTCATCTCATGTCGTGGCGATGTTAATTGACCGCCACGATCATGTGTTTTGACACCGTTGGACTTCTTTCTTTGAGAATATTTAAAATAAGCCAAGAACAATTCAAGGCTAAGGGATGAGATTATTTCGCACATTAACGATATTGTTTTAGAGTCATTGAAAATGTGAACCGAAGGATAGAGGTATGCATCCGAAGCCGTGGCGAGCATTTAGCCCATATTTTGTTTCATACATAATTGCTACAGATCCTTCTATTATACTAAAGAATATTAAGATAATTCTCTGAAAACTTTTTGTTTTTTGTTGTTTTTACCATAAATACTCCCCATAAATAATGAATAACAATAATGAAATTGTTATGGAAACAGAACAAAAAAAGCAGCTATGGAAGAATTATATATATTGAAACATTATTCTCAGGTAATACTAGGTCTTTGAATAGGCCACCCACAAAAAGTGCAATACAATATTCAGAAAAGAGCCTGGATGGTATATAATATCATCAGATATAATCAAACTATTAAATTCACATAAATATTATTGAAAACCTTCTTAATGCAATACTTATGGTATATGATACTAAATTATATCCAAATGATTGGTGAAACTGTACTTTTATAACAATACCAATACTAACATATCCCTAGTTATGCACCCATTAGTCATACATAAAAGATTGTATAACAGATTTGAACACAATATCGGCCGAAGTCAGTTTGGTTTCAGGCAAGCTATGAATGCTCGAGAAGCATTGTTTTCCATACAGTTGATGTCTAAAAAGATGTTTTCTTGTTGATTATATAGTATACAACAAAATAATTTTATTGATACATTGAGATATTAGAACATTGATGATAAAGACAAAAGATGCATTAAAAACCTATGGCAGACATTTGGGCTACTGAAATAATTTCAAACGACAGTCCTATATGTAGGGGTGTGTGTCGAGAGTGTATTCTGATACCTTTTTTTATAGACATTGAGAATTGAAACAGGAATCAAAGTGAATGGCCAATTTATTGATTACATACGGTATGCTGATGACAGTACTATATTGGCAAGTAATATGACAGGTTTACAAACACTGGTCTAATCATTAGACAATTTGAGCTGGAATTTAAAATTGAATCTTAGCATATAAAAAACAAAATTTATGATCATAAGTCGTGCAAAAACTTCTTATCCAAATGCTAGCCTTTACATTTTTAACCACCAGTTAGAGAGAGAGAGAGAGTTAGAAAATTTGTGTATCTCGGTTGAGTCTTACATGCAAATTGGGGCTGAGAAGTAAGCTCTACTCTTAATTTAAGATTTATAAAGTGCTATGTCTGGTCGATACTTATATATGGGTAGAAGCATGGCCGCTTAAAACTACAACCATGAATAGAATTGAAGCATTCGAAATGAGTTGCTACCGAAGTCTGCTCAGAATACCTCAGGTTGAGATTGTATCTAAGAAGGAAGAATGGAAGGTAGACGAGGCATGGGAAGAAAACACATATTTTGGTTAAGGAATATAAGAAATTAGACGCGGCTAAAAATAATTGGCGATATAGTACACACAGTAAGAAATCGAGAAGAAGCATTTACAGAGATAATTGGCAATTTAAATTAAAAGAAAGGTAATACAACCAAATAACTATTCCGCTTTTCATATATAAATCCTTTCTCTGACGTTTTAAAACTAAAATAATAAAATCTAAATGGACAGGAGTATGCAAATATAAGAAAAACTGATTGTAAAGCTATCTGTAGAAAGTGAGAGATTAGTTACAATTATGCGACTTTTTGTGACTGCAATGCAACACTGTCCCTTTTACTTTCACTAGACTACTGTTGAAATCGTAGCACCCAGCATACAAAGGTTCAGATTTTATTCCTCTTTTTTTTTTCTTGGCAGATAAAATGAGTGAAAAATGTTGTTCCTTTAATTCAAATATACATACATATATTATTATAAGCTATAGCGATGTCAAAGAAAGGCTTGTTACATATGTGGACTCCATACATAAATTATATCGGTTGAGTTCTGATGTCGGCATACCAAAGCAAATAACGCCAAATGGTTAGATAAATACTTAAAATAAAACCACATTCCACAAATACTCCATAATTTTATGGAATATTGAATGATCGAAAAATGAAAGTGAGATAGGTGGCTTAGTCAGCGCTCGTCTTAATCGAAAGGGTTATCGTAGTTGCCATTAGCATTTCTATATGAGAAAACTATTCGTACTATAAGTGCCACAATTACTTTTAACCAACCACTTCATCGGTCAGAGTTAAAATAGGCTGATATTCAACTAAGTTATTAGCTTTTAAGTGCATGAAGGTCTGAAGAACCAGTTTTTTACTCGTAACTCGAGATTTCGGATATGTTTTGAAAATTTCAAAAACAGATCCTTGTTCTACTCGACGATGCCTATCAGAAAAGTATTAGTAGTAGTTTTGTCGCCCTGTGTTATCTTAAAAGTGGTTACCATCGAATAATATTCAAGGCTTTATAAGAGGAGTGCTGTTTCGAGGTGGACACATGTGGGAAATCCGTGAGTTGGGTTACAAATATTTCCCTCATCCAGCATATTGTCCAGATTTTTATCATAATTATTTTCTGCTTCAAAATTTTATAAAATCGCTAAATGGATTAGAAAAATGGGTAATTAAAAAAGGAATACTTTTATCTTTGACACTCAAAAATGATATCTTCACAACAGTGTTTTCTAAAAAAAATTTTTTTTTAAAGTCACACAATTATCAAACTATCCTAAGTAGTACTGAAAAAATTTACATTCAGGTTCCATTATATCTAAATGATAGCTTTCAAAATTAGTTACAGATACTTATTCACAGTCATTTGCTGTTTATTTACATTTTTATCTTCACCACGTATAGGTCAACAAACAGAAAACTATAACAGTTACTTAGAAATCAGTATTAGCCTTTTACTTCTTACCACGACACAAAGTTTAAGTATAAAATGTACATGAAAAGTGTCAACATACTCATATCCATTAAAATGTATACTTGGGTGCATAAAAGTATACGAACGAGTGTATATATAATATTTGTAATGCTCTGCAGAAATCATTTTCCTCTGGTATATAAATATATGACATGGTTTTTCTTTTCGGTTGTTGTTTAATTTTGTTTCCCATATTATTTAATTTGTTTCAAAAATTAAAGGTTTAAAAAATAAACCAATATTTGTTTGTACTTATTTATTTCTTTTGAGTGACATGAAGGTACTAAAGACGATTTTAAAAAAATCGTGTTCCAATTATTTAACCATCAATCGAAACGGAAGCAAAAGTATTCTACAGTGTGTCTAAATAAACTCGTATATTGGTCAAGGTTGTATAATAATGATGAGAGACGTTGATGATGAAAATTGTAATTAAAAAGTGTTTCTTAATGGCAAAAATTGTTGCCTGTTATAGAAAAATAGAAAAAAGTTTAAAATATGCTTAAAATTATAATAATTTTTTGAATTGCTTGACACTAGTAAGTTTTGTGGTGAGGAAAGTTTGCATGTTTCTGCCTAAACGAATGTATTTTTTAATTAAATCCATCAATTTATGGTAGTTGCTTAACTTTTGATGATTTATAAATTAAATTCATTTTTGTGTATTACAAAAAATCTTAGTTTAGTTAAATAGTTTTATATGACAATATTTTTAAACTAAGATATGTTATGTATGTATAAATATTTACATACCTTTGTGAGACGTTTAATATTTTAATCTAAAAAGATAAAAACAAAAATTGTAATTATTTGTACAGTCAAAATAAAGAGAATTTATTAACTAATACGAGTATATGTTATATTATGTAAAAAGGTACTAACAGTATCGAAAAAGGTGAAACAGTTGAAAAGAATTATGAGAAAAATTTGTACAAAAAGATTATGAACTGGACGAATGTTGTCCTGACAGTCTTCTTTCTGATAGATTTTTCTTCATAATTTGTGAAAAAGTTTTTTATCATAAAAAAATATATCGGAAGATAATTTTTTCGAACGAAAGGCAGTCACTCACTTTCTTTCGTAACAGCTTCCCACTATTTTACGACTTATCGTTCTAAATTCCACAACTAAATCGACTCTTGCTTTTTTAAATCGTATGAAATATGTATAATTTTTTAAAATTTATTTTGTTTTACATGGTTTTTAAAGAGGTGTACGAATATTTATTTTTCATACTGTAAATAAACTATTAAACAATTAAACAAACAAACTAAATTAATGAAAATAGTTTCTACTTTTTTATGGGATTGTGGCTATAACCTGAAGCCTTTACAGGAGCCACATACCTAGCAACGAATCCACGTACAAGAAAAAGCATTCCAGAGCGCTCTAGTTTGCATTTCATAATACAGACGACAATAAAAAACAAGTGAGTAATTTTGACATTTGTATTCGTACAAACACAAGAAAAATGTTATAGTGAACCGCAATTTTGTATTCAAATGCTTACGTTATCGTTCGCAAATATCGCGAACGTTCGATAATCGTATAAAGAAAAATTTAAAGAGCTTTTTATTTTAAAATGAAAACTGATTTTAAAAATAATGGTTCTTTTCCTTGCAAATATAACCAAATGCAGCTGTTCAAATGCAACCACTTTCGATTTGTCGTTCCATATGAATTATGGGGGTTCAGAGAACTTAATATGCACCGGCTCAGGCGTGAGTTGGCAAAATTGGAGTTGCTAGCAACAAGTACCAAGAATGAATTGCAAAAGCGGTTGTATGAGGATTTTCAGCGGCGAGTAAGATACTCATGCGTATGCTGACGAAGAAGAACCTGAGATCGGTGTTTCAGCTAAAAGGAATATGAACACAAATTCAATGCTTGCCGCCATGATGGAAAAAAATCGTTACGTTTTCACCTTTTTAAAAGGTTTGTTCATGAATTCGTAGATTTCTCTTAAAAAGAAATAAGTTATTTTGCAATTGAATGCCATGATGGAAAAAATGTTATTATAATACGAAAAACTTTTGGAAACTTTTAGAGTTTATAACGAAAAAGTTATGGCAAAAATGTACAAGATATTTGAAGAAACGTATAGTGCGAAATTTATGAGTAGGAGTGCAAGACGCTATATACAACGGAGACAAGAATGTCGAGCACCGAGTAATCAATTGTTGTAATTAAAGAGAAAGCCAACAACCTTCAATATCAATGGTTGAAGCAGGTTCGAATTGTTTTAGAAGGTTCCGGCAAAATAAAACTCCTTTTTTCGATGGTAGCACTGCTTTGGCAGTACTCAGATCCCACTTCTAACACCAATTGTTACATTTTTGTCTTTTCAAAAACATTTATTTATGAGTTCGTGGATTGCAGTTAAAATAAAGTAAATCTTGTGTTTGGCTTTTAATTAAAATCCTCACCTTTTTTTCAGGTAGATTCCATTTCTTTCTTTTACATTCTTATTAGTTCTTATGAAATCATGCGAATATAAACATCTATTTCTTTCGATTCTTATTGTTTGTTATTGTCTGTTACTTGGTTACTTTTCTGCCTGTTTTTGTTGTTGCCGTTTATTTTTATTTAATATATTTCAGCTAATGCTGTTGTCGATTTGATTATTTGTAAGCAGCAATTTGTTTTTGCAGTTTTTGTTTATTCTTTTGAGCCATGTAGTAAACGACAGGGGTGTCCAACTTGATTTTTGTAACAATATCATAGGTGTGTGAAATAATTTTTTTTTTTTTTGCTAAAACAGCTTAGTTGGCCTTTGAGTAATAAGAATCAAAAATTTTTCTTTTTTTGTGCACATATTTATAGAAAGATTTTATTCTAAATTTTAAAGTATTTGGTTGGGTTTCTATAAAAATAGTATAAATAGTGGACAAAATCAAACCTTTTGCGGATAAGTATCTTATCTGGTACACATCGGTGGCAATAACTAAAGCAACTGGCTTACATACCGATGTTATGGCAAATATAATGTCTTATAAAATTGTTTTGTTTTAATACTAACACTTAGAAGGAAATTATCATTAACTTTTCTGCAAAATAACAAGATAAGTCTAAAAATGACTTGGCAAAACTAAAGCACTTTTTGTATTTTAAAAAAATAAAATAAAATTAGTAGCCGTTAACGCAACTTATATTTTTTTACGGCAGCATATCTGGGTTGCATTGAGTCAATAAGTGCCTTAATTTGAGGTTAAGAAATGACGTGCTATACCACCTGGTTACAATTAAAAATAATGTTTGTTATTCTAAAAATTTCACTCTTTTCTGTATATCATGCAACATAGATTTTCAAAATGGCGAGGAAGATGTAATTAAACCGGCCATTCACCTTTTAAATGGGTTAGTCCGCTTTCAAATTTGGTTAAATCAGCAAAAAGCTAGTGATTTTTTCAAAAAGCATAAAAAGGCTTAAATGCTAAATATAAATTTATATTGTTCTCGGTTCTCCAAAGTGAAGCTTAGAATACGGTCTAGAATTAGTTAATACAGTATATCGGATTATAATTAAGCTCGAAATAGTAAACATAAACGTATCGTGCAGCAATAAACTATTAGGTAGTGTGCTAGTTTCCAAATGGTGTGTGATTTCGAATTTTTCGCTTGTTACGCTCCTGAAACAAGCATATATTGGAATAATTTATTAATAAATAACTTTTTTAAATTTTCATATCCTTAAAAACTATTTAAAAGCTTTTTTTCTTGTTTTTGCTTGTCTGAACTGAGTTTCTTATAATTTTCTGACACTATCTTTAATCTCTTGCATTGCTCACATGTTAATTGAGGTAAATTATGTTTGTGTGCTACGACAGTAAATAAGTTAAATACATACATTCTTGTGCATATATGTGTAATATACATATACAAAAACATATCTTTATTGGTGATTACATATAAGCAAAATCCTCACATAATCTTTCACGTGTAATTGCAAATGCATACATACATACGTGGATGTGTATGTCCTGCATGTGGCAATGTACGTAAATTAACGGCCATATTCACGATGTATTCGTACATAAAACTTTTAGTTTTAATTGAGTTTGTTGCCAAAGATGTCTTCTTTCTTTTTCATGTTTTTTGTTGTTGCATCTACAATATAAATATTTTTTTCAGCATGTTGTCGCTGGTAATACACAGTTTTACCTTCTCTTTGTAAAGAACATTTTTGCTCTTGACTGTCGTTCTCTGTAGTTGTAGATATGTACTCACATATGTGACACACAACGCAGATGTGGTAAGGCTCCCATCGAAAGCATTTTTTCATTTCTTTTCTGAATTATTATTTTAATTAAGGTTATTTAAAAAAATATACATCTCTTTTTGGCATACTCTGTTTACAATTCATATACATATGTACAATGTGCACATCTCTCTACATATATGTACTATATCGCTGTGTGTATTGATACAAAAAAATTTAATTGCTTTGTGAACACAATGCACTGAACACTTTATTTTGTACTGCAAAAATTATTGCCATAATAATGATAAAAATGGGAAGCCGATTTTTTTGTCCTTTTTAATTTTTTTTACTGCTTTTCTTTAACTTTAATATTTATTTTAAATTAATTTTCACAATTTTTCGTGTCAATAACGTATTTAATTGCTTTCATAGTTTACTATTGTTGTAATTATATTATTTTTTTCGTTAATAACGTTTTTTATTGTGAATTTCTGAAACGCTTTTTTTTATCATGCGACGAAATATTGCATTTTAATATGTTTTTAATGGTAAATGTACTTTTATTTATGAAAAGCATTCGAATAAGAAAATAATCGTTAAGTTTAAGTTAAAGACTTTTTTACAACACAACTCCTGCACACACCGTAATTGGATCGCGAAGAGCATTTAATAATATTTAAAAACATAATTAAAGTTCTATTGAAATATGAATCGTATGCGTAGATTGAAATATTTTATTTTGATTTCAAGAGCTCTTCGTTTCCACGATACTATATTTCGAAAGCAGAGACAAAACAATAATAAGTACGCTCCTTTTCCAGATATATGAGATCGCTGGGAAGTTAATCTTCCAATGTTTTACGATTGTTATGAGAATAAATATTGATAAACAGATGGTGGCTCCTCGAGACCGTTATTTTTTTTAGGCAAACAAACATGAGAAGTATTTTCTAAAATTTTGGCTGTTTGTCGGTTCGCATTTAGGATATTTTTGGAAAGTCCAACATAGAGAGAGAAAGCTTGAAAAAACAAAATATTACTTCTGATAACTTTTTTAACTTTTAAATTAGAAAAAAAAATTATTGAATGAAAGCTGACATACATCGGTAAAGATCAAAAAAATAAAATGTTTATGCCTTTATGCAGATCAATTTTTGATTTCTATTGGTTGCAGCTGTGTACCAAAATTATCATCTCCTAGAAGTCTATCATATTTAGTAAACTTAAATAATTGATGTTCATTTCATGGGACATCTGTCCCTTCTAATTTTACATGTATTCTTATGCTCATACTGTTAGTCGTCAATGAGACATTGACGAAACCGCATGTGCGAAGACTGTACGCATATTTTTTAGAAACAGAAAAATAACACGAGTCTACAGCAAAAAAAGCCTTTATATAAAACTATATGGTATATATTGATATTATGATGCCGGCCTCTTAGCCGGCAATAAACGTACTTTTTCAGCTTTTTTCTATTCGGCTCAAATTTTTATATGAGTGTCAAACTTTTCGCCCAAAATATAGTAGTTATGTCAATATACTTCGTCATAACTTAGAAAGGACTGACCGATTTTAATGCAGGTACCACCAAAGGTTTAGGAACAAAATTTCCTATAAATTGTATTTTAAGAGTTCGACGTTACTCACAACTAGTTTTTCGAAACAATAATGTTTCTTTACCTCCAGTGCCTCCTAAACGTCACGAATTGGTTAATGAAGAAGATGTTTTTTTTTTGTTCGGATTGAAACCAGTTACGCGTCTGTAGGTACTACTTCATCTGCATATAGAAGTCCATCGAAAAAACCTCATTTTATAAACAAGTCTGACATGATCGATCTTGTCCGTATAACTTCTTGCTTCAAGATTACAGCAAAGGAATTTGTTAGATAAGGACACGTCTCATATTTTCGATGTAGACAAGAAGATTTTCTGGCCTATTTTATCAAAGATGCCGATTTAGTATTTTGTGATGGTGCCGCGCGATTATTAGGAAAACTGGGTTTCCCTGAAAAGTCCATGGAATGGCGACACTTTATTAATTCATCAAAGAAAAACATACATATATAGTATGCGTATGTATTGACCAGACATTTCCTTTCATTATATTTGTGTGTTGCCTAATAATGTATTACAAATTTTTAGCCCAAATTAGATACCTGCCTTTTACTTTCAACATATCTGGCTTTCATTTAAATGCTTAAAATATCAAAATTTATATTCTAAGAATTTTGTAAAATAAAAGAAAAAAAAATTCCTCTATTTTTGCAAGAAAAATTTTTTCCGCCAATTTTGGCCAAAGTTAGTTTGCATCTAATTTTGAATAAAATCAGCAATAGCTTACCAATTTTCATGATTTATAGTTTGTTTTATGCTCAACATATCAAGCTTTAACTTAAACGCTTTAAATCTAAAATTTTTAGAATGAAAGAAAAAAAAAATTGCTCTAATTTTGCGCGAAAAATTATTTTTCGCAGCTTATTCACATATAACTCCGAAATTGTTGAAAATTAAAAAAAAATTTTGTTAAGATGATTTATAGGAAATTTTGTTCCAAAACCTTTGGTCAAGTCGCTTTCAAGTTATGATGAAATATGTTGACAAAACTACTATATTTAGGGCGAAAAACCTACCACAGCCATACAAAAATTTAAGCCTGATCAAAAAAAAAAAAAAAAAAAAAAAACTGAAAACAGATTTAAATTCAGCGCATCAAAATCATGATATTCCATATAGTTTTATTTAAAGGCATTTTGTGCTGTAGACCAGTGTTATTAGCCCCATGCATATTTCACACTGTGAACAAAAATCTTGTAAGCTAGTGTTATCAATGCTTTTATAGCATTTGAATATAATATTTTTAATTTTTTGTTTTTCAATTTTGCTGCCAAACAAAGTAGATATAAGCCAAAGTTGGCTACAGCAGTTAAAGTAGTCTTGTAGCCGTGCAGATGTATTGCTCTTAAAACAATCGTATTCACATAAACGTGTGTATGTATTTTATTTTTGTCAGATTGTAGTCGGTAGTCTGCCGTCGTCTATGTGCTTAAAGGATTACCGGGAAAACTGAGATTATTGCGATTTGTGTGTAAATCTAATTCATAAAAATAATTTTTTATTTTTTACTAATAAATATAAATATACCAAGTGAACTAACGCTTTAAGTTATTATGTTGAAACGTTTTGTTGTGAAAGCGAAAAGAAAAGACATAATTTAGCAAACTAACCTAAATTTCATAGCTGGGCTAACCGATTTATACATGGCGATAGTAGTTCTTTAAAAAAAAAATACTTTTTGCGAAAAGTGGCCTTCTTTTAAAACATATGTTTTTAGCTTCAAGGTGCCACTTTCTTTAGTACTTTCTTATGTTTCATCAGAAATAAACGATCACAATAAATATGTAAACCCACAAAATGATATTCGATGATCGTCGTCTGAAAGTGAGTGGGCTAGCCGAAATAACAGATTTTGCGAACATTACTTTATATTATTGGATATACTAGTTAATAATGTCGATTTGGACATCATATGGAATAACTATCACATATGGTTTGTGTCAATAATACCAAATATATTGTTTTGGAGGGTAAACATCTGCCATTATAATCCAATACTCGATAGACACAGGTGTAAACACACACCTTTTTCAATCGCTATCATAATGTCAAATTTTGTGCCTAAAACAGATGTTTTGCGTGGAAGTTTGACAACCTTCTGTCATTTGAAGTAAAAGGCTGCTGAAAGTTATCGGTTGTTGGTAGACAACCAACTCAAAAAATTTGTGGTGATTTGGACACAGAAGACAAGGAATTGGAAACATTACTCGACGATGAGTGATGTTAAATGCAAGATGAACTTGCACAATCATTGGAAGTCATACAACAAACAATTTTCTTACCTTTAAAGGCATTGGGATTCATTCAAAAGCTAGGATATTGGGTCCCATATGAATTGAAGCCGAGAGACGATGAAGGGCGATTTTTCATGTCGGAAATTATGCTTGAACGCCACAAAAAGTTACTGGTGCTCAAAAATGGATACACTACGATAACCCCAAGTGAAAAAATGTAATTGTTAAGCCGGGCCAACCAGCCAAATCAACGCTGAAGCCCAATGCCCATGACGCCAAGGTAATGCTATATATTTGGTGAGAACAGAATGGTGTTTTGTATTATAAGCTGTTGAAATCGTGTGAGACGGTCACAGCTGCAAGCCGGTCAAAAACTATTTGGAAAACAGTGGATGGAAAGTTTTGCCTAACCGACCTTATTGCCCCTTCTGACTACCATTTGTTTCGATTGATGCAGAATGCCCTTATTGGAATATGATAGAGAACAAGGTATTAGAAATTGATTTGATTCACCTTTACCTCAAAACCGAAGCAGTTATTTTGGCGCAGAATCCATATGCTACCAGAAAGATGGTAAAAAGTAGTGGATAAAGATGGACAATACTTTGAATAATGTATCACAATTCATTTTGTTATTATAATTAATACAATTTTCAAACAAAAAAATCGACATTATTAACTTGTATACCCAATAGATATTGAGCAAATATTTAAAAATACGAAAACTATAAACAAGATGGGTAACATCATCCTGATGATGTTTCAATAGAGTGTTTGGCGATTTTAATCAAGTTTTTGCTTTGATTTTTAACCATGGAAGAGACATGGGCTCACCACTTTATAGCTGTTCAAAGGAGCTAAGGCAGTGGACAGAATTTGGAAAATTAGATCATGATCTCTGTTTTTGGGATGCGCGTAGTATAAACTTTATTGATTATGTTTCAAAAGGAAAAACAATAAACGGAGAACATAATGCTAATTTATGGCAGCATTTAAGTGACAAAATTAGGAACAAGTGGCCGTTTTGAAAAACAGTTGTTTCGCCAAGATAATACACCACTTCGTACATTCACTATTGAGATGGCTAAAATCAATGAATAAAAATCAAATTGCTTTATCACATTTTTATTTACTTTTTCTATTTTTAAACTTGAAGAAAAGGGTTGACGGTAAATTGCTTGTTAGCAACGGTAAGGTTGGGTCTGCGTTTGATGGCTTTTTTAAGGAGCTAAACAGTTCTTATTATAAACAGAATATCATAGTTATTGAATATTGCTGGGAAAGATGTATTGAGCTAAAAAGAGATTATGTTGAGAAATAAAGAAACCGTTCCCAAATTTGTTGTGTTTTGAGGGACGGGCCTCGAAAATCAGTCAATCCATTCTGGCTCGTTTAAAACTGACCTAAATAATACAATACCTAAAAAATACTATATTTTACCTTACACCTCGTGGGAGCATATTTCTGTTCACAAAGCATTGTTTGCCTTGTTTCAGATTCATTAGTAAGTTCCATGTGATTGCATAGTGGTAAAAAGCCTTGCTAGGTGGTGATGATCCTTACTTAGCATTGCCGTTTTTTGGAAAATGTATCAGACTAAATTTTGTCTGAGATTTTTTTCATGGGGTTGTTGTTAAAACAGTTTACATATGAACATTTATTTGTACAGATTATCACGATATCTTCTATTTTAGTTTTTACTATCAGATACCATGGAAATTGCGATCTAATGAAAAAATAAAATTCATTTTTTATTCCGTATGAAAAAATTTAAGGGAATTGCTTTTTCAAATGCAAGCAAATTATTTAATTTTTTCTCTAAAGTATAAAAACACTTATTTTATGAGTGTGGTAAAGAGCACTTGCCATTCATTTGACCATAGCTATTTTAAACTGCAAATAATTACCTTTATGACCACGTTACATAAAAAAACTCCAGCCTTAATCGAAAATAACTATTACAAAACAACTGCATCAGTGCTTAAAATCAACAGCTCACCTGCAATATATATGACTGAGCTGCCACTGGTTCACAAATTAAGAGTAGGAGTTCAAAGATACGTAAACAAATTGGGGGCATTTGAGTTAAAGGTCAACAGATTTCAAAAACATGCAACGCAATCGTTTATCGCATAAGCGAATTAGCGCCAGTAAAAGCTATAGAAAAACCTTAAAAAATTTCTAGTAATGGTTTAAGCCACGGAAGTGGTGGAAACAATTTTTTGTTTTTTTTTTTAATTTTAACGAAATGATCCAGCAAGTGCAGCAACTTGCATGGCGATAGTAGTTGCTGATGTCGTTATTGGTATGTTTTTTATATGTTGCAGTTGCTGTTATTGGTGTAGGCATAATTGTTGTTGGTTTTTTATTTTTATTTATTATTGCTTCGGTAAATTTAATTGATGTTGCGTTAAATTTACGACAAATAAATACCTCAACGTTAGGTATGCTAACGAGGGTTGTCCAATAAGTTGGCATTAAGTGTAAACAAACTCACTATAATGGAATAATATTTTTATGAATTTTTGCTTGTTTAGGAACGGTAATGTTGTAATAAAATTCATTTATTAATTTTGTAATCATATAATCTATTAAACCATATATGTATGAATTTACTCACTATGTAAATGTAAGTATTTGGTATGGGCATATCAGGGTGCAATTATGTATTATTCGATATATTGTGTCCAGTCCAATACATAATGCTTTTCGAGCAGAACACGTACTTTGTACAAATGTTTCGTTTAGTCACCATAGAATAATCAAAACGGGATCCTAGCACTCTACTCTTATTAATGAAAGCTTTCGTTATTTCTTAAGCACGGTCCAAATGTTTTATTTTTTCTACTACAACATTACAACTTGATGAAAATTTGTTGGCTTGAAACATACACCCTGATTCTTCAAATCTACTTAAATGACATATATATTATTTAAAAGGTCTCTTCCTGTTTCTCTTCTTTTCAAATCAGAAAAGAAACTTCAAATCGGATAATATTCAACTATGTTATTGGCTTATAAGTGCTTAAAAGCCCGAAAAGCAATTTTTTACCTAAAGTTCGAGATTTGGAGGTGTTTCGAAAATTTCAAAAACAGACCTTGTTCTGCTCGGCAGCGCCTATTTAAAAAATTGTATGATTTGCTAGGCATACATATTTAATTTTTTATTTTTTGTCACTACACGATGTAAGTCTTGAGGAATTATTTAAAAGTTTTTGATTTATTTATAAAACACCTAAAGCTGAAATTATATTTTTATGTTTTATAATTTTTATAATTTTTTACAAAATATCAAAATATCTTCTAACTGTAATTTGTCCATTTCCAACAACTGAGTTCTCCTTATCAAACGATTTGTTTTGTTTTCGTTTCTTTACTATTCTGCCAACGTTTGGCTCAGTATCGTTATAAAGCAATTTCTGTATTAAAACAGTTATTTATAGAAATGGGTTCTCATAGAGAGGTTGGTATTAAAAATTGTATCTTCTACTTCACAGTTGTAAAAAAAGCGAAAATATTATTTTCAACAGCACAGATGTGTTTAACAGCAAGTACATGGCCCTTGTTTCGTAATTATTTGTCTTGGTTTTTTTCTCTTTTACTTTCGAATGTTGTTTTGCCTTTTGTTTGCAACATCATTCACATAAAAAATAAACGGCAAAAACCAACTACAACGACAGTAACTATAAATATGTATACTCGCACCTAAAAAGAGTACCCAAAAAAAAATATAACGACCAGAATACGAGTATTTTGCACCTAAAAAATGTAATTTATGAGGAAATTTTTTCTATTTCCATCTTGTTTCAGATGAGCTCTTTAAAAGCAATAACAAAATGACTGCGTTGGAAGTTGGGAGTTGTATTATAAACAAAATTTAAGTGCAGGCATCGATTTGTTGTGCCTCCATAAATTGTGTTTACTTTTATTTTTTGCTTAACATTAAAAATCGAAAAACGAGTAGAAAAAATTTCCATGAAAACCATCATTTAACGAATAAATTTGTATTCACATTTACTGAAAACGCATTAAAGTCGTACGTGTTAATAGCCGCTATAAGTCGTTTTCAGTTCCATTTATGCGATAAGTAATAAGGCAAATTGCGTATTAATACCTGTGAGGTTAAGAGATATAAAGCATGATGTTTCGTAGTACCCAAGCAAAGCCTAATTTTTGTTTTGTTTTTTGAATAGCTGTTAGGGAAATTGCCCTTAGCCAATAAACGTTTATATTTTGATGCTGGAAAGCAACTGTATAAAAATATATTCATAATTTGAATTGGTATTTTAAGAAATGACTTAGAATTATTACTTCAAAAAGTCTAGCTTATACACACTAGAGTGTACACACTGTGTTCTTAACCCAAATAAATATTAAAATTTAAAAATTTTTATTTTATATTATTTTTAGAGATGGGATTCCACATAGTGGATGTGCAAGATACTTCTGCAAATGAATAAACAGTATTGATGATTTTATCCTCAGCCGTGGAAAATGTTCAACAAATGCCTCACTCGAAATAATACATTTTTCACCTCAATATTCTTTTAATTATTTTCGGAGAGAAACTGACAATAGCAGTGACAGTGATGTCGATTAATGTAAAGTGATATTTTAAAAATACTATGAGCGTCAAAATTAATTGAAATTAGTTTATATTTTAATATTGTGTTTGTTTTTTAAATAAAATTCCTTATATCACATAGTTTTCTGTTCCACTGCTTGTAACATTTTCACAAGCAATAACAATTTCTATTCTTAGTTACCCTCTTCTCTGTTTACAATTTTGTAAACAACAATAATTACTCGACAGATTAGTTACAACTTAGGTTCGAATACAACCTCTTCAACCAGAGTTTAACCATACTAAACTCTCTTTACACTGAACTTAAACCAATAACTCGTTCGCTGAGTTTACAACACATAAACTACTTGCTGTTCGCATTGATGTGCTTTTTATATGGATGAGTAAATATTACTTTGGGAGCTCTCGAACCACACGATATTTCAGGTAGATTATATATCTTTTGTTTACTTTCTTTTTAGTCCTTATGAAGCCATCTACTTTTTTCAGCTCTTGTTGTCAGCTGTTGTTTTTTATTGTGTGTTACGTGTTTTCTTTTCTGCCTGTTTTTGTTGTTGCCGTTTATTTTTATTTACTACATTTCTGCTACTGCTGTTGTTGTCGATTTGGTTATTTGTACGTACATACAGTTGATTTTGCGGCTTTTGTTTATTCTTTTTAGCAATGTACTAAACGACAGGGGTGCCTAACCTCATTTTTGTAGCAATATCTTTGCCAATTGTTGCACTCGAAATCACCCTTAAAAAATTGCATCAATTCACAGGAATTGCTATATCAATCTTTTTTGTGTCATAGGTTTTTTCTTGAACGCTTTATTTTGACGCATAAAAAAAACTGAGTAAATTTTTTATGTAAAACTTTAGTTGTCAGAATTTTGTTGTTATTTTTTATGGATTTTGTAAAACCGTAAATACAGTTTTAAACAAATGTAAAATGTATGAGTTCATTGTATTTTAAAATACTGAAATATTAACTAAATTCCAGAGTAATAGTTGTTTACTCGATTTCGACACTCATAGCAAACACACATATGTCTGTATCTATGTCGGTATGAAAGCGTAGCTTAAATAGACTTAAGATTTTTTACTTACCACCACACACATATTTATATGATAAAAGACAAGGTACGAAAAAGGGAATAAAGAACACGACTAGAGTTTTTTTTAATAGAAGTATATTCTGTGAGATTTTTTCCGAGATGGAAATAAATATGGTAAATCTGTACCGGTTAGTAAGAATAGCTTAAGCCGACTTAACCTAATCCTTCGTATCAATAAAGATTTAATATAGTTATTATCTTAAGTTGTTTTTTCTACTGTTCTGTAATGCACTAAATTTCAGTAAAATTAATTATATTCTTCCTAATCTTTAGAACTTGTTTTAATCAACTGTAATTTTTAAGATAATTTTAAATAAATCTTTTTTAAATAATAATATTTTTCAGTGAGATAAATACAAATAATACCAAATCTTATTAGAAACTTAAAATTCTATACTCAAATAATTCCAGGAAATTAAATCCATAGTAATGCTTAATAAAATCTAAAATTTTTTAAACATGTTGATGTTATATTTTTATTTTAAATTTGAATTTATATCGATTTTCATATGTGTCAACTGTAAGTCTAAATAAAATAAACCAAAAAAAATAAAACAAAACTCTGCACTATAAGGTCGATGAGTAAGGGCAGTCAGTAACACTTCATATAAAAATACTTAAACGCATTTACGGATAATATTAGTAATTCAGGAAATGGGAAAAAATCAAAACTACAATACAAAGCACATCTGTATATACAGCATAACAGAGGAATGTTACACTCGAAGAGAAAATAATGGAAACGATTAAATTAAACTAAATCGGAAATAGAACTTGATTGCAAAAATCGCACTGTGCTACTCTTCTGCATACAAAACAGAAAACGAATTAAAGTTTTAGTGAAATTTTAAAGTTTTTTTTTAATTTTTATAAATAAAATACTTTTTTGTTACACACTGTAACAAATTCATAATTATTGTTATTGCAACTGCTAAGGATCATCTAAAGAACCCTAAATAAAAATTTTGTTTATACGTTACGGACACACACACACATATTTTTGGACATAAACAATAACTTTGCAAGCTGTTAGGGCATATATTGAGAAAGCAAGCTCTAAGCACATTAGCTTAAATAACAAAAAGCCTTTTCTTTATTAGCCATGACCAAAACATACAACACAGACATGTAAATAACAAAAAGCAAAGAAAGTATGAAAAAAAAAAATAATTTTTATAATCCCCCATGGTTTTTGTTATTGTTAATCGTTTTAAAGGAAACAGTGTAGTATGTTGTGCTATTATTGCAAGAAAGACAGGGGAAAAGAAAAAAAAAACTCAAAATATTAACTAAACATTTATTTAAATTTGTAGGTAATTTGTGAACTTAAAATATACATCAATAGCTACTAACTGAAGTCTATACGTAAATCATTTCGCCATTGGATACAAATATTTAAACCTTTATTGGCTTAGGTAGATTACCATAAAATTATTTTTTTGAGTCTACTTTTTCAGAGTAAGTTAACCTCAGAAAAATTAATCTCATAGTTTTGAAGACAAAGAAGAATATATAACAGTGGCGATCAATCGTAACGAATTTTTTGAGATATTTATTTATTCTCTTCGTAAACATTACACAAACAAAATTCCAGCCAAATAACTTTATAAAAACCAGCTGCATCGCTAATCTTTATTACATTATCTTTTAATTGAAACAACTTACTATATATGTATATGTATATGTATATGTATATGTATATGTATATGTATATGTATATGTATATGTATATGTATATGTATATGTATATGTATATGTATATGTATATGTATATGTATATGTATATGTATATGTATATGTATATGTATATGTATATGTATATGTATATGTATATGTATATGTATATGTATATATTTACCGATATTGCTTTTATAATTCCTGAAAAGCCTAATTTTTGTAATTTCCTATCAAAAATTAATATTTCTCAGTAGCTTGTTAGTTTCTAGTGGATTTTTATGTTTTACAAATTTTAAAGGGATATAATTTTTTTTCGTTACACTGAGAATGTAGGCAACAATCTACATAAATTGCTGAATGTTTATATTTCGTACGAATAGCCATATTTCTTTACACGAATACAATTTTCGGTATATACTCTAATTTTAAGTGTGTCTCTTCGTGAACACCACTGATATATAATATATTTGATATATAATATATCTGCTAACTAAAAAGAACCGTTGAGTCAATGAAATCCGATTTCGCTGGTTTTTTATATTTTTAACAAATCGAATTTTGTGACCAAAATTACAGTTTTTAATTTATATTGTGTAAAAAACGGAATTTATTGATAATACGTAAATATATGTATTAAAGCTCAATAACACGGCATATAGAATTGTAAAAACCAGTCCTGACCCTCCGGCAGACACTAGTTTACGCCTTGTTATGTCATCTTTCGTTGCTATTATGCTTTAAACTATTTTTAAGTTGTAAATAAATCTGCACCAACAGCAATAATCTAGTTTTCTACTGCTTTAGGAGCACTACCTACATATCACCTGTTCTAAAACTCTACTGAGCTGATCGTCACTGCCAAATATATTCTCGATACCAGTTTTTAACCAAAGTCTTTTTCAATTTCTTGTCAAGCAGCCATAGTCTTATTAATACCAAGAAAAATATTACCAATTACTATTAAAAAAATATCAACACTCACAGAATAAAGTTACTCCAATAACGTGCGTTTTTATTGACGCGTTTTTATGAAATTTAAAAAAAATTAAGCCTCTTTTGCACTAAGTATTGTTAGGAAAGTTTTATTTACTTAACTACATTTTCAGCTACACTGGTGTCAAACTAATTATAAAACGAACAGAAATTCAATTTACACTCTAAGCGTAGTTCTTACAAAATGTTGTACACGTGCAACATGGCCCACAAACAGAGTAAAAAAGTAAAATGTTTTTAATAAAAGGAAATATAAATTTGTAAACATATTTTTTAATAACTTCCACAGGAATCCTTAATAGTTTTCTCTATTTTAAGTTTTATTGCTGACTTTTTGAAACTCCACCATTATTCTTAAATCCTCAGAAATTGTAATGTCTATTTCCTTCAGTTCTATATCGTCGTCAGCAGAAATTTGTATCAATGGTATTTCTGATTCTGCCACAGAATCCGAATCATCCCAATTAAACTCAAGAATTTTTACCGTTTGTCTTGTTAATAATAATGTTGGTTAGAGCCAAAATGCACTGCGAAACAAAGGATTTTTTGTGCAGCCACATAAGGTCACCACATTAGATTGAGGCTGCGAATATAGCCAATAATCATATTTGGTGACAGAATAAATACCTCTTTTGGAGTCACCACAGCATACCCCAAAAACCTCATTCTCTGGGCCGAGATAGCTGCACACTTATATAGTACATGTGCAGATGTTTCTGCACAGATCGTGCAGAACCTACAACCATCATCCTCAACATTTCGCAAAATACCCTAATGATATCTAAGAACACAGCGTCCAAAAATAGACCCGTTAGTACCCTGCTCTGGATCTTATTGATAGCTTTCTGGATCTACTGAGAGAAAGCGTACATTTCGTCGTTTCATAGTACGAGTATGTACATAAAAGGCATGAAGGCAATAACATACACCATTTATGCGTAATTTTGTATATATGTATACGACATATTAATTATGGGCCCAAAAAATCGTTTGATTAAAATGTTAACCTTTTTTATTTTTTCTCCTTCACTCCTCTAGCATATTGGTTTTCCACAAAGCATCCATTGCATTGTTTCAGTTTTTTAATCATTTAGACTTTTCAAGCTAAGTAGATGATTAATCCACTGTAGCTTCCTCTATATAAATTTGCGTAGATGGTGAAGATCCTTGCTAATTGGTGGTGATCTTTACTCTAGCATTGTAATTTTTTTTCCCAGTAGGTGATGTGTTCTGTTGATGATACGTCTTATGTTAATCATCATCGCCAGAGGTATGCGGGAAAGTCAGGGGGCTTCTCCTTTTATTTCTTAGATGGAGTTGTCTGGATAAAAGTTGAGCCCTGTTTATTAAACATTCGAAAACACAATTAAATTTTTCTTCGTCATGTTCTTTGCTGTGGCTCAAACCTGGGTCGTTTATGTTGTTATGCGTGCACTTTAACCACTACACTACGCCACCTCCGTTGTTATATTACACTTTTTTATTTTGTATTGCAACTGTCACAAAATAAATATAAAGCAGCATTCACAGTGGTTGACAGAAATGAATACAGTACCAGGTATTTACTATCTATTTATAATTGGATACTCTGGTACTCTATATGCGGTTTTTTAGAAATTTAATTCTTGTATCATTGATGATAGGCTCCTCTGAATTTTATATTCCTGAACGCTTAGCAAGTAGGAGTAGTACATCAGTTGCTATAAAAAGCAAAAGCATTGCGATCATGGGAGAAGCATGGATTTTCAAGCTTAATGTCGCAAACACGCAGTGACTGGCCTTGAACTTTGTTAATTGTCATTGCGAATGCAAGCCGTACCGAAAACTGCAAGCGCTTAAAAGTGGAATGGCATGTCAGTCGGAACAATTAGGATTCCTTTAAGCATTGTGGCATCCATAACGTTGTTCATCAGATTTTTGACCGCAAGCAGAGTTTAATTACCAAAACGTGGTTTGTTTATATATCGTAATATTATGATACCGATTCGATTTTCAATTGGAGATTGTGATGTGGTAATCCGGGTAATACTAGTGAGTTTAGAGACTCGGTTGGATAATTTAAGATTTAGAAACGTACGCTCAAGCAATAATGGTTTTTGTAATTTTGTGCAGTGTTTGGAAGCATCTATCAGATGAGTTCGGACTTTGATTCGGTAAACTGGCAGAAGTCGAGGAGAAGTTAATACTGTCAGTCAAAAAATCAACGGGGATTTTTTTTCCTTTGCCAATGTAAAACATTTGCTTTGGAAATACATCTCTCTTCGAGTCAGTTTGAGTTTTTACGTGTTTTAACAAAAGCATATTCTCTATCGTTTTAACAATTTTTATTCATTTCAATTCAAATTAAATTTAAAGGCAACAACTGTCAGATCTGCTAGTTAATTTAACGAAAATATTTTTCTATATCTGTTGAAAACAAATTTGTAAAATTATTTTTATCTTTTTTAATTATTAAAATAACTGTTTTTACAAAATTATTTTTTTTCAGCAACCAAATAAATAAAAGTTGTTAAAAGATAATAAAGCAGCATCTCGGATAATATGTAGCGATGCATATTCAAACTATATTGCGGATTAAATACGATTTAAGTCTATTTGAGATAGCTTTACAACATATGTTCACATATTTTTTATCTTATCTAGATTTAAAGGGTGGTCCAACCAAAATGCACCATGGATAGGTACGCAATGAATATATAGAAACCATTTAGTTATAGATCCTAAATGATTATATAAAGAAAATATTTGTCCACTCAAGTCCCACTGTTCTACTTTTATTTTCATTATTTATAAATCTGTACAACACCTACAATATCGGTAATAAAAGTAGGACTTAATTGTTGCCCCCTCTTTGATAGGTAACGCATTGAAAAAATTAAAAATTTACTCAGCCATTGTTGTACTGCTCTGACTCTGTTTTAATTTTTACTGGCCAAATTGGTTGTATATGTAGGTGACACTGCTGTTACAGTGGCAATAACCACAACAACAGCAACAATAATAATGAAAATAAAAGTAGGCTACAATATGGTAAAAAGGAAATTCAAAGAAAAATAACATGGAAAATAAAAAAAAGGGATTTGTTTTATTTTTTATTTTTTTTTTTTGTTTCAATTCAACCAGATAAAAATGAACATATTATGTTTCATGTTGTGGTTCATATATAATATTTTTTTCTTGCAATACATTTCTTGGTTTCAGCCTTGGCTCTTTACTGCCTCACAAGCAATTTTCCTGCATTTACATACAATTGTTGCACAAAGTTTTAAGAAATTCTGTATAACCAGAGGAGAACACAGCATCCACTTTGTGCTTTTGCTTCTTCTACGTCCTCAGATGCATTATTGTGTGTATCGTTTATATTTTGTGGCTGAAACAAGTCGTAACGCTTTTTCTTCTTTTTTTTGTTGTTGTTGCTATTGCATATTGTATGGGAAATAAAGTTCATGTCACATACTGTCGACAGATGTTTTAAATGTGAGGTTAGGGCCTGAAATAATAAATAATTATTTTCTCTCTTTTTTTTTTTTTGTTGAAATTGTAATAAACTTCAGTAGTTAATGCATGCCAGAAAATTTATGTAAGAAATTACTTTCTTTTTTGTTGTTCGTTGCGCAAATTATTTATTTTTATTTTTTTTCATAATTTTCTTGGTCTTTTGCCTTTTTTAATATCCAACTACAAGCTATTTAGATAATCAGAACAAGGATAGACTAATAAAATGATGTACAATCGTCAATTTAGTGTATTATACTGATGGCAACTGTATTATGTATGGAAACAAGATTTATTTTTTCGTGTTAGTGTGATACTTATGATAATATATTAGAAAAAATATCTGTTAAAACGAAGTTATAGTCAATCAAGATTGTTTACTAATATGTTAGTTAATTAATTAAAATACATGTTCTTGTTTTGCAAAGTTTTTAAAAATATTTTTTTCCAAATTATACCCACTTATATCGAGTGTTTTTCACAGGTTCATAACTTTGAGCTGACAACACTCCTTTTTCTGACAACCGATTTACCAGCTTATAGTAGGTTTTTGTTTAGTTTGGTTTGGCATTTCACTTACCCCTATTCTGCGTTTCAATTCATATCGAAATTCTCTCCGATTGGCAAATTTGGTATTTAGAGCTGCGATTCTGTTCAGTTTCTTTCGATTGTAAAGGGTCCGCCAAATAATTTTTTTTTGAAAATGCTATAAAAAAACTACTACTATTTTAAAAAATTTCTTTTTTTATTTGAAAGTACAATCCTTCCGGTTAATAATGGAAAATAATTTCATTCAAATGACTGCCTCGGCTGGCCATGCAGAAGCCTACACGATCGGTCCAATTTTTAAGCACATTATCGATTGTGTGCAGCTGTATTTCACCAATGGCTTCATGAATATTGTCCTTTAAAGCGTCAATTGTCTCTGGCTTGTTGGCGTAACACTTATTTTTGACGGCCCTCCACATATAATAGTCCAACGGTGTCAAATCGCAGCTCAGAGGTGGCCAAACGATATCAGCTCTGCGGCTGATAATGCGATCTTTAAAAACAGGGCGCAAAACATCGAGTGTAGCTTCGGCTGTGTGGCACGTAGCGTCGTTCTGTTGAAACCAAATGTTGCTAATATCTTCCTCTTTAATTTATGTGAACAAAAATTCGTTCAACATGGCCCGATAACGATCGCCATTGACTGTAACGGCCACTCCTTGCTCATTTTCGGAGAAAAATGGCCCAATTATGCCTCTGGACCAAAATCCGCACCAAACAGTGACTCGTCTTGGGTATATCGGCTTTTCAATTAATGCGTGCGGGTTTTCTGTGCCCCAAATACGACAATTTTGCTTGTTTACATACCCCCCAAGATCAAAATGAGCTTCATCTGAAATGATGATTTTTGTGGCAAAATCGGCATCTTCTGAAAATCTATCGCAGGCCCACTTAGCGAAGCGTATACACAACCATATTCGTTCAGCGGAAGGATAAAACTAATTATCTGTTAAATCAGACATGAGCTAAGTGTTACCATTCACGAAATAAGCAGTAGTTGAAGATTCTTTCATTTTATGTTTTCTTTGTAGTCCAAAATTTTTTAGTTGTGTAAATAATCAATAATAGTCACTTGTATATGTCGATGAACCAGAGACAATCAAACACCTGAAAATCAATATTCGAAGAGTTACAAGCGAACTACGGCCACATATGCTGCGAAAGGTTTGTAAAAATTGGTGTTCCAGATTGCGCTTTTTACGAGGCAGCCGTGTCGACCACATTAATATCATAAAATTTTTTATTCAACAAAGCACATTTCATTGATATTAAAAATATATATTTCTTTGTTTTATTATAAGCTTTAAAAAACCACCCGATACTTTTGTGAACTACCACGCTTTTGCAACTAAAATATGGCTTTATGGGTCAAATTTATGTGTTACGGTCCTATAATAAACACTGGAAAGACCAAGTGAATGACCATCAAGGGCAAAGGTTCACTATCTATTTCAGTAGATAATCACATTTATGATACGGTAGACCGATTTTAGTATTTCGTCATGGTTTCAACTGAAGTTGATACAGAGATTGATGGGGTAAATAAAATCCGTAAGGGTATGACGGTATTTGGAATGTAATTACCGATTTGGTAAAACAACGGGATAATCTCATGTACTAAGGTAGGAATTTTTGACTACAACCCAAAACTATTTAACGACTGTACAATATGTAAGGTTACCGTTGTCATAACCAAAACCTTACAAATCTTTATAAGCCGTTGCCTAACACAAATTCTGCGTATTTTCTGGTTTTGCTGATATCAAATCTGAAATTGTTATAAAGGTAGAATCAGATAAAAGTCGCAAACGGAAATGACAATTTATCGGTCCGAACTTTGATACGCGTGATAATGTTGCCAAGTAATCGCTATGTTAGACCGCGGACTACTTAAGGACGTTCCAGAGAATCAAAAATTTAAAAGTTTAAGATCAAATGAATTCTGAATTTTAGCCTAAAATGGAGTACGTTGAAAAACGGATAACTACAGTTGGTGCTCTATGGTCTATTGGATGGGAACATATATAAAACAGGTCACTCAATAAGTCCATAGGATTAGTAAGAAAGAGAAAAAATTTAAAAAATACTCAATTTTATTACTCAACATAGTTGTCTTCGAGGGCGATACAATAAGTATAGCAATTTTCCAACTGTTCGATACCACTTTTATAGAACGATTTCTCTTTTTCGTCAAAATATTCCTGTTTCAGCGATTACTTCATCATGGGACTTAAATTTCTTTCCAGTAAGCATGCTTTTGAGATCTGAAAACAGAAAAAAATCGCTGGGGGCTAAATTTCAAGAATATGATGGATGGGTAAGCAATTTGAAAAACAATTCATTCAATTTTGCCACCGTTTTTATCGATTTGTGACACGATTTTTAAGCTCGCGCGGCACCCACTTGAACAAAACGCTACAATCTGATATCTTTACAACGTCAGCTAGCTCGTGTACCTTCGATTTGCGATCGTTCATAACAAATTTGTAGATTTTTTGATGTTTTCTAGAATAACAGTCACATTTGGGTGTCCACTGCGCTCTGCATCATTTGTGCTGGTACTACCACGTATAATTTCAGCAAACCACTTCTCTACCATTTATCGCGATAGAACGAAGTTCGGATAATGTTGGTTGCCTTCTACCGTATTTTTTTCCATCAAAAAGCAATCCTTTTTTAAAACTCGAAATACACTTTTTAAAAATTTTTTTTTCAAAACAAAAGTTCGTCCATAGTCAGATTGCTGTCAAATCTATACACGTATCGTTTGAAGGTTAGCAGTAAATTTAAATCATGTAGACAAAATTGCAATCTATGTGTCATTCTATACATAACTCAGTATAATTCAAAATATTTCATAGATTATTTCAGGTTTGACCTGAATGATTGACGTCAGTTGTGTTACGACCACAATAGATAAGTGAACCATTTTGTACACTGATTGCAAAGAATTTTCATACAGTTAATCAACACATTTAATGGTTTCTTTAATTTTTTGTTTGTTTTTTTTTTGGCGTTTAAGGTTAATGAGGACAATTTTCAGTATCAATCATAGCTAAAGCACCCTCCTATAAGACTTTTGCATTTTAATGTTTTTTGTATTTACTTAGTATTGACAAACAAAGAACATAAAATAAAAAGGACAAGACTAAAGCACCCCTTCATGGGAACAAAAGAAAACATTTTTTTAAGTTAATATTTTCTTGAAAATCCTTTATTATTAATAACACCCGCACATCTTCTAAGTATGGAGGATATCAAATTATTAATAACATCAGACGATACTCCTCTCCAGGCTATTTTCACAGCTTGGAATAAATCTTCTTTATTTCGGAACTTTTCTCGATTTATTTTCATATCTACAAATTCCTATAAGTTCTCAATAGAATTGAGATCGGATTGTTCAATAGCCGTTCCTTGCAAACTTTGGAGATGAGATTAGGAACGTTAACCAGTTGAAACCTTCATCAAGTTTTGTAGAATATCACGGTACATGAATTGATCCATTATCCCATCAATCTTATGAATCGCTCCAATTCCTTGGCCAGAGAAACAATCTCAGACCATTAGACTGCCCAAGCCATGTTTAACAGTTTTGCAATACCTGGGATTTAGCCTCTCACCTTTTGGTCTTCGTACCTGCTTTATTCCGTCTGAACTTCTGAAAGTATACTTGGATACATCAGAAAACAAAACTGTTTTCCATTTTTCGACAGTCCAATCGAGATGGGCTCTCGGAACTCAAGTCTAACCTATTTGTTTTTTGTTGGTCGTTGACTAAATAATCCGACTTATATACCTCTTCTATGAATCGTTCTATCGCAAACATACAAATCTAGACTATTTTTTATTTGACTAGCTGATGTTGTAGGATGTTTGTTTATTGCTTTTGTGATCAAAGAATCTTTATATCCCGTCGTTTCGCTCTGACTGTAAAAAGTTAGAAGTAAGTCTGGAAATTATTGATTGGTTGATGGAATATTTTTTAATCAATTCATGGCGTGATTGGTCAGACTTCCGATTGTATTGTTCTTGCCATTATAATTTTTACAATTCACCATGTAATAGTTCAATCACTATACACAAATTCTTCTTTTAATTTCTTCATCTGATTTACAAATTGTGTAGACATTGTACCATTAATTTGGATTTGAAGTAATCAGTAGCGTAGTCAAATTTTTAGACACTCGATATAAGGGGGTGCTTTTGTTTTGTCCCTTTCATTTTGTGCTTTTTTATGATTTATAAATTTAATAGTTGGTTATTAAACTTATGTCATTTTAGCAGTAACCATATAACATAATAAAAATTATGGGCAACTTTAACAAAATACGTCATTTTCTTATAAAGCATATAGATATAAAAATATCTTATAGGGGGGTGCTTTAGTTATGACCGATACTGTATGTTTCACGTTTCTATTAAGATTTTTGTATGACTACAACAACATTAAAGTATTTTCTGAGTCTATTCGTTGGGTCACTTTAAACTCGTTTTAACATCGGGGTTCTAGTCGTCGCTTTCGTGTTGATTTAATAAAGTTTTTTGAGTTACAAAGTTCTTCAATCAGATAAACAGCGATTAGACTCCTGCTTAATTGTAATCATTTTATTATTTTTTTATGATATCGTACTTTGTAATGTCACCCTTTTTTTCGAAAACGAGTTAAAAACATTTTCTATCATTTGTACAAAATCTATGTTTTTAAGTAAAAAAAACGTCTTTCAGGGTTTTAGAAAATATTCCTTTCTCAAATACCATTTTGTAGAAACTAATAATACTTCAGCATTCAATTTCAAAAGTTTTCCCTACCATTTCCCTTTGGAATATTTTAAAATAAAATAGTTGTTTTTAAATTTATTTAGTTTTTCATTTATTTTTTCTTAGAGAATAATTTAAATTAACAAATGATTTCGCATTAAAGGAGAAAAAATGAAATGGGGCATACAAAGTGAACATTAGATTAATGGTTTGGGAGAAAGTACGGTGATCATAAAAGAAATGGGAAAAGTTTTGTAGTTTTGTTTTAAGCCACTTAATTCATGGTAGAACTAAAAGTAAAACATTGCAAGAAAAAGACACAGAAAAACTTTTTAATTGGCTTTGTTTTTACATTTTGAGTTGGTTTTTAAAAAATAAAAAATTTAATAAATAATAAATAGACATTTAAAAATTATTTATTAAAATTTTCATGATTTTTATAAACATTTCGTATTGTAGTTTTTATTATTAGCAGCCAATTTCATTTTAATTTACTGCTGAAGACTTTATTAATCTCTTGCTCTTAAATATTACATTAGATTATATTGGCAAAATTATTAATTTATGGTTAAAAAAAAAGAATTGCTTCAATTTAATTGCCATTTAATTACATATTAATTCGTTTACATCAAAGTTTTACCTGCATGTCAGTTAAACCGCAACATTATTATCATTTAATTACAATTATTTGATGTTTGAAAAAAAAAACAAAAAAAAAAACGTTATTAAATAAATTAACTTGTTCATGTTTATGGTGAATGTTGGTATTGTAATTACAGACAAAACCAATATGACCACATAATTGATACATGAGCTCCTAATATTGCGAATTGAATGGTTCATTCATTACATTTGGTGTGCAAATAAGAGCAAAAGGAAAAAACTAAACACTAAACACTGCAATAGCAAGGGTTACACGTTTTGGAATAGAGCAACTTGGAGATAATTCTAAGACTATTTAGGCCGCTTATTTCAAATATTTAAACCACTTTCTAAAATTTGTTCTAGTTTTCAAGATATTGAATAAAATAATTCTTTAAAATTTTTGACAGTTAATCTCCATTTAACAAATAGAAAGCAAAAGAGCAGTCTGAGTCGTTTGTATTGTTGGTGATCTGTTTTATGCATTAGAGCTCAACACTAGTCACTTATCATACAGGCATCCCAAATTTCTCAATATCGTCTTCCGACTTTCGCCAAATCTTGGTGTAAGCGCTCTCCTTGCTCGTAAAAAAAATTGAAATGGGAAATAAGATGTTTTTCGTAAGGCATTTGATCTAAAAGCAGTATTTACATTTGCACTCCTGCAACCATGATGGAAGCAATTCTGATTTAAGTCTTTATAAATCCAAATAACGAATCAATCTGCGGTCGATGATGAACTCTTCATAGGCGATAAAAATTTTCAAAAATATACTGCTAGTACGGGGAACTGGTTTGAACACCGATGACAGTATATCTATACTTTGCTTTTTTTCATTTAGACCATCAATCATCAATAAAAAAAAAATAATAATAATCGTCCGTATGATATTTCTGCTGTCGCCATAACATTGGTATTAAAAATGGAAAGTATAAATTCTTCTTGACCAAGTGACCACTTGTACACCCGCTACAAAACAAAATCGGTACCCAAGGCTAGAAAAATCAAAATAATGAATCACAATTGTAATATTTTTCCACTTTTGAAATCAAAAACCTTATAATAAAACTATAGGAGATGTCAACAAAATGGATAAATTGTTGAACAAATAATACGAACGCAAGAGCAGTCACTGACCGTTAGCATTATTTTTAACATTGAAGATGTAGTAGCAATGCCATCATACGTTACTTACATATGTATATGAAACAAAATGCACAATTCACTTTCGCAGAACGCCGTATACAATTTATTAAATATCTTAGCTCACAATTATCTATTGAAAACAAAGACAACGTGCTAAAAATTTAAAAAAGAAACTTGCATTTGAACTTCAATAGAGATTATGCTCTGAGAAACGAATGAAAAACCAGATTATAGCAATTCTCCCATTCCAATTTCAAATTCATGTGTGTAAATTAATTTTTGTTACCTTTTGTCAATATAATTTATAATAAGAAAGATAAACAATATGTGACATTATCATTTTTCATAGAACTGTCGGACAGTTAAAGCTGTTTGAATTAATTATTGTATTTGTATTAATTATTCTTAAAGCTGTTGAAACTAATAAACGAAAGGAGCTCTCATGATGTTTCAAGTACGACGTTCAAAAATTTCTTCAAAAAAAATTTAGTTCCAAAACGCAATACGTATTCAGTTACCTTGTTTCTCATATATATTTGGCCAATGTATTTTCCTATAATTTGTTTTATCATGAGCTTATCACCTAAGATTTCCTGTGTAAATATAAGTAAAACTTTATGGCATTTGTTTGTAGATTTCTTCAGGGGTTTGTCTATTTCTTAAAGAGTTAAAAAAAGATACACTAAAATTAGTGTTTACTTTGTATGGGAGATGCCGCTTTCACTTATCCAATTCCACGCACTTTTTGACTGATGACCACAAAATTACTTGGCCCAATTTTAAAAATATTTTCTAACTCGCACAGAGTTTAAACGCTTTAACAATAAATTCGTTCTCAAGTAAAACTTATACAATACAAAGGGGTTCACTCTAACATCAATAGCTCGTGAACCAATAGACCTACAGAAACCGCATATACATAAAAACCTTGGATTTACTTTCGTTTCTTTTTTTTTCTCCGTCACTCCTCTATGGAGCATATTAGCTTTCCACAAAGCATCTATTGCTTTGTTTCTGTTTCTTTAACCAATTTGATATTTCAAGCTAAGTAGATGATTAATCCGCTGTAGCTTCCTTCATATGATTTTTTTTTGTGCAGTGGTGAAGATCCTTGCTAATTGGTGGTGATATTTACTTTGACATTGTAATTTTTTACCAGTCGGCGGCGTGTTTTTCCTGATCATTCATCTGATCTTTGTCATCATCGCAAGAGGTATGCGAGGCGGGTCAGGGGGGCTTTTTTCTTTATTTTTTTTAGATGAAGTTGTCTGGAGGGAAGAAGTTGAAGCCTTTTTTATTATTAAACATTCGAAACCACAATTAAATTTTTTTTCGTCATTTCCTCTGCTGGGGCTCGAATCTAGGTCGTTTGTGTTGTTATGCATGCGCTCTAACCTCTACACCACACCACCCTTATTGACTTTCATTTAAGGGCATATAAAATAAAATCTGTTGGCGCATTTCATTGAACGTCAATTACAATGCATTTTATAGTCCTCTTTTATGTACATAAGATTATCTGTTAAGCTAGGTATATATTGTACACTGTAAAATTTGTTGTCTCCGTTTTTGTCTGTTGTGCTTTCCGAGATTTGTGTATCTTTTATGTATCTAATAGAAATATCTATTAAGTTTTTAATTTATTTTTTAGTATCTCATATATTTTTTTCCGTGTTCTTTGCGTAATATTATTTCCCGCTTATTTGGAGAACCCTTTCTATAAAATTATTGGCAGTATTGATGAACTGAATGTTAGGTTGTGTTGAATGATAATTCACTAATCTACCCGTTGCTGTTCGTTTAGCATACCAGTCAAAGCTTATCCTTTTATTAATTCTACAAATATATTATATACTAATTCCTGTAACATTACATGAAGGAGCATGGGGACTTCTCTGAGTCAATGAGCTGCATCCGATTCTATTTTTAAAGCTCATTGAAAGTGGCCTACAATTTAACGCCGGCTCCGAACTGCAAATGCATTAGAGAAGTTTTCAATATTAAGTAATTACTCATAACCAGTTACTAAGCTAATGTTATGAGGTGATACCGCTGTCCTGGACTGGTATTGAACCGAGGACCTTCAGACTGGTAGTCGGATGTCTTACCTACCATACCACAGCTGCACACAATTCTGCAAATAGATGTGTCCAAGTACGATATTTTTTTATTCTCTTTTAATTCCATAGTGGGTTTTATATTATGGTGTTGGCTATTTAGAACGTTTAAGATGTCATGCACATATGCTATATAATACTATATCAGCTATGATTGGTTACAGGGGATTACCTTATCAGTCACATTAGTGTTAAATTTCTAATGCTAATGAAAGAAACATGTACTTATGTTATTAGAAATTTAACTTCATATTTATGCAATAAAGTCATCCGTAAACTATGACAAAATAAGTAAGTTTTACTTACGCTTTAACAAAACAAACTTTAAATGGAACCAAATATAATATTTAAAGAAAGGCTCTCCTCTCACCCTACGTTTTTCATAAGTAATGATAGTTTTTAGTATTTTTCCTTTATAATAATTCTGTGTAATTATATTTTCTTATTATTTTTCCATCTCATTACCTTAATTGTATTAATAAGTTCGTGTGTAAGTTTATTATTAAGTCTATTTATATGTGTGTGGACGTGTGTATGTATTTAGTTAATTTAAATATTACTATTAAAGTAAAATAATTACTTTTTAATAGAATTTCATTATACGTAATTATAAAAACATCAAAAATTTACATATAAATCTATATAAATTATATGTGTAAATGTAAGTATGTATGGCTTCATGTATATGTATATATATATATATATATATGCATATGTATATGTAATCTTAATTATTTAAATGATGTATTGTATCAAAACTTCAATGAGAAGAAGAAGTTTTTTCTTTGTTGGTTTGTTCTTTTTAAAACTAATTGTGTTGAAAATTAATCCCAAAACACGCATTAGTGATCCATCAGGGCAATAAAAATAATTTTACATTTTAATTAAAATGTCTTTTCTTGTTCAATGAAAGACAAAAAATAAAGTTTATTTATGACAAAAAAATAAAAATTCATTTTATAATTAAAGTTTGCATGCTACAGCATGCGATGTTAGCAATTCATTTAAACAATCAAATAAGTGTTGATAAAGCTATTTCAAGGGCTCTCAATGGTAATACGCAAAGCTTCTACATACTACAGGGATCAGAATCCCTTTTGCCATACCGCTTCGTAATGACAAAAACATCTGTAGCTTATCAATTTATGAATATAAACAGCAATAAATGATCACTTCTCAACGAATAGGTAGAGGACATATAACATTTTTTGAATTATTTGTGTGATATTGTCTGTATATCCCATATAATGGCGATTCCACTATTAACAACCTTGTAATCCATACGTTTTGAGTCTTAATGTCACAATGTAAACAATTGGCAACTTACATTTAAAAAGCCGCTATGGTAGGTAAGACACCCGCCTACCGACCAGAAGGTCATTGGTTCAATACCAGGCCAGACCATCTTAAAAAATAGAAAAAAGTTTTTCGACAGCGGTATCACCTCATAACATTAGCTAGTTAACTGTTTGTGAGTATTACTACCATTGAAAACTTCTCTAAATTAATTTGCCGTTCGGAGCCGGGGTCCCTATCAATGAGTTTAAAAATAGAAGCGGGTGCAGCTCATTGACTGAGAGAAGTCCTCATGTTCCTTCATGGAATGTTATGGAAATTAATAAAATTTAAAAAGCCACAATCCAACCAATATTTTAAGCTGTTGTTGATTCTATTCCAGCAATTTTCTTTTTTATGAGTTGTTGGGTGGCAGAGCTTAAATAAGGCATGACGAATCCCAACCCTCAATCTAGAACCTTTAATTGGACTAAACGTCACTTAAGGTAACGTCATGGTACTGGTGGCTATTACGTTTTCGCAAAAAGGCCCTGGAGACGATAAAAAAACATTCACCAGATAGTGCATATGTGTGAATATCGTGTGCTAGACGGTTAAAACAACACGTACCAATAAATTCGTCAATCTTCATTTGGATTATAATTTCGTAGTGTTTATTTGCTAATATGTCTTCATCGGATGTCGATTTATTTATAATGACATCGTGTAATTTTTTTAGCCACGTATGTGTTCTTTACTATAATATGGAAGCGACTGAAATAATGCTTGCCAACCACAACTGGAGACGATCATATAAAAATGCATCAAATGAAAAAATCAGAATTTTTTGATTTTCATCAATCAATGACAATGTGTATATGTAGCCGAAAAAGTACGACAACACGCACACAAATAAGGCGTTGATAAGTTTATTTGATCGTCTACATACTGCTTAAGTCACGTCTAATTAAATCTTTAACCTCAGTAGAGAAAAATAGTTTAAATAGGAAGAAGATCTTTAAGTACACTATGACTGCCACTTTTTTACATAACTTATATACCATACCTACAGAAATCATTAAAAAACTTGTTTAGATGGCAAAATCGTAACAATACAGCTGACCAATATCAACAATCTGCACATCGAATTTATTAATCCGCTACGGGAAGATCAACGCCTTGAATTTGGACATAAAATTACGCAATTCCCTTAAACCTGCCGTTAGCTTTGATGAATTTTAAATTTCTTTTCGCTTTCACTAATGAACAGTGCAACATATCGGCTTAAAACATTAGCTCAGCGTTATATTTTATTTCTTACTAGAGTAATCCCTCTCACGTTGCTAAGAGCCTTTGTGTTGTACCCGCCTTTTGACGGATGTGGACGTTATTTAATTTGTATGGGAGCAACCATGCCAACTTATCCGATTCGGCCATAATTTTAACTGATAGCTTGTATTATCTAAGAAGTCATTTAGACCATATTCAGAACCTTTGAATCTAATCGTTCTCTAGACATACAAAAATCAATATTTAATTTGTATGGGAGATGCCACACCCACTTATTCAATTTAGTCCATATTCCGACTGATGACGTGTATTAACTACTAAGTTATTTGGGCCGTATTTAAAGACTCTTACAATTACCGTTTTACAGGCAAAGACATATAAATTCAAATATTATATGGGCGCGGCACCGCTCAGTTCAATAACAGTGAAGCCACACACAAAACAAAAGCTATATACATGTGCTTTTTATATATACAGTTTTAAAAATATTGTCTAATTCACACAAAGTTCGTTTTTAAGTTAAACGTATGCAATGCAAAGAGTTTCACCCTAACGTCGATAACTTGCGAACCAATGGACCTACAAAAACCGCATAAACAAAAAAACCTTGGTATTTAAAATAATAAAGGCGTACGTAATGGAATCGGCTGGCGCATTTCAGAGAACATTAATTACAACGCATTTTATAGTTCTCTTATTGCTAATGTTCTTAATCCAAAGGAAGATAACAAAAAAATGTGTTCCTATGTAAAAGACCATTTTTGCCAATTCATGTTTACCGATTTATTTTTGTGAAGTGGGTTTATAGAACAAATGCAAAATTTAAGTTTTCCAAGTAAATGAAGAGCAAATTATTTTTCGCCGTGTTTTGCATATAAATTTGCTACATATGATGCACTCACTATTGCACTTAGATTTGCAGCATGTGTCTCGTTTTCTAACAGATGAACTTTTTGGTACACTGCTTGCAGAGGCAGCACAATGAACCCAACGTAGCAGTTTCATTGAAAGCATATTGATGTGTATAAAGGAACTTTTTGAAATTAACCATATTGAAGGAGTAAATATTTTATATTTTTTTCTTTTCGAACTGTACCCATGTATGTTACCTTCCATTCAACGAGCTTTTTCCAAATTCAATAAATAAAAAAAGTTATTAGAGGTGGTTTTTTGATCTTTGAAGCCTTCAGCTTGAATCATTTAACCCCCATCATCTGATTTTTTAAAGCTCTTTTTGATATTCCAAAGTATGGTTGGACTTTCCAAAGATATGCTAATTTGGAATAGACAGCCAGCCAAAATTTTAGCATTTTATATCATGTTAAATTAATTCTTGTCCATTATTTCTCCTATACTTGTTTGTATTTTTAATTATTAATTTTCTAGTAATGGGCGAAAAATAACAAAACAGAGCGCAATATATCATGGCATCTGGAAACGGTAAATTGTGTTGGCACCTGATGTTTGAATATGATATCCTCTACGCAAGTTTTTACGACACGGTGTAAAAGAAATTTAACTCAAATTGACCCCGCAAACTGGTTGGATTACAAATACATTTTAAAATTAAAAGTAAAAAATATTTTAGAACATTTGTTGTTTAAAAAAACGTTATGTGACAAACTGGGTCTTAACCTACGACTCGTAAGTTATTTTTACCTAAAAACAGCTTTAAGATCTACTCTGTGGTCTTTTTCAGCTTATTTAGTCATCATATATAACATACATACACACCCTTACCATCACATCTGACATAAGTCTGGCATCTTCTACTTAAAGAATTCTGCCTTATTTTGCAACACAATTCCCTATCATCCAGCTAAAATCGATAAGTCTTAGTCTCATATGACTTTATTAGACTACAAATGGTGTTGTTGTCGTACTCGATCTTTAATGTCATAATAACTGATGTAACAGCTGGGCACATCTATTTCTATCGTAAACAGCCGTAGTATTCTTGCACAATATAAAAATACTCAAAATTTCTATATATTTTCTTTTTGAAAATAAAGCAGATGTAAATTTGTTTTTGTATAATTCGCTCTTAGTAAACCTCATTTATTTATTATTTTATTTATTTATTATTATATATTTTTTTATATTTAATTGTGGTTTCGAATGTGTAATAATAAAAAAGGCTTCAACTGCCCTCCGGACAACTCCATCTAAAAAATAAAGAAAAAGCCCCCCTGACCCTTCTGGCATACCTCAGGTGATGATGACAAACATCAGACGAATGATCAGAAAAAACACGTCACCTACTGGAAACAAATTACACTGTTAAAGTAAAGATAACCACTAATTAGCAAGGATCTTCACCACTATACACTCAAAAATCATATGGAGGCAGCTACAGCGGATTAATCATCTACTTAGCTTAAAAATATCAAATTGATTAAAGAAACTGAAACAAAGCATTATATATTTTGTGGAAAGCCAATATGCTCTCTAGAGGAATGACGGAAAAAAAAACTCATTTTACAGCTTAACGCCCTTCTAAGGTGTTTAAAAATTGCTTTAGTTATGATGCTCTGAAACTCTTTTAGTATTCGTGCGCTTGATTCCTTTTATTAATTTCATTTGATATTCACAATTTTGTATTAGCAAGCAGCACGGTTGGCATGGTGAAATTGAGTTAAAAGTGTGTGACTGGTTTAGAGTTCTTTTTTAGAAAGTAGGAATTTATTGCTTTTATTTGAGAAGTATCAAACTGATTATTTTATACTATGAATCGGTCAGTATTTGTTTATAATTATTATAACGTTTAAACCTTTTGAAAACGTTCGAAATCCTTATAAACTAAAATGCAGCGAATTTTTTTTTTTCAGCGTCTGTAAATTCCACTTAGTACACAAATTTACTCAACACTTTTTACTAACGCCTTAGGAAGACTTTACTCTTTGACTGTTAAATTATGATTGTCTGACTGAGGCAGTATATACTTCATTACCATTCGTTTTAAATGTTTTAGTACATTCTACAACCTACTATTCATAGTTGTATTGTATTAACCGTTGCATATTTAACAGGGTGATCTGATTGGTAAATAAAGAGATGCTACAATTCTTGTAGCATTGACACCAACCAATAGAATAACTTTCACAGAAGTGAGATCACAGCTTCTATGTAACAAGTGTTGCAGTATATTTTTGGGCGAATTCAGAGAAGAATTTTTGTGTTTTTTTTTCTCGTAGACTGTATAAAAAACTGGGCTAGAAATTTAATGGTATCTTAGTACATATTGAACTGGTAGTATTTTTTTTTTAGTGTCCATAAATAATAGTATTTATCCAGAATGCAAACAGTTACATCTTTATTTAAAAATGCTTAATATTATTTAAATTATGATTGTCTGACTGAGGCAGTATATACTTCATTACCATTCGTTTTAAATGTTTTAGTACATTCTACAACCTACTATTCATAGTTGTATTGTATTAACCGTTGCATATTTAACAGGGTGATCTGATTGGTAAATAAAGAGATGCTACAATTCTTGTAGCATTGACACCAACCAATAGAATAACTTTCACAGAAGTGAGATCACAGCTTCTATGTAACAAGTGTTGCAGTATATTTTTGGGCGAATTCAGAGAAGAATTTTTGTGTTTTTTTTTTCTCGTAGACTGTATAAAAAACTGGGCTGGAAATTTAATGGTATCTTAGTACATATTGACCTGGTAGTATTTTTTTTTTTAGTGTCCATAAATAATAGTATTTATCCAGAATGCAAACAGTTACATCTTTATTTAAAAATGCTTAATATTATTTATTATTGTTTTTTTTTAATAAAATAAATCTGATAACGACATAGATCAATAATACTGCATTTTTTATTTTATATAATTATCTCTTTGAAAAATACTTACATATTGTTACGAAAATAAAGTTGGGCATCACAGCGTTTATTATATCGCTAAAATAAATAAACAAAAGCTGCAAGGACAACTATACGTGCTGTTTACAAATAACCAAATCGGCAACAACAAACGTCATTAGCAGAGATAAAGTAAATAAAAATAACACAGAAATAGCAACAACAAACAAAGAAAAGAAGTAACAGACAATAAACAAGCAACAACAAATACTAAAAGCTGAAGGAAGTAAATGTTTACATACGCATGGCTACAAAAGAACTAAAAAGAAATTAAAAGAAAGAAATAGAATCTACCTGAAATATCGAGAGGTTCGAGAGCTTTCGATGTGTTGTTTACTTAGCCATATAAAAAGCACATCGATGCGAACAGCAATCAGTTTATGTGTCGGAAACTCAGCGAGTGCAGTTGAAGTAAAGTTAACTCAGCGAATGTGTTATTGGTGTGAAGAGAGAGTTTATAAGGAGTAAACTCGTGAAGCTAGTAGTGAAGTAAAAAACCAGTTTAGTTCGACCTCACTCAATTAAGAGATTTGAGGGTGGATAACCTCTGGTTGAAGAGGTTGTGATCGAACCTAAGTTGTAACAACGATCGGGTTGGAAGATCTTTAAGTAGAAAAATGTGTCGAGTAATTGTTGTTGTTTAAAAGATTGTAAACAGACGAAGTAAAAGAATAGAAAATTTTTATTGCCTGTAAAAAGTTTACAAGCAGTGATGCACAAAACTGTGTTGAATAAAGGATTTTTAATTAAAACCAAACTCAAAACTTATTTTATTTTAACTACAATCTACGAACTCATAAAAACACGTTTTTAAAAAGGTAAAAACGTAACAATATGAATCTTTTTTGATTTTCTAATAAACCATAGGTAGTGTATTCATAAATTAAAAATGCCAAAAGACACTAAAGAAATTATTGACTAACGTATGAGTATATGAAATACTAAAAAATACAATAAAGAAGCCTTTAAGTATTTTATACCAATATTTAAAAGCATTTTTAAATCAAACATGTCGTACACACACATACATTTGAACATATAAATATGTATGCTTTTTTAAAAGTATTAAACACTAATGAACCTTTTGTTTTAAAGCTCCTTTGTTGCCTTTTAGCTCTCTCTTTCTCCGCTCTCTTTCTCTTTATAACTCTTTAATAATCACTGTTGTATGAATAACAACTACAGCCATGCGAGTACATATACTCGTACCATATTTGAGCTTCACTTTATTTCTTTACGAGCATATTTACAAAGCATTTATAATATTTTCATATCCTTGTACGAGCATATCCTTGTATTGTACATATTGACATATAAATATATGAGTTTCTATGTATGTGAGTGTATCTGTGTGTTCGTTAGTTTATGTTATTCTTTTGACTTTTTAGGGTAAAACACCGCCGTGAGGCATAAAGTTTACCGAAACTGAAAATCGTTATGGAAAATCTTGAAAACACAATACAAAAGCATAAGAAAGAGAGGCAAACAATGGCATAAAAGTACAACTTTCTGAAGCACACACATACATATGTACATATTCTTTAACTACCACTACTATTATAGTATGTTTTATGAGTATGTGTGTGAGTGTGTGTTTGCAAACTATTAAACAAGATGTTTTCCTTTTAACTATAATATTCAAAAAGTTTTGTGACGAAACTAATTTCAAAGTAATTACGACAAACACTAAAGTACTGATATTAGTGGATTAAAAAGACTAGAAACTGAGAAGAATGCAAAACAGAAATAGGGGAAAAAAACTACAACGAAATAAGATATGAAAATACTAAACAAACGTTGATAATAATAACAGGGAATATAAAATGGGAAAATAAGTGAAGTACGAATAATAGCAATTTAAATTATAAACTACAAAAAATTATAACGAGGCAGGAAAAAAATATGCACGAAAATATGTACGAAAGGTTCGGGCACTGGCTTACCTAAAGATGGCCGCATGCCCGTAGACCGTTTTATATCTTCGGAACTGTAAACGATGTTTTTCAATTTTGTCTAAGTAATTTGGTAGTCAACACAAATCGTCATTTTAAAAGAGAGCAAAATTGGGAAAATCTGAGGGGACGAAATCACAAACCAGACAAGGAAGGCATAGAATACTAAAGGTCTAATGATTTGCTCGTATATAAGCAGCTTTACTTCGCTACGTAGACCTTTCCTTCGGCGCAGTAACCGACAGTAGGAATGATAAATCCTCTTCATCCTCTTCAAAACAGGATCCACATGACGATAACACACAAAATTCCCGTGGAAAATCAACACGAGACACTTAATCCTGTCTAAGAGTCTTACAAACATCCTCAACACCGGTAAGAACCTTCTTGCGTTGAGATACAGTCGTCCCCGCCGTCCCTTAAATATCATTCAATACCTATTTTCCATGTACAGGCAGAGACTCCATTTGCAGAAGTACTCGTGCAGCCTGCCAAGGTATTCGTTGAGTCTCACATTCATCACATCGCTTGCATACAGAAGGAGTAAGTCTCTATCAGGTGGCCGAGAACGAGTCCCAGTAGCGACCTATGTGGCACCCCAGCAACAACACTCCCCTCTCCCTCTGAGGGAGCGATCTCTCAGAAATTCCGCAAAAATTCCACAGAGATACCTTCCAAATCCAAACGACATCATGAACTACCTTGCTACATAGTCTGCAAGTGCCATCAACGCATGGGACGTAGAGTGGCCCCTCTTAAATCCAAATTGTTGTTTGTTGTTCTCCGCTATGCATTGCAATTATTCACTGTTGTAGCATGATTTTAAAGTCATCGATGCCGACACATACAAATATCATATGTCACACTATATTAACGGCGAGCACGTGACACAATGTAAATGACCGTCGCAGCGGCGCATGCCGTATTGGTAAGCACACAAGCGACGATCATTTCATACTTTGTTTTGACGCTAACCGTTTATGGTTGTGAATGGTATGGCGGTGTATGTTGTTGTTGTATTACTCCACTTATGATCGTGGGAAATTATGATTTTTTCAAGTGAGCAATAGACGCATGTCATATTGCAACCACTTGTCCCACTAAACACACAAACGTATGTAAATTAATATAGAAACACACAAACATGTAGTTTTTTTTTGATTTCGGAATGTCAAATCAACCAAAAATTAGTATAAAGCGAAATATTTTCTGTCTAAGAATCAGAAGATCTTTAGCTATTAATCAAATTAAAGCTCTATTAACAAAAGAGCTCATTGGAAGCAAAATTAAATAAAGATTATTTATATTCCGAAAATAAAAAGATCTTTTTCTTTTTACACTACAATAAAACTAAACTGACTCGCCACGTGACAAAATCTGTTTGAACACCTAACTCGCTTTTACTCACTCACTCAACTCTTCATGAACTCTTTTATACTCTTCAAACCATTCAATAAGTTTACCTAAACTAGAGAGCAAAGATATGGGTCTGTATTACCAGCCCCCCAAGGGTCAGGCCCCGCTTTAGGTATAGGCACAATAACCGCACTTTCGCTGTTGGAAAGTAGCCAATGTTGAAACAGTATACCATACATACCATACCAACATCAGAGGGAGTCAGCAAAAGAATACTCCCTACAGCAAAATTCTCAACTCGAACACCATCCGCTGTAATATCTGGGCCAAATTGAATGATGGGGGCCTGATACCTCAGCCCCGATACACTGTTTATCTCAAACTGTGTTTGCTCTAAAAATTGTTGATATTTCTAAATTTTTTACGACGTCTTATGGCAAAGAACAAACGAAGAGCAAAATTTTTTGTCAGAAAAGAAAACGCCATAAGTGTTTACGTTTTTAAGTAAATTTTATTAAAAATTCATTAATAAAATATCACTAAAAAATAATTTTGTTAATATATTCATAGACCGGGAGCCCAGGAAATCAAGAAAAATTTAACGTTTTCCCGGGAAAAAGTCTCTAGTTAAGATCGATTACAAGCAGACATGCAAATTTGTCCCAGTAATTTTAACAGTCATTTCGCGAATAACAATGCTTTGTAAAAATAATGCGATATACTGTATTTATTCGAAACCCTTTTTACTTGCCTAGGGATTTTATCAAAATGTTATTCTTTTTCTTGAGCTTACCTTTTGCATTTTACAAACGTATCTGAAAGAAAATAAGAAAACGTTTTTAATAAATGAAACTCGTGACAAAAATAGAGATTTTGAATATATTATTTCATTCTAAAAACTGCATAACAAGTAACAAAGTAAAAAATTTTATTTTCATTATAATTATTCAAAAATCTTTTTTTTAAATTAATTTTCACAAAGTAATTATCATTTAACTATTTGTGAATTCAAACACAATATTGTTTTTTTTCAATTACTGCTTTATCTGACCTGACAGTATGGCTTAATATGCCTTTCGATATTGATGATATCCTTTACAGTAAATCACGTTTAACTTTTGTGTTGAACATTTGTTTTACAGGAAACGGAAATCAAAACGATAAAACAACATCAAACAATGATGTATGTTTCTCCTTTTTTTATTTAAATATATATGTTTACTATCATTATTATTATTTAATTTTTATATATAAAGATATATTATTGTATTATGTTTGATATACAAAGTTTGTTAATTCCTTTAATGTGATTGTTGTTTTTTTATTTAATATGGAAACTGAATGTAAACATTTTGAAATAACATTCGAATAAATTAAAGTAAATTTTAGTCAAATTTTAACTAAAATTAATTCAATGTACATTAAAAGAATTATAATATTGTTACGAAAAAAAAAAAAAAAATTCAACACTGTATTGTGAGATTTTGGTATATTTTGTGTCGCCCTGTCAATTGAGCAGCACTGCCACATCGACCATCTTTACGTTACATTTGAATTAACGGATATGAAAATAGAAGATGGTCGATATTTCCTGAACCTTCCACGCTGTAGGCGATTTAGTATATAAAGGGGTTGCTCTACCTACACATCAGTTAGTTATCGTTTGGCTGTCGTAAGATAAAGCCGTGTGAAAACGGAAATAAAGGTGTTGTATAAACAATTATTAAGTATTGTATTAAGGCTAACAGTATAAAAGTTATTGTATAGTAAAATAAAACCTGTAAAACAACAAAATAAAGCGGTGTTTATTTTATCTTAACGCAATTTAAACTAACTCAATCGCTTAAAAAAGGTTAAAGCGTAATATATATTTAAAAAACAACAACAACGAGGCGCATGATTGTTGTTTATATCATTGCTTTTATATTGTGCTAACATTGCTAGTTCTGTATTGCGTTGCATTGTAAGATAAATCTACTTTTAATAGAATAATTTAATTTATTTAAGTGGTTAATTGACTGCGGACAGATTGCGCTAGGAAACAACCTTTTGACCATTGTTTTAAGTCTGTGATTTGTTTTTGACTAATATATGTCCTCTAAATAGAAAAAAGACCTCATAGTTGGTCTACCACGACAACTTTTTAAACTACACTATACCCACATTATGTCTCAAAAATCAAAATTTTTATTCATACAAAGGTTATAATTTGATACCGCAAGTATTGTCTACAACTTTGTATTTAAAAATATGCCCAGTATTATGGCTGATATTGTACCCAAAATTGTTTCTGATTCATACAAAATGAAGAGTACAGAAGCTAAATGTTTATTACTTTGTTAATGCCAAAATAATAGGAAATTGAAGATTTAAAACTGGTCTCCTGGAAACCTTTGCTTTTATGAGTTATGACACTATTGAAGTAGATGAGCTATATGTAGATACATACACCTTGACACGGTGCCTTCTTAACCTTCAAATCATGGTGAAATTACTCATCCTCTTCATCATTGATTGCCCGAAGATTTTGCGTGAAGTAAACAAAATATATCCATAGCTACTGTATGGTATATAGAGAAAAAATTCATGCGGGAAAGCTTAGTAAAATAAGTTTCTAGTTGAGACAGCGGTCGCATTTACATACTATATGGAGAAATAACTTGACCTGCTAGAAGAAAAGTAACTACATTTTTGAAATCAGCATGCCAATCGGGCTCCACAATATCTGACATATCGAATGATATTGTGTTACAAAGGCGTTTGACAGGGTCTGGCACGAGGCTCTCATATCCAAATTGCCTTTGGTGTCGGTAGTCACTTCTTTCGATTCATATCGAGCTTTCTCAGAAATCGCACGATAAGAGTGGTTATAGACGGGATTTCTTCCGACGAGTTCAGGATAAATTCATTGGTAACAGAGCTTTGCGCTGTTCCTTCTCCAACTCTATTTCTAATATTTCTTAATGACTTTCTTTTTCTCACTTCTAATCCTATCTACTCTTTTGCAGATGACACCAACATTTGTCATTCATATTCTTTTGATCGTAGGCCGAGCCTTTTGGAGATTGGGGCAAAAAAGCGGAATATGAACGACACACTTACAAGCGACCTGTCGAAATTCTCTGAGTGGGGTTGCGTGAATAGGGTCGACTTTAACGCGCGCAAGACCCAATATTGTTCTCTGTGTGCCACAGATTGTTCTCTGTGTGCCGTGGTGGCGTGTTGTCATTTGTATCTATGGTTAGTGTAGATATTGAGGAATCGGATGTTCTTGATGTTGGAACGAGCACATATTTCAAGTGTCGAAAGAAGCATTCAAGTGTCTAGGCTTCTTAAGACGGTGTAAGAATTACTTCATTCCATCTGATCTCCTTAATATTTACAAGACCTATATTCGACCCAAATTGGAATACAACTCTCATGTATGGGCCAGTGCTTCAAAGTCTATTTTGGAGTTTCTCGACCGCGTGCAGGTGAGGGCGAAGGTACTTATTAATGACGGTAGGGTAGTCAATTCTATCGATTCATTAGAGCATCGTCGCAATGTGGCATGTGTTTCGTTGTTCTATCGGTACTATAACGGAATGTGCTCTGACGAAATTAAGGAAATAATTCCCAGTAATCATATATTTTTACGTAGTACTCGTATTTCTCGTAGAGCGCGTCCATTTCTAGTTGATTGTCAGTAAATCGCACAACGCATTATAGGTGGAATTCGTTCTTTGGTCACACTATTCGTTTGTAGAACAATCTTCCTGCGAATGTATATCCTGCCACTTACGAAATGAGCAAATTTAAATCGAATGTCCACAGACACTAATCTATCTATCCTCCTTCCCACAACCAATTTTCCTAGTACCAGCACAAAGCGCTGTGTGAATAGGGGTCTTAGTGCTGGTCTTATTGAGTGCTGGTCTTATTGAGTGCTTGTCTTATTGAGTGCTGGTCTTATTGAGTGTTGGTCTTATTGAAAAAAAAAATTTGTTTCCCAGTGTGATATATTCCATCAATAAAATGAATAAAATTTATGTGCAACATGTGCAATTACTCGAATAGCATTCAGTGATTCTCTACTCCAACAGGTGGTTATACCCTTCCAAGTCACTTTTAAGATCTTATTTTTAAAGACCGCTTTAAGAAATGTCTATTAAGAGAAAAAATATTTTTAACTTAAAAATAAAAAGTTACTTTATGATCACAAAATGACCCACTGAAAATTACTATGCCAACCTTAAGTGACGGTTATTACAATTGAGCTAAAAGCAAAATATAGCTCAATGACTACAACAAATTGTCTTGACCGACTTAAAATAACTTTTTTAATAAGAAGCCTATTAGTATGTCAAACAACACATCTAATTGATATACAACTTTATTGTCGCTACACAGTTTTCTTAATAAGCAAGCATTTTTATTATTTTATTGTTTTTAATGAAAGATTTTATTCGACTTAGTACCACTTCTGAAAATGTCCTCTTTCGCCAGATTTAAAAGTGCTTTTGTACGATGATCCTTTCTCTGCTTGTTGTGATTTCTGTTTTAAAGGCAAATTCAGAGCATGTCAGAATCAGAATTGCTCCTAAAAAATCATTGTTAATCTCATTAAGTTGCAAGGTTTGATGAATTTTTCAAATTTGTTTAACATGATGGTTTCTCGTAAAAGATCTTTCTCAAGTAATAGTGTCGAACTTTTTATTATATGAACAACGAATCTTAGGTAGGGAAGCAATTTAGTCCATATTGTTCTCTTTTAAATAATGAATGTCTAAAAATGTGTTTTTTTACTTTTTTTAATAAAATTAAGATTATATTGAGTTATGTTTCTATAATTCCTCTAATAAAGTTAATCATATCATTCGCACTTTGCAACTTAAATTTTTAAGGCTTTGGTTGAAAAAAGTGCATACGAAATCAAGGCTATAAATTTCTTTTGAAAATGAAGAAGATGATACATCAATCGGTGATGTATGGAGTAAAAAATATTATGTAATAGAGTTTATCTTATTTTCACCGTGTTGTAAAAACTTCAGGCAAAAATATCATATCAATACATCCAGGGTTAACGCAATTTGCCGTTTTCAGATATCATGATATCTTGCGTTCTATTTTGCTATTTTTCCCCCAACACTAGAAAAATAATAAATAAAAATACGACCAACTATGGGAGAAAAAAATTTGACAAGAAGTGAAAAGATGTAGAAACTTCCACTATACGCTCATACATTTCTGTACTCATCTTAAGAAGGTTGTGTTATGAAATACAGCTTTTTCGATACACATTCTTATACCAATATATTTCGAGAAATAATGAGCAAAGATAATTTTAACAAGACTTAAAGTGGGGATAACAGTGCCGGCAGGTAGAGATAAAGCAATAAAAAAAGTTCGCTCTTTTTCCAATTGTTAGAAAGATAAGTATTGATGAACAGATGGTTGTTCTTAAAGGTCACTGTTTTTTTAGGCAATAAATGTACACAAAACATGCGAAGTATGGCCTAAAATTTTTTCAGGCGGTTGAGTTCAGAGTTTGGTATTTGTATAAAATAAAAAAATTAACAGCATGATAAAAATCAAAGGGAGCGCGTTGTTTTATGTTTCACCGAAGGCTTGGAAGGGCAAAGTATCACATCTGATAACATTTTTTCATCTTTAGAATTATAAAAAAAGATTATTGTATAGAAGCTGACATACAATGGTACAGTTCCAAAACTTAACATATTTATTCCATCAATATAGTTATTTTCAAAAAAGTTCCTTTATACGCATGAATATTTGCATTCAATGAAACGGCTATACCTGATTCAATCTGCGAACGGTGTACCAAAAATGTAACCTATTCAAAAACGAGAGGCATGAAGCAGCTGCAAATCCAAGTGGATAAGTATGTGCATCATATGCGGCAAATTTATACGAAAAATACAAGGAAGTATAATTAGCTCCTCACTCACTTTAAAAGTAAGTCTAATTCATAGGAATACATCGAAAAAATGAACGGACTAAAATGGTCCATTTCCTGAGATTTGTAAATTTTTATTTTGTTATCTTCCCTTACATCATAGAACGCAAAAACTTTTGTAGAAGTAATTAAATATAAAAATACTACCGAAGCTAACGTTTTAAGTTGATATGTTAAATCGTTCAGCAGTAAAAACAAAAAAAAAAACAAAAATTAGCAAAATAGTCAAAACCTAACACTACCTTATGTATTCCTATCACGTAAATTTAATTAAGGACAACATAATAATCAACAACAATGGAAAATTTAAAGCAACAACAACTTAAGACAATGGCAACATTAATTTCATGTTAATCTGATATTCTGTAAGAGTGTTACGACGACGTTGACTGTATATGGATAATATTTATAAAATACAGCACATATAACTAATGTTTAAGTCATCTGATTTATTTTATTTATTGTTTTCGTAACATTTTTTAAATCATAAATGCTTGTAAAAATAAAAGAGAAATAAAATTTTTTTTTGCTTGAAACTCATTTTCCAAAATGGGACAGATGATCAAAAGACTTCATCACGTAAGCAATTTTTGTTTATTTGCATATGAGAAAAATTATATCAATCTATGCCCAGAGCCCGCCAAAAAGCCAGAGTATATGTGTTTGCGGCTGATTGGCTGGTTGGTTTACGTGCCCATCCGTAGCTTCTACGAGTGTCAAGTAGTGTAATTGGACACCGTTTTGTGTATTGCCACAAATGCTCGAAAACCGCACAATATCGGGAAAAACGTTACACCCACTCCATCAGTTTGAGATATCTGAGGAGATGTGTTTCTTTGTATCCCATCCAGGTTATTTTTTATTTTCTCTCTATAACTCCACTTGGAAGTATAGGGCTTCAACAAGAATTTTCCGACTTACTCCCTTGTGGCAATAGTTTTAAATTTCTTCAATGACTAATTGTTAATTAAAAGCTCTTACTGCATTGTACGTTACCACCTTGAGGATTTCGTTCCAAATATTTTCAATTTTTTATTATTTTTTTTAATATTATTTATTTATTTAAAATATACATATTTTATAAACAAATTTATCAGATACATTGTGGCAAAAAACAGAGTATTATTCAATTTTATGTTTAATGGCTTTTAACTGCTTTTTAAAACAAAACAACACGAAAATCGCTGACGATAAAATCAAAGGCAATTAAAGACAACAGTAACGTCAATTTTTCTTAGAGTATACCAAACATATATTAACAGCTATCGATAAATGGCAATATTGACCACGGGAATACGAATTTGGAACACAATAAAAAAAAACGGCGTTGTCTCCTGTTGACTAGGCCAAATATAATAAAAGTGAATAACTTTAAATTTTAAATGTAGCGAAATTTTTGAAATGCCTTGCATCGCTATGTAAAATAATTTACATATACGAGTATTTTTCTTTGAATACAGACAAAATTGAAATGTAATAAGTTAAACTTAATCGAAAGTTTGTGATATATAGTGATGTGAAAAATAAAAGCGACACTTATAACGAAATAGTTAATAATCCAACTCTGTTTTTATATTTAAATATTTATCAAAAAGATCTTAAAAATTGTCGGCTTTTAATTTCGATGACGTAAAGAACCGTTATTTGACAAGAAAATGTTGTACCGTTTCTCAGTTGTAGCTCATTTTTCTCTTCAGTTTTTAGGGATAACCGCAATGTGTCCCTATTATTTTTCACATGACTATATATAGTTTCTAGAACTCAGTGTGAAATGTTTTGCAGAAAACCTTAAAATTTATAGGTTAAATACATTCAAGTCCTTGTTTATTATTTTCGTATGGCGCGTAATACGCGTCTCAGATGCACATTTTCTTTGTTATAAAAAAAAGAAAAGCTTCCCTTCCCAGGGTTAATATTATTTTACGCTCAATTTCGACTCTCCAATTCAAAACAACACTTTTTAATAAAATTCGATTCTTTTTATAGTTTTTATTATAATTTTACTTCTTTGTTTAAAGCTTTTAATTCGAATATATCAACACTCACACGCGGTAAAGAGTCTTAAGGGACTTATGTATGCTAAAGGATTAATTGGTAAAAAATGTTCAATAATACTCGCACTTTCGTAGCCACACACGAATGGCAATATAATTACATTCACACACAACGCACACACGTATAAAACATATGTATCTGTAAAAGACTGCAGGTGCATAAATACTTCTTTCATATACTGTTTACTAACTATAAAGCATATTTTCCACATTTTAAGCTTCAAGCACTTTTTTAAAATTTTTTTTATTCTTCGTTCATTTTGAACACAAATATTTTTCCTTTTTTCTCTCTTTTCTGCTATACAGCTTATTATGATCACATGTGTGTGTCTTCTTTGGTAAATATTTTCAGTAGCGTTTAATGCTCTTAAAGCATTGAAGTGCTTTGTGCAAAAAGCGTTTTAATGCCTTTTGCTTTACTTGTACTATAGTTATTGACAATGTACTTATTGTATTGCATGGATAAATATTTATTTTAAATATTTCTATAAGAGAGTCAAGGAATGTTTATAATGAAAATTTCTAAAAAATAATATAAATTTTTTCTTTACTTTGCAGCCACCCTAATAGCATAGTTTTTTTTTGTCTCACATGCAACTTGATGCAAGGTTTCATTTAAATTTTATATTAAAAATTTATTTTTTTTAAACAATTCTTTTTTCCTACAAAATGTTTGACGTTAAGAAGTGGATTTTCATTAATCTTTTGAAAAGATATGTTAACATCTGTATTGCGCAACAACGCTGAACAATTATGGGCACAAGCAATAAAGATGCAATCTATGAGGAAGATACTGCCTCATATGGCATTTGTATCGCTAAAGTGAGTCAGCTCGACATTTTTACCAGTAAAGAAAAGTTTTAAATTCATATCATAATAAGGGGTAAAGTGTTCTTTTTTTTGTGCGAAGAAATAGAGAAAATTATATAAGATTTTTACAGTGGGTAGATATAACCTATCTATGCAATGTATGCATGGTCGAGCGACATTATCAAAAATTTTATTAATGACAATGACACAATCAAAGGGAGTTATATATGACAACGTCATTGTATATCACTATACTAAAGAAAGAAAGCTGAAATTAAGGGACATTGTCTGTTATGTGTAGACTACATGCTGAAATTTAGCATCATTGTCTGTTGTGAGTGATGTAAGATTTTGTCTGCTACACCTCTCCGTTAACGAATAAAGCACTAATGATTCCCGATGATATTGTGTGTTAGGACTCACCAATAAACGGACGTCAACGAGATAAAATCAACTTTTGTCATCTATGACAATTTGGAGAATTACCTCACCATGTAGGATACCAAAGTAAATTCATCGTCAGTCATCAATGTTTTACAATTTTCAGCGTTTGTCACGATGATTCACTATGACTATCACCACCGGATAGTTTCGCTGTTTCATATTAAAATATCTTAAATTTATTTATAATAATTTCATGCCCAGAAGTTAAAACTTGGAGAATAATTGTAAATTTTCTTATTAATCGCTGGTCAATGCTTTTTATTTCAGCAACTTGTGCTTCAAAATGATAAGGTCACCTTAATATTTGCTCAATTCATCGAAGCTACAAAATGTTACGTATGGTAAGTGAAAATTGACAAGTTTTAAGTAGACTCACTTTAGCGGTATTATGCTATATAGACTCTACTTACTAAATATAATCAGTGGATAATATCAACGGAAGCAGAAGCGAGCAATATCATAAGCATCGTGATAGGACTGACGGGTGACGCCCAGTAAATAATAGCCGTACAATCGTATACTTAATATAAAAATTTATTTCAAAGAAGTTAAAGTAGTACACGCTATTTTATGATACTAACTGAAACCCGGCGTGCTTTGCTACCCCTGTATTTTTTATTATCTTAACTACTATCTCATTTATTATTTTTTACTGTTTTTCCACATTTTATCGCCTTCTGGTTTAAATGCCAATATTCTTATCAAAAAGACACTGTAGAATCTATATATAGTTTCAAATAAGCAGTCATTAATTTTTATATAGTATATGTATATATTAAAGTGATACATTTTAACCCTTTTAAAACGTTTCTGTTGTTTTTACAGTTATATTTTTATTTACTACGCAATAACTTTTATTCAGTTTACAACAACTTAATATTCGCTTATACAACACTTTTATTTCCGCTTAAACACTTCTTTAGCTTACGACAGAAAACGATAACTAGCTAACTTGTAGGTAAAGCAGCCGCTTTATATGCCTTATTGCCTACAGTTTTTAAGGTTTCCGAAATATCGACCATCTTCTATTTTCATATCCGATAATTCGAATGTAACGTAAAGATGGTCGATTTGGTGGCAGTGCTGCTAAATTGACAGGGTGACACAAAATAAACCAAAATCCCACAATGCAGTTTTGAAGCGCTGATGTGATGTATTTGTATTTTCGTAACAATATAAATAGCTTTCACCGAGTGTTCCTTCTTCTATAACCGCTTATCAATTTTTTTTTTGTTTAAAAGGTTTAAATTTAATTTGATTTTTTTAAATTCCATGTTAAAGTATGATTGAAAGATCCACGCCCATTTATCTAATTACGCCTACTTTTTGACTGATAATTTGATTTAACTATGCAGTCATTTCGATCAAATTCAGAAACTTACACTTTAACTGTTTTCAAGTTAGACAAAAGTTAATATTAACTTTATATGGGAGGAACTATGCCCACTTTATGAATACCGCCCACTTTTTGACTGATGAGAGGCTTTAGCTTTATCCCAACACAAGAATTACAAAAATTAATAATTAGTTTGTCCTATATCTCAAGTTTTTTGACTGCTAGTTATCATTAACTACGAAGTCATTTAAATCATATTAAGAAACTTTGACTTTAACTGCTCTCAAGATAGACAAAAATTAATATTTAATTTATATGGAAGATACAATGCCCAATTGTCCTATTTCGTCTATTTTTTGACTGATAATTTATATTGACTATGAAGTTACATGGGGATTGTGTCAGACATGACAAAAAAAATTAATTGCGGTTTTGAGTCTTTAACGATCATGTTAATATCAAGAGAAAAAGCTTCGTACTGGGAAAAATTACAGTGGCAATTAAGAATCAACACCACCACAGCGGTTTTCGCCACAACACACAATCATATGGAGATGAGCCATACAGTAGATTAATCATCTACTTAGCTTTAAAATCAACTTGATTACTGAAACAGAGCAATGGATACTTGGAACAAATTAATCTTACTGTCACCATTTGGAAGTAATAAACAAAAAGTATATGCTTTCTATAGGCGTGACACCGCCCAGTTGGAATATTTGAAATTATTATAATCTATAGTTCCTTTCAGACATACAGAGAGATACTGTAAAAATTTCAAGAAAATCGGTTCAGTCGATTGGCTGCCTCTAGTCTTCAAACACATTCATTTGTATATGGTATACAGATAAGATTAAGCATATACTGTCCATTCAAGAAAGGTGTACTTGCATGTTATAAATGTAAAATTTTGTATTTAAAAACCTAGTTCTTCATTCGCTTACTTTATAGAAGTTCCAACAAAAATGCATTTTGCACAAATGACACAAATACTATTTTAGTAAGAAGATGTTTAAAACCAATCAACCACTACAAACAATTTTTTTTAAAAATTCGAAAACAAGGTTATTGAAAAGCTGATTTAAGTACGAAAAATATTTAAAATACAATTTTTATTTTACAAAATATATTTAAAATATAAAAACATTCGTTTTTTCATCTTTCAATAGAAAAACCTATTTTCGACTTGAATTGGCATATACTCGTACATACATATGAACATAGTACAGGTACAGAAAAAAACAAAATGTAAAAGAGAACAATTTTTTCCACCATTATTGCAACATTTTCAATTTGCAATGGCAACATTAACATGCAGCTGATGAACAATAAATAAATTGCACACACACGCAAATACGCACACACACATATATATATAGAATCCCATAAGAACTATTTACTAAAAAAATGTACATTACACTCATACGTACATAGCTACGGAGTTTATTGAGCTGAACCATTTTCCTGAAAAATACTTTTTTTCTCATATAATGTGAGGCATTTATTACAACAACAATTACTACAAAATAGGTAACTATAACATGTTTTTTTCTACATTTGTTGTTGTAATTGTTGTTATTGTTGTATGGTATAGAATATTTTATATAAACAAGCCGCAATATTTATTTATTTTTTACAATAACCTTAACAACAACATCAGAGCAACAACAATCTATACAAAAATGTACATTCACTAGCAGTGGCAACGAAGAAAATAAGAGAGAAAAGACAACGAATAACAATATTTTGTTTTAATATGTGCTCTGGGTTGATGATTGCCAGCGTAAAACTATATTCAAAGCGTTGAGTAAAATTTTGCACACGACGAATGTATGATTTTTTTACTGTTACTTTCTGTTACTAATAAACTCAAAATGTTTTTTCAGCTGCTTTTGCTGTCCCGATTGGAATCATGCCGAACTGATACCCTAAATTCTGGTTGAGTTCTCAGCTTTTATAGACAGTTGGGCACTGAGCAAAATAAAACACAGGTAGACCATTATCACGACCTGTAGAATATCCAGAATGCTTTCGCCTTCTCTTTACAAGGAGAGGACTAAGTATCTTCTTAGACTTGGAAGGGTATCGATTGGGCTTTTAGCGGGCATAATTAGCGGATACTGTATGATAGGTAGCATGCCAGAGCTCATTGGACTCCGTGATCATGTCTACTGTAAGAGCTTTTAGATGAGGAGGAAGAAGAATCGATACAGCACCTTTTCTGTGACTGATCAGCTTTATGTAAGCTTAGACTAAAGCACCTGTGCACATGTCACTTACATGATTTGGATTTTCTTATGGATGCTCTGTCGAAGTTGATTGACTTCGTAAGATATTTTTTTTTGTCATAAACGGGAGGCCAGAGCCATCTGTATCTTGGACATCTCAATACTACACGCTCCGCATCCTGATGCACACAGTTTGGGCTGGTAGGGTACCCACCGTGTCTAAGTCTATGCAAATATTTCCTAAAGCAGACATAATCAGATAAGAACTGGATCATATAAAAGTCCGTCTGAAAATGTTCCGCCTCCATCTAAGGTAGGCTCAAGACCGAATGTCCATCTTCCCTTCAAAATGCACTCCCACCATGAATGCTCATTCAGCTAGTCGTGGGTGTTCAAGACAGCGGAAGTAGATCTACCTTATTTCCTCCGCCAGTATATGCACCGCATTTGTTTTCAATAATACCGGTGTCGCGTCAATAGATATTGTCCTAAGCCGCTCATCAATCAAATTGCGCTTAGACGGTACAACGAGGATAACTTCGTCCGGGGTACCTGTTGGCCTATATGAGAGAACTGGAATCTCTGGTTTTTGAGTAGGGATATTTTGACATCTTTCATGGGTCTGTCCTATAAAGGATAGCCATAAAACCTCCGAGTAAACTCGCAAATAGCGAGCAACCCACATAACCTTACATAACCTAACTAATCTACCAATAGCCAACATTCTTTATAAAACTACGATATCTGTCAAAGAACTGGTTATGTCGATAAACGACTTCTATATTAAAAATAAATAACTATCTGATGAAATCAGGTTTATAAGGATTTCGTTATATTGACTGTTTTATGTGATATATTTTAGTTTGTTATTAAGAAAGATAAGATCATATATGTGTAACTCTGCACGCCACCTATACCACACAAAGTCCATTTGTACTCTTCTTTGAAAATTTTACAGATACTGTGATAGAAAGACACTGTGATAGCCATAAAGATAGGACCTTAGATTAAGATAATGGGTAAATATGGTACTTTTCAGGACAACTCCCTTCTTGACCGTTTCTTGGATAAGTCAAGTAACTATAACTTAGAGAAATGCTTTGCTACTAAACTAATTAAAACAGACAATAAGATCATCTAAAAAATATATACTGCTTTGGAGAATGCACCGTTGTGTTGTAGATATTTGTCCAGTAGATATTTTTGTCTAGAATGCATTTTTTGGACCCCAAAGAAATAAAATAATAATTCTTCAAGCGAAAGTTCATTCAATCGCAAAATGTGCACAATTCTATTTGGACAGGAAGTAAAAAGGGGCATGCTATCTGAAGTTGGCACAAAATTGGCTCAAAGTTAGTACCTTATTGTCCTGAGAAGTTGAACCGAATGGAAAGGAACTATATTGTCAGCATTTGCTGAGTTCGGCTTGTGCAGGAAATGGGAGGAATGAACAGACAGATGAGTTTGTCAGGAAGGGAGCTTCTACACCACTAAATGGCCAGAAAATTTCAGCTGAGTAGGAAGAGGGCTGCTTATCTTATGAGAGGAGAACAGGAGGCGTGCACTCTTAGACATTTTCTGGGTAGTTATGATAGGAAAAGATTTAAATCTTATATCGGACCATTTAAATATAAGCTGAGAATTATAACCGGTCTTTTGGTCGGGCTTGTACACTTATTTAATTTGAATAGAATGAGGGTAATTTGAATTACAATGTGCAGATTCTGTGAGGAGTTTACTGAATCAACAGAGGACCAAGTGATTGTGCGTCAACGGTATACTTTGAAGAGGCACGTAGGCGCCTATCAAGTAAGAAGTAGAGAGATATCACTGCTGCCTCAAACTGATATCATAAAAATTTACAGGGCATCGAGATTGGGAGATATATTATAGGGAAACCTTATTCTTAACGGAGGCTATACAATAGACTAAAGTATCTCAGTACTTTAATACATCTTGTCAAGAATTATTTCTAGTGCCACTGTCACATAAAGCTTTGAGAATTTTTATTTATAACCAGCAACTGTGTGCGACCTTTTGGTAAGTAAATATGGATAAACTCTTCTGTTTTTTTTATCATTTTTACAAAACAATATCATATCATAGACAGAAAATTAATACGTAGTATGTGTATATATTGGAACGGGCCATCATCAGCTTGGGTAAACATTAAAACCATTTTATTATTTTGTTGCTGTTTTAAATTTTCCTTCAACATTTTTTTTATTATTTTTTGTTGAAAAGCCAAATAAAAATAACAACATAGTGAATATTTTTTTTTTTGGTTACAAAACACAGCTGTAGTTCATAAAAAAATTTTCAGCAGGTTTGCTTTAATAGATAGAAACGCTTTAATATTTAAAAATATTTGTTTAGTTTCCACCTTTTTTTAAGTAAAAACTTTTATATTCTTTAACGAGTAGTTTTTTTCACTGTAGGGAAATTAAAATTTCATGATTTTAATTGAAGTTTAACCAGTGTTGCGTATACGTTATATACACGTGAAACGAATTAATATTACTTATACGTGCGGTACTACATGAGCTGCTATATTAACTGCATAAATATTTAATAAATTTAAATAAAGCAATTAAAATTCGAAGTCAATGGCAGTTTATTTTTTTTTTCACGTGAGTTAATGGGATGGAAAATAGTAATTGGTTAAGCGCATTTGGTAAAAATAAAAAATAAAAAAAATGTTGCAGTTGAGAAAAGAGTATTTTTGTTTTTGTAAGCAAAGCTATTTAAAATAAATTCAATTTGGTTTTCTTCCCCTAATCGAGGAAGAGTAAAACATGTTTTTGTAATAATTAGCCTTTCCGATGTTAAGAAATATTTATTTCGATACCGACTTAAAGTTCCAAAAATTTAAAATTTAATTTCAAATTAAATAAGCTTTTACTTGATCGCTGTAACAGTTGGATTGAACTTTTGCATTTTTAAAAAATAATTTTAGACAAATGTTGTAAAGAGTTTTTTTTATAGGATTTGTGCATAATCACGATTATGATAAAAAAAATTCCTTGAATAGTGATAATCAGTTAATCGCAACTTAAAACAAAATTAAAGCTTATAATTATTTAATTAACAAAACAAAAGTAATACTCGTTTCATAAAAACTAGTCCAAATATACGCAAAAAGTACTTAATGAATCTGCATTATTTGAAAAATAAAACTTTAAATAAATTAATGTATTCAATGGTTGGTCAATAAGACGAGATAGTATACTTGTGCAACATTTTTTGTGCGACAAAAAGCTGTAAATGACTGTCTGCAGACTTAATGTCAAAATCACTTCAGTTATCGATTGAATCTAGTGTTACTAATAATTTTAATCTGATGGTTTCGATAAATACAATTTCTGTGTACACTAACCCCACAATAAAAAATCTGCTGCACTCAGATGTGGTGACCAGGAAGGCCACAGAATTGTTCAGTGTTTTAAATAATTTTATTTAAAAATTTTCGAATATGTGAACTTGTTCAATCAGGCTGAAACCACACAAATATTTATATAATAATCTTTCAGAGCAATTCAGGAAAGAACAAATCCTTTCATATTTTTAAATAACGATCTGCAGTTACAGTTGCACTGAGACCACCTCCTTCAAAAAAGTATGGCCCGACAACACAGCCTGATGAAACAGTATACCACACTGTGATTCGAGTTGTCTGCAATTTTCTTTCATCAATAATTTGTGGATTAGAGTCTTGAGTTAAGAAACCTCACTATTTTCCACCTGCTGCGCGACGTGTTTTCGGAAGTGAGCCGAAACTCTTATTGGGAGGAAATTATTGAGCCGATAGTGGCGTACAATTCAAATATGAGTTTCTTATTCCAATTTTTGCATTTCTGCTAAATTTATAAGTTTGGGGCAAATTTGGGGTCAGGAAGTAAATTGACTGTGAAATAATGAAATGTCAAGAATTAAGCTGCCGTTGACACTTGTTTAATAAAAAATTGAGAAATTTTGACTATGGAACGCTATGCTCTTGAACAAAGTATTTAAATTGTGAAAATTGTGGTTCAAAATTTTGTGAAAAGGGTGGACGTCTGACGACATGCTAGAGGTAGACATTTGCCCTACATTATATTCCATTATTAATTCCCATATTTCTACTCTATATTGGTATGAATAAAACTGAATTTGTCGAAAAAAAATTTGTTTTAAGCCAATTTACTTCCTAACCTCAAATTTTACCACCCTTTATAACGATCTAAAATTGAAAATATAATTTAACGGGTAACTGAATAAAAAAAAGTTATTACATTTTATTTTGGAAGAGTGTTTCATCAGCCACCCAGTATTGTAGAATATCAACGCGTTTTGGCATTTAAAGAAGCATTAGTCCTTTGTTAAAAGCCTTTATTGTTACAAAATTTTAAATGAAACACAAGCTTTAAATTTTTAATATGTATGCATTTCTAACTGCCTTTTTACAGAAACAGTGTGGGTGAAATATTTTAAATATAACAGTGCGATTACGATTACTCTATCGATTAAAAGGGAAGAAGGAATCACTCATACGTACGTACTTACATAGTAATGGGACTTGTAATGTGTATTTTTTTTGCAAAAAATTCCTTTATATTTCTTTCTTTTTCTAAGTTAAACTAACATTATTATAATATATGTCTGATTCTTATTTAGTAGGTTGATATTTCAGAGAGACTTTGTTTTCTGGGCAAACTCTAATTAAACTGTCAGCACCATGGTACCCTGCAGTTTAGTAACAAAGTTAAAAACATAATAATGGTTGTGTAAAAATATTGCCTTCAGTTATCTAAGTATCACACTTACAGATAATGTTCTAACATTGTGTCATACACATTTTCATAAAATTCATCATCAAATACATGAATATCTACTGAAATCAGTATAAAGACTACATAACACTTTATTTGTAGTACATATGCAGTGAAAGAAGCATGACTACGACACAATTAATCATTTTGGCAAAGATTCATCTAAAGAAAACAGAAGACCTAGCTAAGATAACCAAACAGGTCTTTTGATACATTTTGCATCATATGTATAAATTTCATTTTCAAAATCATCATCATTTTCCTTTTTCATTTTGTCATTTTATATGCCAGAGTTTTTCCTTATCCTGTTTTGTTTTTGTATATTAAGCAAACTATAATACAATGGGTGTTTTTATTAAGATTATATTCTTATCTCTTAAGAGATGATGTGCGCATAATAAATTCCTTGTAAATGTTTACAATCTTCTTTACACATTTCATGTTGATTAATCAATCAATCAAATTTTTTTCTGTTTCTTTCCGGTAGGCTGACTGTAAGGCAAGACCTTTCATCTGATTTTGTTTTCATAGTAATTTGTTTGTTTTTGGCTTTAAGGATATTTTTTTTAATTTTTTATTATGTTTTACATATTGAGTAAAGAAAGCAACAATGAATTTAAGAATATATTTAGTATTTCTTAAAAATACATTCGGGAAACAGATAAAAGCATATGTTTTCAAAAAATCCCAATTGTAGTGAATTTATGAAAATTTTTGCAATTATAATTCTTGCGTAGAGAAAAAGCACCTTGGTTTGATATGCATAATTGCTTGGATTAGGTTGGGCAAGGTTCGTAGGAAGATAGTTTGCAAAGTGTCTGTCAGCTTTCAAAGATATGACTACAAGTGTTTGACTATTATTTGACAAAAAGTCCTTTGGAGTTCCAGTGCCATTAGTACAATATTTAAGTCTCTTCCCAGACATTGATGGCTTTCTTCGCTTTTACGGACACCAGACTTCATAGCGATGGAAATAAAACGATTAAGTTTATGAACTCCGATGTTTATTATTAAGTCGCTTTATATATTACATGTCTTCATAGCATTCACTGCAAAGCCCAGCTTGCTTTTTATATAATACCGGATAGAAAGTAAAATCGATGCTACTCTTCGAAGCAACTAGACAGGATTCAGGTCACAACATTCTTATATAGACCTACGACAACAGTTAATCTTGGTGTTCGTCGATTTCGAGAAAGCTTTAGATCTTCTGAAACACCAGAGCATCTGGAATGCACTCTCAAATAGAGAGTTTTGTACAGAGATGCGCTTTCTGACCCTATCAATATAGTTGCGGGTGGCCGTCAATGATGTATCCTTTAGCGATTTATTTTTCTGTTGGTATTCGATGGGAAACTTCGAACAAGTATAGATACCATTTCTAACAGAGGAATTTCTTGGTCAATATGCAACACCTTACCGAACTGACGTATGCTCATGATATTGTGTTCATGTACACGAGAAGTAGCCACATGCTAGACAAACTGAATAGCTTGCAAATGTATTTTGAAAAACTCCAGTTGTGCATTAATGTCATGCAAGTGAACAACTCACGCACTGATCGTATCAAGGCTTTTGAAGTGGTAAAAAGTTTGATCCACCTTGCCAGCTAAATCACACCAGATGGCTGTGTCGAAACGGATATCGAAGTTTGACTTGTGAAGGCAAAATAAACTTTTGCAACCGTTCGAAAACAATGTTGATGTCGGAAATTATTATCTGTAACCAAAATTCGAATATTCTATGCGAATGTGCAGTCTGCACTCCTTTACGGAACTAAAATTTAGATCTTGTCAGTGGAGGCAACGAACAAACTGCAAGTTTTATCAAACTATGCCTGAGGAATATTTTGTGTATATGGTGGCCCCAGAACTAGGTTTGCAATTCGGAGCTTATAATAGAATATGCAAACAAGCACGCATTGTCTTGGAGAAAAGATTCCAAAAATGGCGCTGAATTAGAAACACATTGAGGATATCGACAGACAATGTCGCCAGACTAGCTATCCACTGGAATCCATATGGAAAGCGATGTTGCGGTCGACAGAGAAGGACATTGGGGAAAGGCCTATTGAACGAGATAAAAAATGTTAATAAGGAACTAAGCTGGGCGCAGATCAAAAGTCTAACTTAAGGTCATAGTAAATTTATGAAATTTTATACGGCACTATGCGCGAAAGCAACGAATAATAATAGTTTTGAGATAAATAGACAAATTTTGTCACAAATAAAATATTACATGTAAAAAAATCAAACACGACTATACTCGTGCTTAGCCATAGGAATGAAACAGGACTTGATATCCTTCTTCTTACTCGCGCGCTTAAAAAAAAAACAAATCAGGAACCACATAAACAGATTAAAGTATAAAAATACTAAAAATACCGATTATTCACTGCTGAATTTTGCTTAATTTCAATAGTAAAAATATGCATATTTTTAAAATAAATAAGAAATTTTGTAGAAGCAAGTTATTTGTAGGATTTCTTTAAGTTTCTACACTTGTGGCAATAAAAAGTTTGATAGTTCCACAAGTTGCACGTTACAATACCATATGTTGAAAGTACCACAAGTATAATCGGTAAGAACCTAGCAATCACGAGTATACCTATGGTTGGAAGCGAAGGAGTTAAAGGAAATCAAATTATATTAGTTAATGAGATACGTAGTGGTTAATCTGTAAATTTTTTTAGAAATCCTATAAACAAATCGGGAAAAACATGCGGGTTAATAGTGACTAAGCCTATATTACAAACGTAATTTTCTTTTATTTTACGCTATTAAGCGATAACACTCACAATATTCATTTGGTACTCGAATTTCAATGCATTCTATCCCCTTTATAGTGTAACACTTCGTTCACATGACAAATAATTTAAAAGGCCATGTAACAAAAACGTGATAAAATGTCATTCACACAGGTTGGTCGACAACTCAGAATATATTACCACTAGAGTGGCATCTTTATAATGGTTTATTTACAAAAACAATCGCAGCAACAATAATAGTAAGAAGAGGAGCTGTTAACTGTACTCCATTTTGCCTATTTCGGCACGTACATATGAATTTTAATCCTCGCATATAAATGACGATGAAAATGATTTTATTTTGTCTGTATACATAAGGGCCCTTTTACAGTTTTATAAGATAATAAAAATATGGGCGTTGTCGTTATTCTACAATATATGGAAATGGTTTTTGTTTAAAAGGACAAAAAAATATGTAAAATAATCTAAAAAAACGACCATCAACCAAAAAGAAAAAATTTTGTATGTGTGCCGGTTTGAATAAAAGTATAATAAGGATTATCGTGTGCATATTAACAAAAAAATGACAGCAATAGAAAATTTAAATATACGTACAATGTCACAGGCTAATGAATACGTATGTTTGTATATACAATATATGTATTTTATGTATGTTTGGATTTATATGATATACCCATTTTTATAAATATTTATTTAAATTTTTTTCTTTTTTATACTCTCATAAGCGATGGTATTATTATTCTGCGTAAAATGTCAAGACTGTCAGTTTGTGTTACCTTATAATATCATTATTCATGTGACGTCTACTTTTCAAGCATTCCCCTCACATACTTACATACACACTCACCCATATTTTTTGATGCATAGATTGTTTTTTATATAATTTGAATAAAAAAATTGCAAAATGATGGACCAAATACAGAGACAATACGTATGTATGTGCTGATACCATAGTCTGTATTAAAAAAGTAAAATTGAAGGCATAATATAGATCGGGAATATAACGGATGTATTATATTTTAAAACAATGCACGATGGGGCAGCCTGAACAAATATTTGGAAAAGAGTTCATTTTGAGTAACAATTTATATGTGATTTAATAGCTCACACTTTCATAGTTGTACTTCAAAACTTTAAAAATTTTTTTAATATTTCATGTTGAACGAAGGCCGAGCCATCAAAGTGCAAATTTCAAACTTAAAAAAAATAAAATTAAAATTAAATTTAAATTAAGTTGTTATTTCACCCACTTTAAACGGTTACAAAATATAATTCCCATCACTTGAATTATTATCTATTTAACGTTTAGACAGACACATATACACGTTGTTATACTAACGCTAATTAACACTACATGAATGCATTTAATACGACGGATGTAAAACCTATTTAATTAAGTCGAATTTTTTCTTATCAAAAATCAAATGTTAGTTTTTTTGCAAGCGTATTTTTATATGAGTTATTTAGTCGATAGTGTGTAGTCTGCAACTATAATAATTTGATTTTGCCCACGGCTGCAAATCAGAGCATTTTATTCGAAATTTTTGACCCGCCTCTTAGTTTGTTTTGTTTTATACAAATAAATAACACGATGCAACAAATTAATACCTGAGATGTGATAGAGTTGCCAGATTCAGCATAGCCAAATTCTTGATATTTATAGAAAAAAGGCTTGATTTCGAAAAAAAAAATCTTGACAGTCAAAAACATCGACGTTCGAAAAAATTCGGTTGCAAATTGTCGGTAGATGACTCTAAAAGGTAATATCTCTGATAATATCAATTGCATTAATCAATACTGTGGCTTGTTTGATACTGTTACAAAAATCAGTTTGGGCATACCTGCGTTTGAGACATTGTTAAGAAGAGTAAACAAAAGTCGCAAAAACAACTATACGTGCTGCCTACAAATGACCAAATCGACAACAACAAACATTAGCAGAAATAAAGTAAATAAAAATAAAACGGCAACAACAAAAACTAACAGAAATGAAAACAAGTAGCAGACAATAACAATCAATAACAAATACTAAGAACTGAAATAAGTAGATGTTTATATGCGCATGGCTACATAAAAACTAAAAACAAATTAAAGGAAAGAAAATGGTATCTACCTGAAATATCGAAAGGTTCGAAAGCTTTCGAAGCGTTCTTTACTCAGCCATATATTAAGCACACCGACAACAATCAGTTTATTTAGTGTAAACCAAGTCTTGTCAAACACATACATTGACATTTTGTTTGCGTGTGAGTAATAAAAAAGTATAAGCAGAAAAACAAGAAAAATTAGATACATTTTTATATTTACTTTTTTTTGTTTTCTCCGTCACTCCTCTAGGCAGCATATTGGCTTTCCTAAAGCATCTATTGCTTTGTTTCAGTTTCTTTAATCAATTTGATATTTTAAGCTGAGTAGACGATTAATCCGCTCTAGCTTCTTCCATATGATTTTTTTGTAATGGTGAAGATCCTTGCTAATTGGTGGTGATCTTTACTTTAGCAGTGTAATGTTTTCCTAGTAGGTGGCGTGTTTTTCCTGATCATTCGTCCGATGTTTGTCATCATTTCCAGTGGTATGCGAGAAGGGTCAGGGGGGCTGCATTTATTTATATGGAGATGTCTGGAGGCAAGTTAAAGCCTTTTTTTATTATTAAACATTTGAAACCTCAATTAAATTTTTTCCTTCGTCATGTCCTCTGCTGGGGCTCAAATCTGGATCGTTTGTGTTGTTATGCGTGCGCTCTAACCACCACACCACGCCACCCCCATTTACTATAAATGAGTTAAAATGTCTTGCTACGCCATATTTAGTGCAGCAAGACAACGTGGGTTTGGGTTTACCAATAAACATTAATTGAAACATTGCCTTGAGTGTTTTTTTTTTTTTTTTTGAGAGACTGATAGTTGGTTGTTATTTTTGTTCAATGTGTGAGCACATGTAGGTGTGAAAGAAAATTAATCAATTTACGCCGCGTAGTAATTTTGACAAGCCCTGGTGTATACTCAGGGAACAAGTTTATTGGTTTGAACTTGGTGTAAAGAGAGTTTATAAGGAGTAAATTCGTGAAGTAAGTAGTGAAGTAGAACAAGCTTAGTTGGAGCTAACTCAGTAATGAGAATTAAGTGTGAATTGTGATCGAACATAAGTTGTAACAAAGATCGGGTTGGAAGCTATTTAGAAAGAATGATCTGTCGAGTAATTGTTGTTGTTTATAAAGTTGTAAACAGAGAGAATAATTAAGAATTTAAATTGTTATTTCTTGTGAAAAGCTTACAAGCAGTGGAATACAAAGCTGTGCTGAGTAAAGAATTATTAATTAAAACCAAACATAAGATTTATTTTATTTTAACTATAATTTACGAGCTCATAAATACACGTTTTTGAAAAGGTAAAAACGAATGACTGCGGTCAATAAAAAGTAAACATATATGAAAATAATGTGCTAAAAAGATAATGGACTAGGAAACGCGAAGCTTAGCAGATTGTGGTAAAGTCATGATAGACACCAAAAGAGGTAATGATGTGTGTCAGATGGGATTTGAAAATTATTGCTCATTATGAGCCTCAGCTGACAACAATTAACGGGATTAATCCTGCAATTCATCTAAAAGGACCAGAATTGATTAACACAGAAAAGATATTGTATTCCATCATGACAACGTTACATCACGCACATCTTTGATGACCCGGCAGAACCTGAGAGAGAGCTTGGCTGGGAGTTTTTGACGCATCCACCATATAGACTGGACATTTCAGCTTCAGATTATCACTTGCTTCGATCTCTGTAGAACTTTGTAAATGGTGTATATTTAAATTCCGTAGAGCTCAAAACGCGGTTGGAATGGTAATATATGCTTCTATCATTCTATTCAATTGATCATAATCTATTGCGACATTCTGATTTCTATTTGATCTGGGGATCAAGAGATTGTTCCGATCTGGGTAAGTCAAAGGACTCTGCTGTGAAGCATTTTGCTCGGTGTTATTGTCTGCATTACTTGTACAAAGTAATGAGCGCTGACTATCCTTTATTTCGATTTGTAGCCTTTGTTCTAACGACAAAGTAAATTTCATAAGATCAATTAACTCGCATGGCCGATTACATATCGAACAAATAGAACTATTCGACAAAAACTGTTCAATACCATTCCTATTAAAAGTATGATCACATTTTGTAATACCAATTCAATGACAGGAACAGACGCTACATTAGAACAAGATGGTTCACTCGGAGGTGTTCTCGGTAGCGAAATTTTTTTAAACAAAACACGATCCAACAAAAAGAAAAAATAGAAACCGACTTAAAACTCTAAATATAAATTAATATCAAACAAAAGTTGAGCTACCTTAAGTTCATTTGTTTCAGACCTTATAAACGTTGGGTAAATAAATCCGCCAGCCCTGAGAGCAGAAAAATTTTGCTGTATCTAAATGGTCGAAGAGCGGGACGGGTTTTGAAATTGAAACAAAGCTTAAAAATTCTTATAATGATTACTGTTGGAACTGCAATTATGAAACGGAGGACGAAGCTATGCTAGAATTTTTTAAGCCGGGATGTGTAAACTTTAGTGTGATATTGGATACAGGGTAACATGTCGCATACAGGTGCCAAAGGAATCTAATATAACCAACATGACTTATATTATATGTTAGCAGAGAGACCAATCTAAGAAAAAATGATAATATAAAGAAAGCTATTGAGTTCTTCAAAGGATTATTAACGACATAAATATCGAAAACCTACAAAGTGTTGATGATATTTGGAGTACAAATTGATTTGATATATTTTTTTTAGCTTAAATAGTCCATTTCCTCCAAAAGAAAAAAAACTACTTGTTGGGTAACCCTCAACGTAAGTACAAACTCGTCTTACGTTAGGTTAGATTTACATCGAGTATTTTCTGTAATCCTTCTTTTCTTTCTGTAAGTCTTCAAAGTTGAAATTGTTACTTTTTAAGCTGCAAAACTATTCGTTATATAACTTGTCAATTTGAGCTTTGTTACTGTAATCTTTCACCAGCATACGATGAGCTTCAGCCCCACTTTTTCCATAAAAGGAAAAAATAAAAATTTTAAACAAATGACAGCGTAATAAAACATATTTTCTGTGAAAATCAAAAAAATGCAATCTGAGTATTATCGGCAGATGTTTAATCTGCCATCTTTTGAAAATGGACCGAATTTATATTGTATTTTCTATAGTAGAGTGTGTGCTAGTCTGTCAGATTAGTCGTCGTGGATTCGATTCCCACCAGATACTCTAGTCTGTAACACTAGCATATGGTTTTAGTCACTTCGCATATAATAATTGTAATTCCAGGTCCTGGAACAAATTGAATTTGGAAAAAATCTATTTCAGACAAGTTTTTAGCAATATTTTGTCACAGTACCAACCTCAGTGTAAAACAAAAACAGTGTGAACATGAAAAAAACACATTTCATTGCTAAGTCATCAGTGAGATTAGAATTGAGTTTCAAACATATCCTTCGAATCGAACCGTACATTAATTGTATATGGTATTATGTGGAGCAGCTAAGCTTTTATTTATTTATTTATTTCTTTTTTTTTGTTAAAATCTTTTATATCTATTACATTATCTTATTTTAAATATTAATTTAATAACCCCTTGTGCACGTGACTTTTAAAAAAATGGAACACATTATTCTGTTTTTCATAAAATTTTATGAAATATGTGCGAAACCATTTTTTGAATAGTATTTTACAATTTATTTATACCATTTAATATTATGAGCTAAAATATTAAATTATCTTTTTTTTAGCGTATTTTCTCCGTGTAGAGCAAAAAATTGAATTTATAGCACATTTAAAATATTTTTATATGGACGCGTTATACGCTCATATGCTACATCGCAGAATTTAATATTCGCCTTCCCTTGTTCTCGTTTATTCAGTGCCATTTATTGAAGCTCATAAAAATTGTCGAAAATTATCCCGACAGTATTCAGTATCATCAATGTCATCTTTATTGTCATAAAATATTTTTCAAATTGTTTCTCAATGGAAAGAAGCATTTCATTGGAAGCAACAGCATTGGTGCGCATCTTCACTGTATTCTCCCTATACTACTTACTCTGGCTTCAGCAATTTCCTCATCCATCTGATATCTATTGACGCAATCATAAAATTGTTCTTTTTCCTTTAGGGTGCGAGAGTGTTTATGTGTCTCTTTTTACAACTGCGTTATTAAGTATCTCATATGTTGCATAGACAATAACAGTTACAACCAATATTTGTTTAAAGAGCACCGAACAGATAGGGTATATGAAACCCTCCTCTCATTCGTACGTCAAATATTCTCATTTTTATAATAAACTTTACTGTGTTGAACACGTTTCTAGCTTGTTGCAGTATTTGTTGTAACACTAAAACTGCATTTGTTGCAGAATGTAAAAGAAAATAAATGCATGTTTTAGGGCTTGTGTTCATTAGTGTTACTATACTCGTATGTCAGTTAAACTGTTGCATATGTACTGCAGTCAATGGCAATACACTGGCTTGTACATACTCGTACATACATACATATCTATGTCTGTATATCTGTAGTTGGTAATAAAATTTGTGTTCATGTTGAATCTACACAAAATAGCGAATAATAATAAATTTACACGTTCCTTGTTTTCTTATTTAATTTTTTTTACAACAAATTGAGAATCCAGAATAATAATATTGAAACACATACTATACAGATGAAAACAATGAAGAGCAAAAAAATACATTAAAATTCGATCCAAATCAATAACTAATTGTGTAAGAATTCGCTTTAATTATTTGTATGGTAGAAATTAATTTCATTTGTAATAAAAAAGATACGATTTGTCTTGAAAAGTATTCAAGTAACGGTTACAAATATGATTGTGAAATATGTTAAGGACTCATTGCAACATTTCACACAGCTCGTACAAAAGTGTACTAACAACACTTCAGTTAAAAACTCAACATAGGTGTTCGTTACATTTAAAACCTCGGGACAACAGTGGATAATTAGGAAAATTTTAGCCGTTGTAACTAATCTATTCTCGCTTTTGCTTAGCGAGGTTTTGGGATCATTATCATGTTGAAAAACATATCCGACGTCTGCAAATCGGAATTTTTCATCAGTTGCTAGCAGTGTCTGTTACTCGTAACAATAATTTTGCATACATACGGTTAGTCACAAAAGTAAGTACACATCTATTCAATCAATATATATATAAGTATATATACATATGTATATATATATATATATTATATATTAATTTCCATAACATTCCACGAAGGAACACGTGGGGACTTGTCTCAGTCAATGAGCTGCACCCGATTCTATTTTTAGACTCATTGAAAGGGACCTACAATTTAACGATGGCTTCGTTTTCAATAGTAGTAATACTTATTAACCAGTTGCTAGCTAATGTTATGAAGTGATATCGCTGTTGAAAAAGCTTTTTCTTTTTCAGATGGCCTGGCCTGGTATCGAACCGAGGACCTTTTGGTTAGTAGGCGGGTGTCTTACCTACCATACCACAGCGGCACAATCAATCAGTATATTTCTTTCTCATAAAAGGCTATAAATTAAATAATTTTTTTTTTAGCTTTGTAGAGTTAAAGGCAGTTAACAGTACTAATGGAACGAAATTAACAATATTCTTGTATTTGTTGAATTTGTGCAAGGAAAACAATAAAATTCTTTAAATTAAGAAGACAAAAGTAAGCAAGCCACAGGAAACTTACGTATTATGGTTTTAAACAGAAAAATTAGAAAACTTGTTTTTAATATATTGTTTAATAGGGTAAACTCTAGAAGCTATACCACCTTCTTTAAGTCGAAAAAGTATCAAATTCACCAAGTCTTGCATTAGAGAGCTGGTAACTTTTAACTATTCTTCCACTATAATTGCTTAGATCTGGTCGTCCTCTTAACCTTTGTTTTCGTATTTGACAGCTTAGATGATCCAAAAAGTCTTAAGATCATGTGACTAATTAGGAGTTTCGATTCGCATAGTGTAATACTGTAACCATTCGTTGAATATTACTGAATCACCACCATGTGTTACGGTACCAATTATATTTTTTAGACCGAGCTAAGAATTTTCCCATCAAGCTTATTATAGTCTCGTCACAAAAAAATAAAATAGTCTTCCAGAAAGTTTTTGACTTTTTTGTGTGCTCTTTAGCGAATAACACTCTCTTTTACTGGCTAATGAATTATATTTTTCTTATACCGTAAAACATGAAGGTGATTTGATGTTAGCTGCAGCTTAACAGCTTACGGATTTGGAAGACTTGTTTTTATTGATTGATATTTGTACCTGAATATTTTAAATAATAATTTGTAAAAAGGAGACATGCAGATCGTGCTAAATGACTTCTTTATATTTCAACAGGGTAATGACCCGAAACATATGTTTCTTATTGTCGAGGAATAGCTACTACACTATGCAACTGAAAACCACTTCATAGTCACCTGATATTAACCCAATAGAGCACCTTCGGCACCATCTAGCCCGTCAAATCCGAAAACTAGGGGAAAGAGGACGAACAGATCTAAACACACATAGTGGAAGAATGGCTTAAAATTCCAGCTCTGTGATGCCAGACTTGGAGTATTAGATGCATTTACGACCCAAATAAGTTTTCTGTTAAAAACCATAATACGTTACCTGTTGCTTACTTACTTTTGTGACGCTAATTTAGGGAATTTTATTTTTTTCCTTGCACAAAGTCAACAAATACAAGAATATTGTTAATTTTTGTATTAATCTTGTTAACTGCCCTTAACTCTACAAAACTAAACAAAAATTTGTTGTTTGAAATTATTTTGTAGACTTTTACTAAAAAGCAATATATTGAATGAATAGTTGTTTACTTACTTAACTGATTAACTGTATGTGATATTTGTAGATATTTTCTAGTCTACGTGCTAGAATTATGCACTTAATCCAAATACGTGCCGTTCTGATCTATATGCTTTTGTAATATTTGGATTTAAGCCGTTATTCTATCAGTGCAGATATTTTATGCGTTTTCAGGCCTCTACGGAACTGAAATTTACACTATGAATAGAGTTCTTTAGAGATCGAAATAAATGATAATCTGAATGGCTGGACTGTATGGTGTATGCATCAAAACTTCTCAACCAAGCTCTCTCAGTTTCTACCTGATGGTAAACGTAGATGTTTGTGGGACCTGTCATTGTGGTGATGGAACACAAAACCTGCTGATCAATTCTGCCCGTTGTTGAATTTTGAATTTTTTACTTGAAACTTGTTAACTGTTGATATAAGAGAGTTTAGATAAATCGGTTAGCCAGGCTGAAGAAGCTCATGATAAACAAATCCCTTTCAATTCTGCCAATCATACTACATTGCCCTTCAATCTTGGCTTGGCCACCGTTTGCGAAGATTCACCTTCGTCTATGATCTTTTTCCCAGATTATTATCGTACGTAATCTACTCTTCATCGCACCTATCAAACTAAATATAGTGTTGCCGGATGCAATTAATATTACCAGAGATATTACATTTAGGAGTTATCTACCCACAATTTGTTACCGATGTTTTTCAAACACCAATATTTTCGATTTTTTTCTATAAGTGAATTCGGCAATGTTGAATCTGGCAACACTATTTCAACATGGCGCTACCAAACGGTATGTGATTCCATAAACCTGCCTAGAGTCAAATTTGTTAAACAATTAATCTCATGTTTAGAGCACTCTATTGGCTGCCAAGATCATGTCCCACTAGACCATTTTTATTTATTTATTTATTTATTTCGATACAGTAAGTTTCTCTTGTACAGAAACATTATTTATTGTATGTCCATGAAATAATCTTGAAAAAATAAATGGCAGGCCTTCATTTATCGCCCCAAATAAATACTTCATTATGTATTGCCAATTATCTGTGTTTTTTTTTTTTCAATTTTCAGAAACCAAACAGTCAAAAATATTTTATAACAACAATTTTTGTTGAATACTGGTGAAAACATATGAAGCCGGTATCATCCCTTAAGTGACGTGTGTTCACTTTGAAAAACTAAAATTAAATAAGATTTCTTTTCAATCCAATGGCAACCAGTAGTACCAGTAGTAAGTAATACAATAAATAAATAGTACCCGAGTTTCTTTCTCTCAAAACTAAACCATTTTATAAACTAAGTGATTATTCCTATTTAAGTATTTCTATTTTCAACCATCACTGTACAATTAAATTGTAAAAATAACAGCAGATAACATCTGCGTTTTTCTCCATTTTTCTTTTTTTAAATATTTTTGCAAACATAAAATAAAATAAATATTATATTTAATGCGAGTATGGAATACACTCATTTATCTATACGTACTCGTACACCCATAAGTTTATGCAGTAAGTGATGAAAAAAGGTTATTGTGTGAATATTTATTACACTGACTGTCATGGCATCAGAACGCATCGTTTAGTATAGCATCACATTTTATGTATTAAAAATGGTTTTTTTTTCCTTCTCTTTTCTCTTGCGTTAAATGCACGCTGGTTATTTACGACATTATTTGCTTTTTAATTTAAAATAAATGTTTATATGCAATGCAAACAGAGTAAAAATAGAGAAATATCTTTAAATATGGAAAATTTTTCATAAAGTACAGGAAAAGCTATAAAATTATTGAAGGATAAGACGGGATGTTTGAATAAAGATTTAAAAATAAAAATATTGAAGATCTTCTCAATTTGCAAGTGTTAAAAGCTGATAAGCAATTGTAAATAAATGTAAAAAAAGATGGATAAAGTGAAAGATTTAATAAGAAAATTGATAAACCAGGGCTTTTTTGATAGTAAAATATAGTAGTAGAGTTCTACTGTATGGAACGTAGTGGAAGTTTAGATCAACTTCTAAAAAAATATTGGATCAAACATGCATACACATAATCTCAAAGCAAAATATGTATTAATCGCTGCATAGTTATAATTATTAAATTTGATTAAAATAAATTGCCAACAGACAACAACCAACTTGAAATTCTTACAGAAAGTACTTAAATGTTGTCAAATAAGTGTCAATTAGTAGAAGATTTAGGCAAAATCAATTAAATTGTGGAATAAATATTTGTTGTATTTGAAGTAAACTGTTAAATGAATGTAAATAATAAATAATTGTTCATGCAAAACCAACTAAACCTATATAATAGGAAAATAATAAGATAATTTTTTTACCTAAGCCTTGTAAAATTTTGGGTTTGGTAAGGGAACTGGATATAAATCAATAATAAAATTTTACACAAAGAAGATGAAACTTTATTAAATTACAACAAAAGCAATTACTTTGATATAAAAATACGCCAACAATCGTGTGCGCTTTAACTACTGCACACAATAAATAACATCCATACTTGGCTTATTTCTCGCACATGCACTACTCTATTCAAATGAAAATTAATAACGATTATTCTGACGTTGGTTCGAATAAAAAATATAATGTTTTTGCGAGAATTTTCTGAACTTTTCTGAGTTAGGAAGAAATACGTTCGCACACATTGTTCGCGTTCAATTCACACGTATTCTTACGTTCTTGCTTTAGTCGTCAATGAGACACCGACGAAAGCACATGTGCAGAGAATGTACGCCTATTTTTTTTTTTTTGCACAGAAAAATAATTTAAAAAAGTTCTTACGATTTTGCTTTCGGTTGTCACTGAAACAGCGGCAAATGCACATTTTGATTTTTATTTTAATTTTTTTTTTAATCATCAACTTTACTTCTCTGAGAGAGTTATTATCATGTTCTCACTAACACAACTACATTTTACTTTTGCACATGACTGGTGTAAAATGAATTAAGCATTAAGAATCAATAAAAAGTGGAGAATTAAAGCTGTACTTTGTACAAGAGGTCGCAGGCGTAAAGTTTTGTTAAAAGCGGCATAGATATTTTATTTTTATTGTACTTGTTGACAATAACACTGCTCAACACAAGCTTTGTTTTCTTAAATTTTTTAGTGTTATTGAGCGTTTTTATGGCACTGATTATGGATAAAGAAGTGGCAGATTGTTAACAGGTTTTTATTGCGATATATGCAGTTTAATATATTTCGAAGAAACATATAAAAAATTAATAAACAATTTCTACTGAAAACTAAGAAATGATATTTTATAAGATTCGCTTTAGGTCAGTGGTGCTCATTTCATAGAGCAATTATTTAGGTTCAACTCACACGTATTCTTACGCTCTGGATTTTAGTTCTCTCTTTGTTTGTGTTTTTTTCTTTTTCAAAAGCACTGGAAGAAATTTGCATTTCATCGTCACTGAAACGGCGACGAATTAACATGTGGAGTGGCTGTTCGTGGATTTTTTTTTATTTTCCACGAAATGTACTGATTAAAATTATTCACAATGTGTAACGAATATTTTGCATTTGGTAATCCCAATGCATTATAAATTTAATACAAAACATTCACTTTTTATATTTTGAATATAAAAAAATGCTTAAAGAACCTAACACTACTTTTAACACGTTGAAAATTTCTTACAGTACATTTATCATTTTTAATTTTGCACAGCATTTCTTTAGGTAGATCTCGTTGCAAACTGCAGCAATAGTCTCTGCCATCATAAGTGTGAAGAAATTTTACCCTGCTACCCACTAAAATCACCTAGATTTTGTGGAAATCGGTTTTAATGCGGTTTTAATCTAGCTTATGCAAGTTCGATACCATATACTCAACAAGCTCAACATGGTTGTAGGATTTCTCATAACCAGAACAAATGAGTTCCAAGCTTTGGATTCGACTTCAGTCATTGATTTGACAAAATTTAGATCTTTCACGAGTTGCCTCTTCTGTGGTTCATCAAAAATATTCACTGCTTGTTTTGATTATGCAATTTTATTTTTAAGTATCGATGAAACGCAGTTTTCAATAAATTCGCTAAATTCACCACAAATAGCAAAAACAATTTGTATTAAGCACTCAGTATATTCTTAACGAAAACAATAAGAAAATATATTTTAGTGAGCAATAGTGAATGAGGGTGGTTAGCCATAACTCACAAACATAAGCTGTTAGAGACAAACTGTTGCCATATTTTAAAAATGCGTGCCAATTTGATACAAAAACAAACAAAAAATAAAAATAAAATCAAAGAAAACAGACAATTTTTTGTTTTGTTTTGTTGAGCGTTGTTATTATTTGATTTGCAATTTTGAATACAGAAAACAAAGGTCTTAAATAAGTTTTAAAAGGTAAAAAACGTAACAATATATTAATTCTTCCTTATTTTGCCATTATTATCATATGAAGGATTTAATAATATAAACAGGTTTTCAATTTACGCGACAGCCAGAGTTGCCCAACCGACCAAGGCATTCGCATTTAATTAGTTTTTATAAAAAAAGTAGATGTTTGCAGTAGCCATAATACCCAACCCTCCTTATAGATTTGGACCATTTTGCTTAATTTTTTTTTATACGGAACGGTTCAACATACTAACTAAAGTACTTAAGTCAAGTGGTAGTTTTATATTTTATAACTTCTACGAAATTTTAGTGTTCCACGAAGAAACCTAAGATAACAAAATCAAAATTTAGAAATCTTAGGTAAATGACCATATTGTTCCGTTCATGTTTATCGATTTATTTTTGTGAATTCGACTTATACAACAAGTGTACCAATTAAGTCTTTCGCAAATGAAGAGCAAATTATTTTTCGTTGTGTTTTGCATATAAATTTGCTTCAATAATGTATTTACTGCTGTATCAGCTGCATGTCCTTTGTCTTCTAACGCTATTTTTGGTACACCGGTCTAAATTGCCGAACAATAAAACCAATATAGAACTTTCGTTGAAATCATATATTGATGTTTATGATATAACTTTTTTAATAATCATATTTAACGCACAATTATTTTATTTTTTCAAACTTAATTGATGTATGTCAGACGGTTCAGTAAGCTTTTTTCTAATTTGAAAGATGAATCAAAGACGACTAGCTGCACCTGGTTTGTTTCATGCTGTTAATTTTTTGATTTTCTAAAGTATATGAAAATTTTTCACACATTTCCTAATTTCGAATATTTGCATGTTTTGAGGTCATTTATTGCCTACAAATACAACGAAATCGAAAAGCCACCAACTGTTCTTCAATAGTAACATCTTCGTAGCAGTTGTAAAATGTCAAAAGTTAAACTTCCCAGCTATCCCACATAACGAGAAAAAGAACAAATTTATTATTGCTTTCGCCCTGCCTTCTGGTCAGAATATAGTCGTAGCATCTATTAGTTTGTATATTACTTGCTAAGACATAATTGGTTCCAGTGTTGTTATATGGTTGGAAATCTTTGCTTTTTGTGGCCCTACCAGCTTAAGAAGACTGAATGTAGTTTTCAATGTCGTAGAAAGATATGTTTTTTTTTTTTTTGAATATCGAGACGCGACCACATATCAGCTTTTAGAAAAACCCTTCACGGTGAGTCATTTGACAATCTTCTCAGAATAAGGATTTTAATACACCTTAAATACCTCTTTGGAAGATTGTTGAGATTGAACGATCTTATCCAAATTAGGCATTGGTCTCTTATATCTGAATGGAAACTCTTCATCTTTTCTTTTGCGTGATAAATACCAGCAAGAATCACTAAAGAAATATATGCGCGCAAAGCGGAAGTTTCACCGTCTTTTCATTTTTTGTATTTAGAGAAAATATATCAAAATGCAATATATTAGGGATTCTTGAAAGAGCAATTTGGTTGGCCCCTGATGTGTGGAAATGATAGTTCTTACAATACAGTGTGAAGGAGATAAAATCCGTTTTTTGCTCCATACATCACCGGTTAATGCATTATCTTCTACATTTTCTAAAGAAATGTATTGCATTGATTTCATATTTACTATTTTAATCCAAAGGCCTAAAAATTTAAGTATCAGAGTTTCCAGAGTACAAGTGATATGATAAAATAGATTTGGGAAATTACAGAAATATAACTCAACATAACCCTGAGAACAAATTAGTTTTATTATAAAAGGTAGTGAATCTATTGTTTAAAGCCAATATGGACCAGAATGTTTCTTTATCTAAGATTGGCAAGTCTTTTTTACCTAACAGCAGGGTAAAGACGCGATATTATTTTATTACTTCTAATTAAAAATTTCGAGATCAACACTTAAAAAAAAACATAAATTTAAAAGCATAATAATAATGTATCTATACGGTGATTGGGCATCGAAAAAAGCTACGATCGGCCACAATTTCTTGGAACCGATATCGATTATCTTGAAAGGATATTATTCAGATTCAGTAATTTTTTCAAACAAATACGATAACTACTAATGAAAAAAATGAAAGCTGTTTCGTTGAGACAAAGCACGGATGCATATGTTGGGTGCCCTTATTTATAGGTTCATAACTTTGAGTTGGCGACACTACTTTATTTGATAACCGATTAACCAGTTGATAGTTGCCTTTTGTTCAGTTTCGTTTGACATTTAATTATGGACAGACTTACACCAGAGCAACTATCACATATTGTTGAAATTTTTTATCAAAGTAATGATTCTGTTCGTCAAATTTATTGTACATTTCGTCCATTTTATAGCGTACATAACCGTCCTTCAGAGCGACTAATTCCATTAATAATGAATCGTTTTCGGACAATGTTTACTCTTAAAGCATTTATATAAATCAAAATCAATTAGTTTGACACCGTTCTAAGCAACTTTTGTTGTCTCCTTCCTCTTTATGGAAGATTTTACTAAAGGATCTTGGTTTTAAAACTTTTACGATTCCGCTTGTGCAGGAATTAAAGCCAGGTGACAGTGGTAGGCGCCGTCAATTCGTCAAATGTGCTGAAGCACAATTTGATTTTGGTATTGAATTTCCGGAGTCATTTTGGTTCATATGTCTTAAAAACGCTCATGTTCAGAATGTTACTCTCAGTGGTGAACGGTATAGAGACATCAATTGGCTGAAATTATTCTTGCTGACATGTGTTTCCAACAGGACTACAGGCTACATGCCAGACAGAACGCGCTCCAATTGATTTACTCAAAAAAACTTTTAATGAAAGAGCAGTTTCCTGTAATGCTCCAATTAATTGGCCATCAAGTTCGTGAGCTTCAACCCCATTTGTTTATTTTATTTGGGGCTACTTAAAATCACTTGTCTACGTCGACAAATTAACACCTGGAAAACAGCATTCGAAGAGTTATTGGCTAAATTCAGCCGCATTGTGAAAATTGGTGCTCCATTTTGCGCCTTGCTCGTGCTAGCCATAGCGGCAACATGCCGGAAATCATATTTAAACATCAATGTCATTTATTCCACTAAGCACGTTTCATTGATATTAAAAATATATTTTTCTTTGTTTTATTATGATTTAAACGTGTGTAACTGAAAAAAACTGTTTGATAAAGCAAATATTCTTGAATTGAGTTACGAACTACTATCACACAAATGTGCTATTAAAATTTAAACCATAATGTATATTTTCTAAGGAGTCACTGAGTGGTAAGAGCTTTCGTCAAAGGAAGCGGTATTCGTGACATAAACACCAATGCCTTGTAAGTTTGTGCATTTAAAGGGAAGAAAAATCATGTTACAAGAAAAAAATAAAAATAAAACTATTTTGCAGAAAAAAATATATTTCATGAAAAGTCACGGAATACTCCAGTTGCCCGCCCATGTATCATCGAACTCAAAGTATGTTGCTTTTAAGATGTCATAAACTCTATTATATACAGTAGAGGAATCTATAAGTGTTTAAAAGAGCATAGGCTTCTCCTTAAATTAGTATTCCTTCGAAATAAATTTCTAGCACATGTTTCACCGTTTAAGGCCTGATAATGCCAAAAGCTTATAACTGTCAGTAGAAACTAAAATACACAACTAAATATCTGACAAAAATATTATACAGTTATTACTACATTTCAACGAACTAAACTAAAAATATCACGTACTAAGCGACCCCTCTTTTAGTTGGTGACTCAATTTTTCTCATTTACTACATGTTGTTGTTGTTGCGAATACATCATTATTAAATATTTCTTTAGCACATATGTATGTGACATTGTACATATCGAGTATATTGTGTTCGTATCTTAAGAGTATAAGAAAGTGCGTGTTGGGTGAAAATGAACGAGTATCTGTATCTCAAACTGTATTTGTTGTCTTGTTTTATTTGTTTATTTACTTTCATAACATGTAGAGTATTTTGACAGTCTTAATTGATTAAAAAATAATATCCAACAGAGAATTACCAAAATGTTTCTGTTTCTCTGCCACACACAGAACACTTACTCCCTCCTTCTCTCTCTAAGAGTAGAAAATGGAAACCGACAAAACCGAAACTGAAATAGTAATAATGATAACTTTCTTTATTATTTTTCTTTTGAATTCTATACTTTGCTTAGTTATAAGTTTATCTTGGGGATTTTGGGGCTTAGAGTCTGTGTTTATTTTTGTTTATTTTTTGTTTTTGCTGTTCTTGTTTATTTCTTAAAAACTTGCTAACAAATCTTTTGTTAACGAAGTTGAGAAAAAGAAACCAAATATGTCTGCTACCATTTTTTTTTTTTTTTTTTTTGAGCAACAACAAGAATCAAAGCTAAAATAAAAAGAAAGCAAAAGAAAACGTAACTCACAATACTTTATTATTTTTATAACTTTTGACCAATTTATAAATTTCTAAAGAAAATGTATAAGTTTACGAGTAAGAAACAAAAAAGTCGAAAAATATATTTGTTTGTTAGTGACGTCTAATTACATTTAAAACTTTCTTATTACCACAGAATTCATTAATACCAAAGGTCTTTTGTAAATTATTGATGATTTTTTTGTTTATTTTATTTCTAAGAGCATAATTTCTTTTTTTTTAATCAATAGGCAAACGAAATTTAGGAAAACCCTAAGAAGAATTCTATTAAAATGCGATGCCACAAAAAAACAAAACCATTAAAAGCACAGAACAAAAATATTTTTATATATATTTTGTCTTAGCAGTCACTTAATTCATACCTCAGTGTCAAAGTATTTTTTAATATCACGCTTCCTTTACGTAAAGAAATCATAATAATTTTAAGAAAATTTTTATTCAATTATAAATACAAAACATATGAGTTTAATTGTAAGAAAGATCAATTTATAATCAAAAAAAGCAATTACACATTTTTTTACCAAAATAGAGAGATGCAAACTGCCTTTCTGTGACCAAATTTTTGTTTCAGTAATACAAGCATTATATTCAGCCATAACCGCCAAGAAAAAAAAGCGTAAACGACATAATTATCGATTTTCTTTTTTTTTAACAAAAATCGATAGTATTCGATCATTCGCATCATCACACCGAATTTTATAATAAAAGGGGTTTATGTACAAACACTGGAACAAAAATATTTAAAACACCTTCTCATGTAAAATTTGTTTTTCGTCGCTGACGTCTATTTGGCAGTTATGGCTCGACATTACGACCGAATTATTTCAAACCGTAGCAAAGAATTTAGTTAAAATATTGTAAATTGTTAGGTATTCTTATCTTTCTGGCAACAGTGAGGATATTCCCTTAATTGTAAATAAAACAAAAAATTTTCAGAGAATTATCCCAATGTTTTTTGTTATGATAGAAGAATCTATCACAAAAATGTGTGTAACTTTCAATAAATTGCGGTTCAATGTCGTTAATGTGCCGATTTATTTTCTCCTTTAGCTCTTGAATTGTTCTTGGCTTATCGACGTACAATTTTTATTATAAATATAACAAAAGAAAGAAGTCCAACAGTGTCAAATCATATGATCTAGGCGGCCAATTAACATCACCATGAACATTACCATGACAAGAGCCAATTTTTCGTTGGCTGTGTGGCAAATTGCACCATTTTGTTGGGTCCACATATCATACAGGTCGATATCCTCGATATCTGGCCACAAGAAGTCTGTTATCATCTCGCAATAGTGAACACCATTCTCGGTAGCTTCTTGGCCGACCACGTTTTCGAAGAAGTATGTACCGAATACGCCTCCAGCCCATAAGCCGCACCAAACACTATGCACGATTGTTTCCATATTTACGCGCCGCTCAATTGTATACCTTTCCATGGTTGAATTTGTCAAACACTGAAACAAAGATATGTCCTATAAAGTTGGGCAAAAAACATGATGTTTAGGTGTGAACAACAATCAACATCGTGTATTATGGTTTGACCAGCCTTTATTTATTTCAGGCCAAAAAAAACAGTTAATTTTTTAAGGCAGTGAGAGTGTTCTGCAATGATAAGTAGTATTTAGACAAGATATAAAATGCAGTTTTTAGCCACTCTCTATTTTCTAAATAACTACATAATATATTATAATGTGTCCGAGAGTCGTTATGATGGTATATTCATATGTAGTCGCATATTAGCGTCGTTTTTCGGTCAATACTTATTTCAAATAATTGTTGTGTTCGCTACAAGTTTTTCATATATCTTAAGACAGAAATCACACCTCCGATCCTACCAAATACTGAGCATTACCTTTGATCCATGGATATGCATCTTTGGCGTTGATTCAGCTGGTTGATGAGACTCTACTTATAATTTCTTGCCCTTCGAGTTATCGTTGATAGCTTAGGTTTTGTCGTCATTAATTAATTCGGCCTTCCCATGGCGTTCAAGCTACATTTCGGATATGAAAGACAATTTTTCAAAGTCCTTTTGGCTTCAACTCGTTTGGTAGCCAGTTTTCATACTTCTTTATATATTCTGCTGCTTTATAGCGTTTTGAAATCAGTGCCACTTTAGTTTATCAATAATCTTCATGGAATAATGAACTCATCCTCTTCGAACTTTTTTGAGTGTTTTTGCTTCGGTGAACAAAAGATATGCTGCTCTTTTTTAAATTTAATAAATAAATTGAATTAATAAACAAAACTTTCCGCTAATTATGCTTGTTGAATACACTATTTTGTTCAATGACTACTGTGATTACATAAATTATTAAAAATACACACCATTTGTGAAAGATATGCCATCTGCTGTAAATTCCGCATTCCTGAGCCATATGTTGCTTATAAGAGTGCATCGTTTTTGGTGTATTATAGGGAGCAAAGCTTAACGAATTTATCAGGTAATTGCTTAATATTCCTTTATACAATCAAGAAAAATATATTTAATTTTTTATCCAAAAATTTTAAGATTTTTATTTTTCTGGCTTTCGCCATATATGCTCACATCCTTAGGCTGATAATACTACATTTAAAGCTTCACTTCTTAGGCTCTTACTCCTTAGCTTTATGCAAAATGAGCTATGTACGTCGAAAAAATACCGGTATATTTGAAATAATAAAAGGGCAATATATTTGATCCCGAAATGCTATAAATAAGAACCTCTGGCACTAACGTTACTATTAAACGCGTAATATGTAAATTTCCTGCTATTCGGGCTAAAAGAATAAAGTGTCTATAGACTGACTTTCTTCCAAGCTTTTATATTGTGTGGTTTGCATATAATCATAATTATATGATTATCAAAAATTTCATAATTTAAAAAATATTGTTTATATTAAAAAATAATATTAAGTGTCTTAAAACTGGTGTAATTTAGAATTTTTTAACATATGGATTAACGAAATCGAATAAATCATTTTAAAGTTATCATAAGATGCCTCTTCGAATATCTCATATTTTCGAAAAAAGTTCTAAAAAAAACTTATCCATAGAATCTAAAATGCTGATGAGTTTTGAAGTTGCGTTATGGTCGCATATAGTGCAAAAGAAATATATATATTGAATATCAAAGTTATTTTTGCTTGTTGCATAGTGTAATTAATTTAAGGGCGGAATTCCCTAATTTTTTAATTTCCCACCTAGACAGTTATCCGTCTATCAAATAAACTGCGTCATTTAGTTTGTTTTAACAGCCATTGATTGCAGACTATGGCGTTATTTCGGGGAAAAAGTAGAAAGAGGTGAATTTCGTGTGCTCAGTAAGCATTATTTTATTTAAACCATTACTCAAACCATGGCTGAACTTGATGAATATTATGGACATAATACTATGGACTACTACGGAAACTGAAAATGCGAGAGATAGCATCTCACATGGCGCAGTAATTTTAAGTTTGTATATCAACTGCAATATACACGAAATTTGATGCCATTTCGTAACCTTAATTAGGATTTAAACAAACGACCGCATTTAACCAAGAAAGAAGTACATATTCACTACAACAATGCAAGGGTCTATACATGTGCAGTTTCAGTGGCAAAAATACAACCGCTTCACATTTACTAATTCTCCGGATTAAGCTCCGAGTAACTATTACCTGTTTTCAAAACTGAAGAAATAATCCGATGGAGAGAAATGTGGTTTCAATGATTTTGATTACCTTAACAAATTTATTTCCTAGACAGGTTTAAAAGATTGTAAACATATTGGACAAAGTGTTAAAAAATAATATAGATTTTTAACAAAAACCTGTGACTTACTAACCTGCCCTTATAATTCGTTGTTTAAAAACTTGAAAGTGAAATTGAGAGAATGCATTGTTAAATGAGTTGTTCAGCTTTGGCAAGTTCAAGAAAAATAATTAAAATTGATTTTTAGTATTATTTTTATTTTTTAACTTTACGCTGATAAAACTTATCGGATTTAAAAAAAATAGCCTTATTATTAAATTTATTTAAAAAAAATTATCCGTTGTAATAAAGGTGTCTCTATTTTCATAACACAGCCAATATGATTACAAAATAGACATAAATATTACAAATGGCGCCTAAAAACTTTTATAATATATTTTCTATGTCTACAAATTCAAATCAGAAACCAAAAATTTATATTAAAAAGAAACTCAAATGAAATCAATTTTATTGCCAGCTAAACTTTGTTGTTTGATTTGAAAATTTATGGCATTCGAAATAAAATATTGGAGGAGACCTTAAAATACCGCATTATTCGTATTGTGGCCGCAAATCAGAAGCCACAAATATTTATTTTATAGTTTTATTTCTCAACTGCTTTTTTTCATTTTTATTATATTATAAATTTATTTCAAACTATAAGTAAAATAATCCCCTGATGATAATAATTTCTAAGGTTTTCCTTTTAGTTCTTCTCTAAAAGTTTTCTCGTGATTGTTTGTGATTTGCTGGCTGCTTGTGCTACTGCTTTTGCTACTTTTTTTTGCTATTTACACAGATGGAAACTGTAGCCATTTCTACAAATAGTTTTTCTTTTATGACTTGAAATATGTTCAAGAATAATAAATAGAAAATAGAATCGAAATTTCTATAAAAATTGTATTCATAGAAATATGTAATTTATTTATTATAATAATACTAAACACATAGACGACAGCAGTCTTCACGACTACACAACTACAATTGCAGTTAGTAGAATTTGTGGTCGTGTAGTTAGCTAAAGGGGGTTTACGCGATAATACAATTCGTACGATATGTCATATAGAAGAGAACGGTTAGTATCGTGTAAACTTAATGTGCAAAGAGAGCGTATGACATTAAAAGAAAATATTGATGAAATTTCGGTAGTTGTACGATTCTCTGGTTTTTTAAATTTTTCTAAAACCATCACACTTTATTAGATCAAGATGGTATTTTTATATAAATAAAGAAAAATAAAAATTTTTCGCTCGCACTATTGATCTCTTTTAAAACAACCGCCTATAATTCAATATTCTTCGACTTATCGTGTAAGCCTAAAAAGTCTGTAGATCGATTCTTAATCATATTTTTAAAATACGATTTTTGGTAAGTAAAATAGAAAGAATGGAATTGCAGTACAGCGACCACTGTCGCCGCTGCGGTGAGTTGATGGAGAACAAGAACAATCGCAGTAAGGCCTTCCCCACGTGGTTTCTACACGACATTTCCGTAATATCCACTATTTGACCGGGTGATTTTATCAAATATCTCAACCTGACGGGGTGGGTGTGAGATATTCCTTATATCGAGTGGTTTTTCGGCTGCTTGCGGCATTTCACAAAACGGTGTGCTAAGACACTACTTGACACTTGTAGAGGCTACGGGTAACCACGTGAACTAACTAACCAACTATATATGTATGTATGTATGTACTTGTTTTTGTGGAAACTATACCCACAAGATGCTTAAGTCAGATCAGCGTTTGATTAAATAATCTTAAAATCTTAAGGAAAAGTCTCCAAGAGGTCATTTACTTAATTTTAAATATTTTTCATCTATATATCTATATATATGGTGTATAAAAATGGAATAAATTTATTCGGATGCCTACTTGCTCTGCCAGTTTGTTCATAAGTGCGTCGCGAAGGTTTAGGAACAAAAAAAAGTGGAAAAATTCTCCACAGATGGCGCTGCAGACGGTCATTCCTCTACTCTTTATCCCCTGTTTAAGGTATTTTAATAAGATTTGGTTGGTCAATTTACTAAATGTATTCTAAGTTCTGTAGCAGATATGAACGGAATTGGACAAGTGGGCATAGTACCTCCCATACAAAATAGACATTGAAATTTGTATATCTTAAGTTAAAGTGGAATTTTCTTAATTTGATTTAAATGACTTCTTAATCAATACAAGTCATCAGTGAAAAACATTTACGGAATTGGTAACGTGCTGTTACCCAATGGGTCGATGATAGTAGAAATTTTTAATATCGGTCCAAACTACTAAGTGGAATATCAGTCAATAATATGCAATTTTGCATGCGTGGAAAACGGTTACAGTTAAATCTCCGTTATCCATCCACATCAGCCAAAAAAGGGAAAGATTGGATAAGTGGTTATTGCACAAAGCACACTGGGCAAAAGCTATTAATGTATGTACTCTTATCTATATAATAAATCGCATACAAAATTTGTGCATTCATTTTAAACTTTCCTTTTGCGAAATACATTTTATAGGTATACAGCACAAAGGTTCCCTTGCAAGCTACGTGGGAACGGTTACTGAAGTTTCCTATAAAAGTCTAAACCAACATTCCTAAACGATTCTCTTTTTTTGCAATAAAATAGAGCTCAAATTCCAAATATATTTCCAATCAGAAATATTTACAGGCAATTAAACAACTTTTAGCATATTTTACCATTTCGACAAATAGCTGGACAAAACTTTCAATTAAAGAAAACAAAAGGAAAAGAAAACTTTTTATTTTTCTTTTAATTTGTATTTCTTGTAATTTTACAAATTGTTTTTCAACTTAAATGCCAAACATGTAAACAATTAAAGAAAATTTAATTACCCGCATACCAACGACGATGTCAATTTTTTATTTGATCCCAACAAAACGTATAAAGAGCAACGCAAAATGAAAAAAGTAAAATTACAAATAAAAACGACATTCATTGCCATTACATAGATCGAAAGGAAGTCAAATAAAAAGTAGGAAATCAAAAAAAAGGAATAAATTTCACATTAACGATAAGACGTAACAAACAAAACGAAGATCTAATTTTTTTAAAGAGTAATTTTATTTGCCATAATCAACGAAAAGAAAACATTTAATTTTACTTTTTAAATTTTTATTTGAGTAATTCAACGAAAAAAAAGGGTTGGAATTCTTTGCAACTAAAAACGTATAAAAGAAATGTTCACAGTAAAAGGAAATTCAATCAGTAGCGAAAAAGAAATTGTAAAAAAAGAGTAAAAAAAAAAAAAAATAAATCAAAAAACACGTCTGCCATATTGAAGAAGAATATTTTTCTTCAATAAAAATTCAATTTCCTTCAAATCACAGATGTTGTCGCTTACAAGGCTTACACAATACGCCCCTACATACACATTTGTACAGATAAGATCTCGTATGCAGTTTAGAGTGATATAAATACACACATACATACATATATAGTATGAGTATGTGTATATATAGTGTAATATATGAAAGAATCAGAACCAGAATCAAATTTAAATTTAGTTAAGCAATATCTATCGTCTATGATATTTATTTTTTTTTGGTACCATCAATGCATCATTAGGAGAGATTTTTGTTGTTGTTGATTTTTCCTTGCAAAAAACATGAAAAAGTAAGAAAAAAAAATTAAATCAATTTGCCATAATGACAAATTTCCCATTTGTGTGGTCGTTTTAAAAAGAAAAACTTAAATACTAATCTATTAAAATGGAATCTAATACTTAAATACATATTCTTAAAGAGAGGATTAACTGAGATTAAGCTGAAATCAATAACAGTTCTGCAGCTGCCAAAGATTTTCGTTCTAGTCCCGGTCTATTCTGCGTTTGTACTAAAATTATTTTTTGCAACATCGTTTTGTTTTTTCTCGGACGAGGATAATTGGAACTTCAAAGGTCTATATCCATAGTTGTGTTTGTCCAGAATAAAGTTACGGTCACATTTGGCAAATATTTGATAAAAACAACCGTAACCACTATTTTATGGAAACATTTCTTTAAAAATTGTTTAAGAACAAATATAAATAATATTAAACTTTTTAATAATTGAATTTGAAAAAATAAATAATAAAAAGCAAATATACCATTTTGGTCTTCTGAACTTAGCTTTAGAAATTTGTCGATTTACGTCTGAACTCTCTGCATGGTCGGGTTTGTAATCAGCCAAGTCTCACTACCATAAAACAACAGTGCTTTTACACACACATTGAAGATGCACAAATTGGTGTGGAGAGACAGCTGCTGCGTGCGCCATATGTGCTTTAGTCTTCCAAACGCTGCTCTCACTTTGCCTACTTTAAAACGAACATGTTCATCAATGCCTCTGAATACAGTCATCATAGGACCAAAAGCGCATAAGGTGTTTACAAACTCAATTTCATTGTTGCTTATTATAAAAGGATTAACGTTGTTACTGTTCATTGCATAAACATTGCTCAACAGATTTCAAGCAAATGTTTATTTTTTTTGCCACCTCCGACTTTGCCAAGCCTATATGATAATTAGTTAGTTACGACGGGTAGCCAGACACGTCCAGCCCACCGGGGTCCGGTATTGATCCCACTGTGATACCCATCAGTTATCCAGAAAATGGACAACCTATATGTCCGCGTCCCGGTGCGAACCGAACGAACCAGACGCATGTACAAAAGAAGAGGTCTTGCTGATATTCACACCGGTCAGATCCGACAGCCATCCAGAAACGGACTGCCAAGGAAAGCAGTCCTCATGTCTGAAAGACTCGGGCACTGGCATAGGAAGTGCTCGGCAGTCTTCTCTTCCTCCTCATCCTCCTCATCCTGACAACCCCCACAATAGTCATTGAACACAATCACAGCCACAAGAGTTCGCATCCTAAGCCGCGGCACCCCTATAATAGACTCCGAGCGAGCCCGATCATATAAGGGCCAGATTTGCATCGATACAGAGCTCGTAGATTCATCATCCCACCGTAGCTGTGCCCTACCCAACATGTACCGCATGACCATAAGTCTACTAGAGGAGAGTGGCATCCCAGCTGAGTGATCAATCTCCTGATTTCTGAGGAGAGAGCCAGTCCTTGCAAGTTCGTCCACCACACAGTTCCCCCGGGTGTCCGAATGACCCCTTAACCAGATAATCTCCAGGTCTGAATGTTTCGCCATCTCTTTGAGAGATGCCCGGCATTCACATACCAGTCGCGATGTCGAGTAGACACCGGAGAGCGCCCTGATCGCAGCCTGACTGTCCGTACATATCCGGATATCACTGTCATATACCCCGTAGTAAATCAACCAGTCCGCTGCCCTCTTTATCGCCGAGACCTCCGCCTGTAAAACACTGCAGTGGTTCGCCAGTTTAAAGGATTCCCTCACCCCGTATACAGGAATAAAGATGCAGCCGCCAACCCCTTCCGAGGATTTTGATCCATCCGTGTAAATCTCAACAGTATTGTGTCCAATTGGCGCTTCTGGTGAGATGCACACGAAGAATATTCTATCCAGGTAGGGTTTGGGTGTTCAGTAATCTATCCCCTCAGATATCGTATCCAAACATCTAAAGATATTTGTCCGACCATGCCCAACCTTATCGCAGACATGCCCGCCATCTGCCTAGCCATCAGGTCCACTGGAAGCCATTTCAGCAGTACAAACCAGGCCCTCGAAGGAGTGGACCTGAGCACACCTATAATCATCAGTGTTGAATATCCAATTGGAACTCCTAGGATTTAGACTACAGGACTTTCCAACGGCCATACGACAGGCGTACAGCGCAACATTGGTCCCCGCCGCCCTCGTACGTGTATAATATTATAAATGGCTGAACAATTTCAGCTGAGGCTATATGATCAATTTTTAAAATTTCGACTGGTATGCCGTCCTCTTTCGGCCCTTTGTTTCTCTTCAATGAGTTAATTGGGTCCATGATTCCATCTAAACTAGGAGGATTGATGTTAATGGTATCAGTGTGGTCCATATTTGTATTGATCTCCTTAACGCATCCAGAATACAGGTCTTGAGGTTACGTCAATGCAGTTTAATGAATGCGATAAGCGGTCAGTAGGCGGAACTATTTAGAAGCCTTTTTCTTAAAATGTTTCATTACCAGGTCACCGTGCTGTTCATAGTATTTTGGTTGAATATGCAGGACCTACTCGTTATGCAAAAGACCGAACTTGTGTCAAATTTATGACATTTTAGAGACTGTTGATTGATGACACAATTTTGCATAACATCCAAAAATTTACGGAGGTTGAAGCCTATATGCAATCTGGCTATACCACTAGTATTCATATTCATTACGTGATTTTGGATGCAAAAATATACCTGTAAGTGATTTACAAAACAGGAAATTTCATTCTTTCTAAAAAACTATACTAAGACCCATTATCCGATTATTGGAAATTGCTACAGTAGCTTTGCTACAGACTAGGTAAAAACATTAGCACAGATGATCAACGGTTTCGTAATTGTAATTCGTATAGTGTAACATTTTATAAATAAAGCAACAAATGTGTTTACCGACACCAAGAAGAATTAAGCAAAAAAAAATTTAGAGGATTTTGTTTTACAAATGACATGTTAACTCAGTCCCATTGAAGAATGTTCAACCACAGGTTTCACATATTCAACTTGTGAAAAGACATGATTGTCACACAATTAAATTTTTATGATATTTTTAAACTAAATAATCAATTTTAAAGGTCTAAAAATAATTCGCTACTAAATTTAAATTAACCCGAAATAACCCACAATTACCCTATGGTAACGGAAAATATTCCGTTACATTTACACAAATAAATCCAAAACAATATATCAATATTAGAAAGGAAAAACGTTACTTGAACACGTTATTTTAACGTTATTTGGCTTTCCAAAAATATTGAGCTTTTGCTATTCTGGGTGCAATTAGTGAAAAATGGAATTAAAAATTGAAGGTTTTCGATAAAGCTCATCAGTAAGTGTACGCATTTAAAGTTAATTTTTCAATCGATTTTAATAATAATTCCACTAATGAAATTAGTGAAATTAATTAACTAATCACATTAATGAAATTAACTTTAAAATGCTTATCTATCGGTAGAAAATTGTTTGGATGTTTAAAAATTGAAAACGACCGGACCAAATTGGAAACTTCCTTCTGCAATTTTATTCGAAATTGCTAAGGTTTAAGAAAAACGAAAACTAGAAAAGTTCTCAAAAGGTGGTGCAGTAGGCGGTCATTCATTTATCGCTGTTCCTGTTAAAGTTATTTTAATAAAATTTGGTACGCCGATTCAGTGCACATATTTTAAGTTCTTCAGCAAATATAAATGGGATTAGATAAATGGGTATGGTACCTCCCATATAAAATACGTTTGGAATTCTTTATATTTTGATAACTATTAAAGTCAGAATTTATTCAATACAGTCAAAATAAATCATCTGTGTCAATTTTAGTGGAATTGGTTAAGTGGGCGTGGCATCCCCTATTCATAATAACTAATAATTTTTATATATTTTGAAAACGGCAATAAGTAAAGTTTCTTAACTTGGATTAACCAACTTTTTGGCCAGGACACTAACTGAGTGAGTTTAGATAAGTGGGCGTGACAGCTCCCCTTCTTACTAAATGAGAAACTTGCATGCTGGAAAAATGGTAACAGTTAGAGCTTCGTTATGTGTCCACGTCAGTCAACAAGAGGGATTGATTGAATAAGCGGGTTTTGAACAAAGCACACCGAGTAAAAGACATTTCTGTATGTATTCCATTTGTGATGGCGCGTTTTTCACATTTTATAGGTATACAACACAAACGCTGCCAGCAACGCAGGAAGGGTTGCTCTAGTATATTAAACAAAAACAAAAACGTTTCCAAAAATTCACTATCATAAAAAACATGTACTCTAGACTACTCATAGTTACCATACGCGATCGCTGTTTTTCGCCCCTTTTGCAAAATGTACTTAAAAACTGACTTTACTTCCGTACTCAGAAGGACGAAATATATAAGTATACATGTTTTCAAAAAAATGTAAAACAAAAAGTTTTGGGCATTTCCGACTTAAATTAGTTGGATCAAATGACCCAAGTCCTGCCCATTTCCCATATTTCTAATGTTAACCAGATTAACTAATTTAATTCATCACAGGTTCAATATAACAGTTATTGCAGGCAAAGCATTAAAGTTTATGTAGCGAATAATAAGCTCTTAAGTTAATATGAAATTTAAACCAGCCTTGAATCTGAACTAAATTTTATGTAAGTGAATAAAAAATATTCGACTTTTCGAATGGTATTAGTAATGGAAATATAGCATCCGTGAATATGCTACACTAGCTCAACGGAATATGCTTTCGGCTCGTCTATGATAGTCTCAACAGATTCCTTTCACTTCATTTTTCTAGGAATTGATTTAGAAATTACTAATTCCACTTTTTAATGTCATTCCCTTTTCAATCATTGTTTGCGTATTCGTCATTTATCGTATGACAATTACTACAACAATATATTTCTTTTTTTCCTATTCGCACAAGCTCTTATGTGTCTTTTAGTCGAAATGGTAAGGGTAATGATAAACCTTAGCTATAGTTTTTTATTAAATCGCTTTTTCGAAAGCTCTTAAGCTCGAAATTTTTTTTGGTTTTGTTGTAAAGTACTTCGTCTTGAATCAAAAACAAGATCAACGCCTAGGAATTTATTTTTGTTTAAAAAAAAGTCCTAAAAATTTAATAAAATGAGATAAAATATAAGAAAGTAATCAATTATTTTATTTGCAATTTTCTCTAATATCTGCTCAATAAACTTTATCCCACATAATCGAAGCATTGAAAATAAAGAAGAGAAGATAATAATTCTTCACTTCATTAGATGCTCATAGTCAAGGCTTAAAACTGTAATATATAAAGCGGATAAGGAAGTTATTTGCTTTTTTACAAAATAAAATAAAAGGAAGGAAAGCTTGAGAAAGTGGAAAGATATAAAAATATTTGTTCTTAAATGGACAAGTAGGGTATTTCTTTTTAGCCCAAAAGAACTTGTAAAATAATTACCAAAAAAATATTAGATGAAATCAAAAAAATAAAAATAAATACAAAAATATTGAAAAAATCAATATATTCACCGAATTAACATTTGAGAATGATTTCAAGCATATGGTCACCCCTACTGTTCTAAAGGAAGCGCATTGTGCACCTTCAATTTTGAGAAACTTTCTTAAGCATTAATGGTCGTATGCCACGAATAACATGAACAATGTTTGTAACTGCTTTTTCAGTATAATTCAGTGACATCACGTGGCCTCACAGGAAATAATCGATAGGTTTAAAATTACATGAACTTTGAGGTCAATACATATGTTCATTTCTCGACATTAACTTATAGCCAAATTTTGATTTCAATAACCCGATGCGTGCGTTTGCCGCATGGCACTCCCTGGTGATGACATCTACTATATATTCAAATCAAAATCATTGGTCATGCCGCGGTAACAACTTTCATTGATCGTAACACTTCAGCTTTATTTTTGAAGAAATAATATCCAATAAGTTACCACCGTGTAAGCCGCCTTAACGACATGTCAAAAACTCAAATAAAATGAAAAAAGAATAATAGTGTGAAGGCAATATATAATGAAACGTCAAAAATACGGATTTGACAGTCGTATGGCTCTCAGCATTTTTAGACATTTTTTCTAAACAATAAGATTTTTCATTTGATTGGAGTTGTGTTTTTACAGAAGCAAAGAGAGAATATCAGGATTAATAGTAATAGTAAAATTATCTTCCGTCTGACATATAATTGTGAAATAAGAAAAATAATCTTATAATTTCAAGTACATATTGCCTTTTAATTAAAAATGAATTAAAAACGGTGCACAGTATGAAAAGTTTATAAAATTAAAAATTAAAATTTATAAAATGAAACCTAAAAACACTCTGAAAGTTATAATATATATTTTTTTAAATACTGAACAGCTGTTCACATACTATCGGGTGATTTTTAGGGGTATATAATATTGAGTTGGTAACACTACTTTATTTGACAGCCGATTAAGCAGCTGATAGTTGATTTTTGTTTAGTTTGTTTTAACATTTCACTACGGAAAGACTTACAAAAGAGAAATGCTGGCAAACTGCTGAAGCTTTTTATCAAAATAATTTCCATTCAAAATGTTATTCTCCGATGAACAATGAATGGGTACGTTGGCTTGAATTGTTACATTTTGGGTAAAGATAATTAACAAGCTTTTGTCGAAACACCATTACATCCACAGAAACTAATTATTTGGTGCGTTTTATAGGTTGGCGAAGTCATTAGTTCATATGTCTTCAAAAACGACGATGGTAGTGATGCTGGCATGTGACAAAGCGCGCGCTTCAAAAAAGCTCTTAATGGAGGAGTAATTTCACGTAATGGTCAAATTAATTGGTCACCAAGATCGTGAGCTTTGACCCCATTGGATTATGAACACCTGGAAATCAACATTCGAAGAGTAAAGCTACGGTTACATTTGTCAAACATTTGAGGAAAAAAAAACTTTACCACTATTTTATAGAAACATTTGCTATTTTTTAATTATTTTTTATTTCTCACTTTTTTGCCTTTTTACCATTTTTGTATTTTTTTCTGCAAAATAAGGCTGCACTTAATATAGTTGCTTTTTTTAATGTAGCCTTTAAAAAACTAAAATTCTTTGCACTTCTTACCCTTAATAAAATCGCAGGGTGAGAATGTTACGCTTTTGAACATATGACTCCACCTGTATTATTTTGTTTGTGCAGTCAGCTGTTTTTGTTTGTTTGTTATTGAAAAAGAAATATGCTTGTAAATAACGTAAAAAGTGTATGTAAATATATATATAAAAATATTAAAATGGAAACAACTTCTTTGTCTATATGTTGTAACCAAATCTTTGATGACTTGTTGCACAAGAGTAAAATAAGACCGATATACGTTTAAGTTTTACGGAGGATGATTATATTTTCACTATATTTTACTTCAGCTTAAGTAAAATTTATGCCTTAGTCGGGAAAGTGTCAGGCAGCAAGATCTTATCATGGGAGAAGGCAACTATTAACGAAGAAAACACAGGACATCTCCTCTTTGTGGTAAGCGTATTAAGGAATACTTATGTACTCGTATGTATAAAAAAATAAGCAAAGAATATGTCGATTGGTTAACATCTTTAAAACAGGGCATTTTTTGTTCTTCTATTGTGATGATAAAAGAGGTAATATTTTAAAAATGTAAAATTAACATTTTAAAAATGCAAAATTCAAATCTCTATATACATATGCATTTTTTGGTACTAAATAATATTTTAAGAAACGCTGACATAGAAGGAAATATTTTCATAAAATGTTTCCATAAAAAAGTGGATACGTTCTTTACGTCAAATATATTAAAATGTGACCGCAGCTTTATTGATATAATACAGCATCATATGCTGCAAAAAAGTTTGTGAGAATTGGCGTTCCATATTGCCTCTTCTAAGCGCCAGGCAAGACGGCCACATTGTTAAATCATATTTAAACATTAATGTCATAAAATCTGCTATCCAACAGAGGCCGTTTAATTGATATTAAATACATATTTCTTTGATTTATTATAATTAAAACTTGTGTAATTCTAAATAAAAACCCGACACAAAGATTTTTCCTTTTAGTTGTTGTGTGATATTGTAAAAGCAAAATGTAATGAAAAATGTTCTCTTTATATTTAAACAGTCAGACGAAAACCATTGGATTTTGGTCTTAAAAAATCTTAAGACTTGTAAAATAGTTTTAGAGCACCTTAAACGTTGCATTTTTAATGATTTAATGGTGTTTGTAGTGTCTATAATCGACTGATTTCACTCCGTATGCAGCAATTTTGTTTACTCATAGGCCCGTTAAGCCAAAAATAAGCTTCTTCATTAAACGTTAATCTATTTATGATGATTTGCAAGAGGAAACTGATTATCATCGTCATCATCATTACCTTTCGTCAATTTTAGCGTAATTTTAGTAAAAAAATTGTCTATTACAATTAAAGTTAATGCAAAATATTATTTTAAAGAAGCATTTAATAATTCGCTTTATAATTGTCAAAAAGCAAAATTTAAGTTTAAACAATTCTACCCAATTTTGTATCAATTTCTCATATTGATCCATCATAGCTCTTCGGTATTAATTTTTACACTAATATAGGAAAATGTCAGTTATTTCTTGAGATGGATCCTCTATTTCTTTTAAATTTTAAATCATGATGAAAATAATCTATACCGCCCCTGGAGATTCTAACCTAGGCTACGTGTTCCATGCACATACTTTAACGACTACACCACACCATTTACCACTTTCTATAAATGTTAACAAGTATTTTTTAAAGCCTCAACCAAGATCACTTTATAATTGGTGCTACCTATCACAACAAAGACTAACATTTTTCAAATGTACATTATCTGGTAGAGTATCATATTGTTGAACTTGACCAATTATATTTTAGTCATTATCTTAGTCATTTTCATTTGTTAATCTAGTACTGTAATACAAAACTTTTATCATCTGCAAGTTTCGATATAAATGAAATTTATATCCTTTCTAATCTCAAAAAAAAAAAAACCAACAACAACTCAACAATTAAAAAAAAATAATTTCTTAAGAAAACTAAAACACACTTTCACATATTGTTTTAATCGTTTTCCTAGCAATGTTTAACCTTCTCATCCCCTAAAAAAATGTAAAATAAATTACAAGAAGAATTTAATCGAAGAAAAGGAATTAGAAAAAATGTGAAACATGAAAAGCCATGTCACCAACAACTTTTTTGTCGTTCGTAATTTCTTACATTCTCTAATTCTTCTTAGCTTATAGCTGGTAGTCCCCATCATCATCGGCATCGTCATCATTAACAACCAACGATATAATTTCTTTCTAGACCAACTGAAAGCAGCCACCAGCCAGCTATCAACCAAGAACCAAACCATAATGATAATAATGGTTTAAAACGACCACAGGGATTGTAAAGGATTTGTGTAAGCGTACGTGTGTATTTCTGTGTGTGGTTCAATGTATCCTTTTAAATTGCGTGTTAGTGTGTATGTTGCAACGTCATCAACAGAATTATTTTCAGCATCATTATAATTATTATTTTCATAATGGCTGTTCTGTTGTTCTTCTTGTTCTCATAAATGCGCTACAACGCGTTGAAAGCGTCTTATATTTTTGTTTGGATGACACACTGCATGATATCCGGTACAGGATACAGACTTACGCATACATGAACATAGACTTGCACACGCTCTAATTGTCTCTCTATAACGCTTAAGACAATTTAGAGTTGGCCTTAAATAGATACCATTTTCTTTTTCTCTACTATTTTTAACGAAATTGTGTTTTTGTTTTTTACAAAAACAACTTGCAACATTTATACTGCAGTGTGTAAGAGCAACATCCTTCAATGTCAGTATCCGTTTTCATTTCATATTTTCTAGAAATATGTATTGTTTTGTAGCCAGTAACAAGCAATAGCAATAAAAACAATGATTTTGCTGTTCTTTTTATTTTTATTTCTATTTTCTTAAGGCACTTTTGTCTACACTCTCGTACATGTCCGGAAGATAGAAAGCAATTGCAGATTTAAAAGAATATATGTAGGGAAGGATTTTTAGACGTTCGCATTTGAGTATCTTGAATTTAAACAGTTAAATTTTGAAAATAACAGTTTAATGAAAAAAGTATACTAATCAGTTTTTGAGTTCAATATTCCAATATTATCACAAAAATTATGTTTATTAATTAGAAATATAAGCGTATAGTAAGTACTTTGGAATTTTCAATGACATCTATGTTTGGTAAAAAAATATAATTCCATGGAGTACAAACACCAATGTAATGACTGAACTCTACAGTATATTTAACTCATAATTTCCTACCCCCATATTCATAAAAACATAAAATGTCTCTGAAAAATTTTAAATAAAATACATTTCGTCCAATGATCGCAATACTAACTAAAGGCCATGACAGACTATTCTACAAAGTCTTGCGATTATGTAAAAAAAAAAAAATCTGATTGATTTCTGACCTACAAAAGAAAATCGCAACATAATGTGTAATAGGATGCCAAATTTTTACACGCAGCGATAAAAAAAAATACCTTTTATGCCCAGCAGACCAAGGATCTGTTTTTAAAATTTTTGAAACACTTCCAAAATCTCGAGTTACGGGTAAAAAACCGGTTTTTCGGACCTTCATGCACTTATAAGCTAATAGCTTAGATGAATAGTATTCAATTTTAGGTTTCTTTTCGAATTTGGAAAGAAGAGAAACGGACCTTTTAGACGGCATTAAAAGTACATATGACGGCATTAGAGGTATATATTTCGTAACAGCGATATGGAAGTTTTGTAACAAGTAAACAGCAGAACAATTTATTTTTGTTTCTTTGCTGTTTCAAATTGAAGAAATCTATATTTTTAAAGGTAAAAGTAAAAACACAACGATGTAATTGCGATTTTTTAAAAAATAATCCGTACAGTCCGTTGAATGATATTGAAAAATAGCGGAAGGGTAGATGACATTTTGATTAAGAAAAATCATTGCTAATACTTTATTCGAACATGTGACCATTTCAAAGGCATGATTGGCGATTCTTATTCAGTCCTCGTTACTAGCTCTGCCCATCTGGAGTTCTATGGCTGGAAATCTATGTAATGTATATTATAAATGGAACATAAACTTCCTTTATTCCCTATCTTAGTCGCTTTTTGCCAACTGTCTCTCACCATCGTTTTGGCATTATCTGCAATTGGTATTCTGTGACCGTACTATGTTGGTTATTAGTATGTGATTGCTATGTTGGTTATTTGGTGGTGTTATAGTTCGTTTGTTTGTTGTATTTTATTATTGTTTTTTTTTTATTTTTATTGACCAACAGTCTGGAGTAAGTTGGGACTTATGTTACGAGTTTGACCAGCAACGTGGTGGATGTGGTTTATACCCAAATAGATAGGAAAGCGTTAGCTCGGTGTGGTGCTATATTCATAGCCGAGTGGCATTATTCTCAGATCGGTAGGAGTTTAGCGAATCTCCGACACTTTACAAGGTGGGAGTCATGTCCAAATAACATGCATTCGAATTTGGTACTCACATGTGTTTTTACCATGTGTGGGGGCGTTGGTGGACGCATAATTTTCACTCGTGCTCTGAGCACAGTGGGGTATGTCAGCGTTGTGACTTAAGGCTTAGTAACTCTTACGTAAATGTATACGTTGCAAATCAGTTGTTCCGTTCTCCTTACCTAGTTTATGTGTAAATAGATACTCTTACGTAAACGTTACGTTGCGTTTTAGAAAAATTAAATTCCTTTCCGTTTTTACGTATCAACCGTCAAAAATTTTTTTGTTATAAATTTAAAAAATTTTATAAAAAAAATAACAAATAAAAATTATAATATAAGACATTTTTCACAACCATATGAAACGTTTGCCTAATTTTAGTAATTATCAAAGACTGAAACCGACCGTAACGTTTACATGTCCGCAACATTTACATAAGAGTAACCAAGCCTTTGCTTGTCTGTTTTTATAAAAAAGAAAAATTATAAGACAACTTTTCACATTTTCCGCTAATATATTTATTTAGGTGAACGATAATATATATATTATTTTTCTTGGAAAGTGCCAAGCCCACTCTTCCTGTGAAGGTAACTTTTTAACTTAATATCATGTGGATAGTTTGAGGTCTCTGTCTTTTATAGTTCCCAAGATAAAACTACGTGTTTCATATAAATAAATAAGCAAAAATTCGCTTTTTACCTCTTATTATCACCTCAAAGTGCAACATTTGAACATGTCCTTTGGTACATCACATTTTAGTGAAGGATTAATGTTGGCAAATAAAAAACTTTGCTTTAAGTGGAAAAAACGCCAATCTTTTCAGAAGAAAAGTCTTGAATTTTGACCGTCTTCCCGCGACTTTAACGTCTCCTAGAACCAATTTTGGGAAAAGGTTTCCAATCGAACTATATATCTGTGCTCTAAATTTCAACACAATGGTTGCAACCGATTATGCCTGATTGACTCATTAACAAAGGAAAATTATTTTTCATATGACTTTTCCTACCTCCCTCAGGTAAAATTTTGAAAAACACTTTCGTTAGCTACTTCTATTTGTGTTCAGAATTCCATCAAATCGGTTCAGTAGTTTGCGCGTGATTAACAAAAGTAATCAAAGTTATTTTTCATATGACCGAATTTTACCTATTTTCCTACGATTTTTACTTCTCCCAGGACCAATTTTAAAAAAAAGGAATAGTCTAAGTAGATCGATTATTCGAGCTCTTTCAGAAACCGGTTTTCGAATATTTCGAAAAGTTACAATTTAAAAAAAACGGTTTTCTATTGAAAATTAATCAAATAATTTGCTAACCGGTTCTTTTATTAAAATAAAATTCTTCTTCTTAGATTCTTATTCGTTTATTAAATAAAATTGATAAATTTTGTCTCATGTTGTAGTTCTTAGCAAGTAAGTATGCTAGAACAACATTCGGCTTTTTTATGGCCTTAACTCACACTTTCCATCTTCGATAACACAATGTGTTAACATTTCAAATAGTGATGCTTTTTTGACAACATATTTTGTGCTATTTGCCGACGTCTTGGAACTACTTTGTGCAGAATTAAGGTGTTTAATGAAGCTTTCTCTTAATACGTCTAGGCTTATCCTTTATATAGAGTTCAAAATATTACCACACTTCGGAGGACGTCTGTAGAAAAGTAATTGCATGTACGTCACACCAGTTATCTTTTTTCTACCCTGTCAACGCAATACCTTCATTAGTATATATGTAATTGGAATTTTTTAATTACCCAAATTTCCTTTTTTTTCCCAGTATACATATCTTATTCGTTCTACCATGGTTTTGACGTTCCTTATGAGACGTTTTACGTTGTCATATAAGACGTTATATATACCCTCAATAAAAACTATTATGCATATTTCATTTCACGGGTACTCGAGTTAAAATAACCGGTTTATTCGTAAATTGACATTTAAAAATTATAAAAAACCGGTTACAACCGGTCGAAAAACAACCTCTCAGCTATAACTATAACACTTTAGGTAACCAGATCTATCTGTGTACCGAATTTCTTCCAAATCGGTGCTGTCGTTGCCACGTGATTGAATGACAAAAAAATTAATAATAGGTATGTTATATGAATTATGCACTCGAAAAACACCTAACAACTATTATCGCATAGCTAGGTGATATGAGAGTTGAATCAATCGAAAACACGTACATTAAATGCTATGACACAAATCGCATAACAGTCCAGACAGGAAGAAGGGAACTTCTCTTACTCAATGAGCTGCGCTCGATTCTGTTTTTAGACTCAAGGAACCTACGCCGTTAACGCCGTTTCGAAAGACAAGTGCATTAGAGAGATTTTCAATGGTAGTATAAACTTAACCAGTTTCTTGCTAATGTAATAAGGTGATACCGCTTTTGAAAAACTTGTGTTTTTCAGATCATTTAGCCTGTGATTAAACCGATGACCTTTTGGTTGGTAGTCGGGTGTCATACCTACCGTACCGCAGTGACACACACTAACCGACGTGGTAAAAAATTTTAAAATTTAATGCAGATTATTTACATCATAAATAAAGTAATTTTGGGAAAGTTTTTGTGATAACATAGAAAATATACTTGAGATACTAAGTAGATGTACGTCAAAAATAAATAAAACATAGTCACAACGCACCGCTGTGAAATCGATCCGAATTTGGATTAACCACCTACCTTACTCACACCTTGTAGTTGAAATTATTTACCAGGATTTGGATTAATAAATTGGTTTTAGACAAAACAGGAAAACAGTTTCATCGAACGTGTATTTGAGCAGGAAAACGTTGCATTAATATGAAGTGTAGTGCATCAAATTTTCGGGCTTGACTGTAAATAACTTCAGCATTTGTCTATTTTTTAATTTGTGCAGCTTTTATTTTGTTTTCATTTTTCATTACTAAATATTTATTTTTTGCTATTTTTAATTTTTTTTTTTTTTTTTTTTGTATAATTGATTGTGGGTTTTGACGGGTATTTACCCAAACAACCAAAGGACTAGAAAAAACCATCCATATTGTTTACTGCAGCTGTTATTCTGTTTATTTCTTCATCATTATTTGTTCTTTAACAAATAACGGAATGATTGAATGCTTGAACAACTGACTGACTTCATGATGTCCTTTCTTTGTGTAAATCCGTATAGTTGAAATGGGAATTGATTGTTCGTAGTTGACTATTTTTTTTTTATTTATTCATTTAGTTTTTCTAATAATGAAAATGCTGAACATTTCAGATTATACACATACACAGAAAAATATACTTCTACACTATAGATGAAATCAAGCATCCAGCAAGCCAGCATTTATTAAAGTTTTGTTTACTTAAATGCATGAGTGAACGAATGTATGAATGAATAATGAATGAACAAATTACTGTATATGTGTGCGTTTATGTATTTATTTGCGGCTTATTATTAGTGTTTAGTTTCATTAAAATGTGATCGATTTATTTCATTTTATTATTTCGATATTTTGCTCACTTATGACGGTTGTTGTTACATGCTTCGATTTTGATTGACTTTAAATATTTTATTTGCAGGAAAATATTAAATTAAAATTCATAGTTTTAAGTATTAAACAAAAGCAATAGCAAGAAACTTTAGCTTACCAGCATATTTCACGCATATTTCGTTGAGGCTGAAAATATAAAAAATAGCAACTTTTTAGTTATTTTTAAAAAAATTTATTAAATTTTAGTATATTTTATAATTGCATATACAGTAGCGGTAACTGTAATAGATACACTAAATGTTTTCAAAACTGACCTAAATTTCTTTACTTCAACTTCTACTTCAACTTTTACTTCCTTCTACACCAAAAGAAAAATCGACGTAAAATCTTATCATACTTGTATTTATTGTTTTCGATAAATAGCGCAAAAATAATTGTATTATTATTATTATTATTTGTTTCATTGTACTGAAATACAAAAGTTGTAAGCGTGTTATTGAAAAATTTTATATAAAAATATCGTACCATATAATTTTTCTCCATGTGTTTTTAAAAAGTGAATTCCGTGCTATTAATGTAATGTGACTGCTAAATATCGGGAAAAAGAATATAAACACAAACAATTTTCTTTATTTTCAGCAGTAAATTAATTTTTTTTAAATACATGTGACGAAATCAATTATTGGAATAGTAAGCTAACAACTTTTGTAACAGATAACCTTAAGTTTAACATAAAATGGATGGTGATTGTTGGGATTATATGCAAGGGAAGCACGCTTTTAAGCCAGCACTATAGCTCACTGATGGGGTGGTTTTTTTAAAAGCCTTGATGTACACTATCCCATACATGTTACCTAACAGAAATTTTACTTCTGCGTCTCATTAATCAATCTGTCTAATAAATATTAACATAACTCTAAACAGAATCCTCACTAGCAAAAATAATGGAAGCGCACACCCACAGTTCGATACCTAGATGCTAAATGTCAAAACACTTACACATTCTAGATCATAATAATCCAATACCCAATACCCGATAAGATTCATTATAATTTTTTAAAATTTTACACCTAGCAATTCATGATAAATAACACATAATTTAAATGGAAAAAAAATTATATGAAATAAATTGTCTAAGAATAATAAATATAATAAAAATAAATATAATAAAAGAAAATAAATAAAACGAAAGAAATCAAAATAAAAAAAAAAATCATAGCAAAAGAGTTAAAATAAAATTAAAAATTAAACAAAATAATATAACAAATAATAAAATAAGCAAATGAAAAATTAAATAATAAAATTATATTCAAAATACATTCGGATGATCAAAAAAAAGTCAGCAAAGATTAAAAGATCATAAATTACTTTCCAAATTAGAATTTTTTTTCTGGCCACCTTAAAAAAACGATTTCTCGTAACCAAAACAAAAAGATGTTAAAATAAAAATGAAAAAAAAACCAAAAATAATAAAAAAACAAATTGTAATTACTCACAAATTACTCGTTGGTTTCCATCAGAAGATCTTTTGATGTGACGAACGTTAAACATGTTGGTTATCTTCTGCAACAAGTTATAATTGGGAGAAATGTTGATGACTTTAAAACAATGTATATGGATATGTAATAATGATATTTAACTTTACATACAATAAATGTTGCACAACACTAAAATTTAACAGTAGCGTTTAACATAATTGAACAATATTTTACATTCAGGGACGTATTATTTTAATTCTTTCGGTACACCAAATTCTCGTACCAAAAATATAAATATAATATATAGAGGGTCCGCCAAATAATTTTTTTTTTTTTTGAAAATGCTATAAAAAACCTACTGAATATTTTCTCAAATCTCTTTTTTTATTTGAAAGTACAATGCTGAAAGTGGACGGGTACAATATTATGACTACGATAGTAGTTAAAATTTAAAGCATTATATCTGCTGTAATATCAGTTGCTTTAGTTATGACCACCAGTGTATGTAAAGGGTAGTCCAACTATAATGCATGATGTTAACTGTGAGTCACATCTTAACGTCAAGTTTTTTGCCCAATTTAATATGACATTTCATTGTCTCACCGTTTGACAAATTCAACCCTGGCTTGATACACAATTAAGCAGCCCGTTAAGATAGTTGGAGCCTTTTAGGAAAAAGGGCGTTCAATTAAAAATGCATTTTGTTCACTTCGTGATATACTCGGTCAGCATAATCGACCAAATGTGTCCACAATCGGGAGAATTGTGTACAAATTTCAGCAAACCAGGTCTGTGGAAAATGTGGAAGCACCTGTGCATGCTCACCCAGTTTGTTCTGCAGAATACATTGCTGTCACCTCGGTGTCGTGCGAGATGATAACGGACTTCTTGTCGCCAGAAATTGAAGAAATTAACCTAAACGGTATGTGACTCCAATGGTGCCACTTGCTATACAGGCGACGAAATAATGGCTCTTTTGCGCGAGAAATTCAATGGCCCTGTTATCTCATATCATGGCGATGTTAACTGGCCGCCACGATCATGTGATTTGACACCGTCGTACCTCTTTCATTGAAAGAAAAAGTGTAAGTCAATAAGCCAAGAACAACTATGGAGCTAAAGAATAAGATAATTGTGCACATTTGTGATATTGAACCTCAGTTATATTTCAGTGTTATTAAAAATATGAACCGAAGGACAGACGTGTGCCATCAAGGGCATGGCGAGCATTTTGCCGATATTTTGTCTCGCATTCTCTGAAAAATTTTTGCTTTAGTTGCAATTAACATCGTGCAATTTGTTGGGATCCTTTAGTATTTTTTTGCGTGAACTTAGTAAAACAATTTATACCAGTCGTTCAAAACTCCAACGAAATTGTTGTAGTTGAACCTATTATTTCTAGTCCATATATAGAAGTCCGTTCCAAAATATATTTTATCATAACCTCATGCGAACGGACGGACTACTAGTGGTAAGCTGAAAAATACTACAGGATCAAGAAGCTGACTTGGGCTGAATATGGTGTGAGGCATACTTGATCACTCATTAGTCATTGTGGAAGGGATATGTCCGTGCAATGACCGACTCGAAACTTTACCCACAGAATTTCGTTATATTACAACGATCACTGTCTCAACTGCAGCGGAGGAAAAGACGGTTGAGCACTTGCTATGTAAAGGCCCGCCGAAAGGTCCTTGGCTAGTAGTTTATATGGCACACAATATCTCCGCAATATCCCACATGGAGAGGGTGTGGGTATGATGCTCTCCCGACCTTGTGTGGTTTTCGAGTGTTTATGCCAATTCTGATTGGCACGTGTGGCCATGTGAACCATGTGATGCTTCCGCTCCTCGTACTCTTACATATACTGTTTCATGCCAAATATGAAAGAATGTTTTATTATACATTGGATAGATGTAAAGTTAATTAGGTGCGCAAAACCTAAAGTATGGTCTCTATAGATCTAAAGCTATCCAATGATATTGTGATCTCTTTCTTACTGGAACAATGCATGGAATTTTTCATTTAAAAAGAGACTTTCAAATAGTTAAAATGGTATTAAATTATTAGGATTAAGAAGGATTCAATAAAAGGGTATATTTTCCAAACAAATTTTAATGGGCCTCTATCAGCCCACTGCGTTCGATTTGATAAGAGAAAAGTGGTACTGAAGACGAACCCACTGTAAGAAAATGTTAGAAAACTTGTGCTGGAGAACTAAAAAACTTTATTTTTTGTTAATTACAAAGCCTTAGTTAAATTACATATTCGCGCTTTTATATTTTAGTATTTTTTGTTTTTTATATTTTATAAAAATCGAAACGTATAACGTCAAATATTTTTTTGGGTAAAATTTTTAGTTTTTTGTGTTCCCATACACTTGTACATTACTCTCATTTTACCGAACTTTACCCAAAAAGTAAAGAAACAGACCTATAGATTGTAGTTGTAGAAAAAAAAGTTAATAAATGAAGAGTAAAACAAATACATAAAAAATTGTAAATTTCAAACTTACAATTTAAACCAACAAAAAAGTAAAATATGGGAAATGTATTTATTAGTTCACATGCATTCGATTAAAAATTAATTTTCTTTTTTGCAATATTGCTGTAGTTAGAACTGCCAGAAATAACAAGCACATACATTTACATATACATATATTAGTTCTGTTATCGACTCAACGTCTATTGTAGCCATTAGCAAACAAACAAAAATTTAAATATCGAAAAACGAAACAAGTGAACGGACTGATAAAAATTTTAAATATCACAAGTAAGAAAGTTATAGTCAGCAAAGCCGACCTTTATTGTGCTCTATATCTATGTTTTAAATTTATACCATTTAAATAGAAAAAAACAATGAAAAGTTAAGTACTTTGTTACAAATGTCATTAAATATCACCATAAAAAGCTCTAATTGAGATTGACAACCATAGCCTATATTAAGATTTTGAATACACTGGTCGATACGATACGATAAAAACTTAAATTAAAAATTGATATTTTTAGTAATTTTTCTAGGGCTAATGGACTTTCTCTTATTAAGCGCCAAATTTAGTTTCATATTGTTACGTTTTTACCTTTTTGAAAACGTTTATTAATGAGTTCGTAAATTGCAGTTAAAATAAAAGAAATCTTTGGTTTTTAATTAAAAATTCTTTATTTAACACAGTTTTGTAATACTTTGTTCGTAACCGCTTCACAAGCAAAAACAATTTGTATTCTTAGTTTACAACTGTGTAAACAGCAACAATTACTTGCCGGATTTTTCTAACTAAAGATCATCCAACTCGATCGCTGTCACTTAATTTCTCTTCACACCGAGTTAGCTCCACCTCTATTTACACGGAATTCAAACCAATTAAACTCATTCGCAGCGAGCGTTTAATTCGCTTCAACTTGTCACACTGAGTTTACACCAGAAGTGCGCACAAAGAGTGAAACAATTGAAATGATAAATTAGATTCAGGCAAGGAGCTGCTCTTCTCTTTTATTTTCACATGAGAATCACTGGCTTACATCAATAAACTCTCTCCACGCTGAGTTTATAACACATAAACTGACTGCAATTCTTCGAATGCTCTCGATATTTAAAGTAGGTTCCATTTCTTTCCGTCATATTCTTTTTAATTCTTATGAAGCCATGAAAATGTAAACATTTTCTTCCTTCAGTTCTTTTTGTTATTTGTTGTTTGTAACAGACAATAAGTTACTTGTTTTATTTTCTGCCTGTTTTTTGTTGTTGCCGTTTATTTTTGTTTATTACATTTCTGCTAACGTTGTTGTTGCCGATTTGGTTATTTGTAAGCAGCATGTATATTACTTTTGCGGCTTTTGCCTATTCTTTTTAGCAATGTGATAAACGACAGGGGAGCTCAGCCTGATTTTTGTAACAATATTTTCATTGTACTGCCTTTAGTAACGCCGTTTTAAGTTCATCACATCTTGTTTTCTGAGTAGACACTCGTATTATCCTTTAATTAGTTCAGATAAGCATGTAGCTAATGAGCTTTATGGGACATTGGGCAGTTGACAACTTTAAAGCTTTCACACATAGTTGTAATTAAATCTTGACAATTATGTGCTCTGTTGTTTCTGAGAAAACTAATTAAGTCTGTTTCAGGCTTGTTTTCAATAGTAATTGTGTGAATTCGTCGCTGTTCATTTTTTGTTTTTTTTCTATCGTCACGATCGTCATTTTTTTTTAGTAATTCAGAATATGCCAAGGGAAGACCAGGAATTTGGTTTCCATTTGTGAAGAAGGACGACTTTAAGCTATATGAAAAGCTAGCGCCAGTCACGCTTAATGCATAGAATTCCGATTTCCTCGAATAAATATTACGATAACAAAATACCCTTTTGTAAAAATCATGAACACTTTTAAGACGCTGTCTTTGACCAGTTATTTTATATTCACTGTATTAATCGTGAACCCAGAATCTCTGCTTTATCCTTAGGCAGGTTTAGATCTCGTACTAAATCATTGAATTCTGGAAAGCTGACGAGTTGTGTCTTAATACTCAGTGATTATATCACGATTTCAATGTCACTGGTGAATAACACAATGGATTCTGTTGAAATTTGCATATCTGAATTTCGCAGCTACCCAGCTCTGAACGAGATAGAATTTAAAAATTTTGATGTACTAGAAACGAGCTTATAGGAAGACTAGGGTAAATAATTATTTCATATTTTGATTATTTCACCACAATAAAAATAAAATTAGTCACCTTTTTTACATTGTTGTCACACTATTTTCTAAATCTTTTTTGTAATAGGCGTGATATTATTCTAAACATCCACTCTTGTGTTATACGTGAGAAGTATGAACTATTTTACACTTTTGTTCTAAGCGCATCCAACTGCTGATCGCAAATTTGGTTAAATTCTTCAGAACTTTCTTATTGGTGTAAAAGAGATAAAAGCAAACCGTAAGAATTCATATTTTGGTGTTTTTTACCATCAGAATTTAGACATTGAAACAGAAACACAAGTTACATATTATTTAGATTTCACTTGAGCAAACACTGATTAAGTTGAATACATTTGCGTGGTCAATTGTAGAGCGAAATTTATTTTTTACGGATTTCATTCATTAGTTTTGAGGATTTTTTTTTTTAATTTTTGCACAAAACTGCCAAATTTTAAACCAACCTTTACCGAATTTCTTATAATTTTGCCTCAGGTAATTTGGTACGTTTCGACTGTCATCCTAAGAAATTATTACCACTTTGGTTTATTAATTTTTATGGTAGTTGTGGCCAATTATAAACTGATCTTCAATAATCTTAGTACTAAAGGTCTTCAAAAAAATACTTATATGGACAAGACATACTTTCAAGAGAATTTTTATTTTTAAATTTTGTTTCTGATTAAGTTAGAAGACAGAAATGACATTGTGAGAATTTCGTAGATATTTTTTTTTTTTTAATTTTATCCTTAATTCTCTTTTCCAAAGTTTTGCACATACCTGTATGTAGTGGTGTAGAATATAAAAACTAAAATTTTGAATAACTTACAAGCATGGACACATGCACCGAAATGCAAATGTGTGCATGATACCTATGCACATATGTATGTATATTGAAAAACAATGGTTACAGAAAAAACTGTTTCATTCAATTGTTTTATTTACTTTTGTAACACTGACATGGCAATAACAGATTTTTCCCATTTTCTGGAGAGACGTACTGGCATAAAACGTTTACAAAAATAGTTGATGTTGGTGACGATGATGACAGTTGAATAGTTTTCAGGACAATTTACCCCAGAACTTATTGAATATCCAAAATTAATTGTTATGAAATTTACTACTCATATTAGAATACAATACTTGTACGTTTTTAAGGGTTATTGTTGGAAAAATTGTTTATTTTTTATGGAACGTTTTTGTTTGCCTTTAAAAAAAAGGTTTAAATTTTCAATTAATTAATTGATGGAAAAAGAGTTTAACAAATCAACTTCACTGTTCAAATGTTTGGTTAATTTTTAAGAAAAATACATTGTAGATATTGTTACGTTTTCAACCTTTAAAAACATTTATTTAATGAGTTCAAAGATTGCAATTAAAATTAAAGCAAAATTCATATAATGTTTGATTAAGCTGATTACTACACCCAGTGTTACCAATTTAGCGGCTTTTGTGCTCTATTTAGCGCGTTTCAGCTACCCTAAAAACGCATTTTTCTCTTTAGCGTTTTTTTTAACGCCCTAGGTTAGCTCAATTTTATTTGCAATTTTTTGTTAGAAACCGAAAGTCACTAAATTCAATAAGCTCATTAATTTGTATAAACTATGGGCTTAAAATGCTTTATGATGCGAAAATTGTAATATTTTGAATTTTATATAATCTGGCACTAAATCATTTTTCTGCAAGTGATACTTCTGCTTCTCTACAAGTTCCATATGAAAGCCAGTTTTGCGAAGTTGTAGCTTGGTTTCCACAAAGTATGCCCAACACATATTAATTTCCTTCTCACAATTTTCTTCGTTACAGGAACTTGGTGTGATGTTGTTTTTGTTCAGAAATTTTCAAAGTACGCCATAGACAACGGTTTATAAATACCTGAATGGAATTGATATCAATCACAGCCGCACTTCATAACTCGTAACCATACAAAAATAGACTTCATACACGAGTTAAAAATATAAATTTTATGTTTTGGAATGATATTTGGAGAATGCCCTTTAGCATTCAGTCGGCCAAAAAATTGGCTGGTTCGCATATCAGCACTATTATCGTCGGATGTTATGAAGATACTTTCGAGAAAGCAAAAAGACGTGACGTCCCCCAAATTAATATTTCCAATTCTAAAGATCGTTGTGTTATTGGCGTTGATATCCATTAATTTGGTTTGGAGGTGTTTATACGCAAGCCCGATTTATTTGTTTTCGCCTGTATAGAATCGAGTTGTCTGCTTAGTCCAGATCATTAAACTTTGTGTTAAGTCTACAGGTTATACCATGTTGCAACAAACGATCGAGATCAACGTTAAACAACAATGGACCTTATCTAACACCAGCTCTGATATGTGTTTCCTTTTTGTGTTAAGCCAGATCCCAAAAATTTTATTTTGTTGTGTATTTTTTAATTAATCGTTCAAATTATTAAAAAATGTTTTTAAATATGGAAATTTAAATAGAATTTCTTTTACAAATTCAGTACATACATACAGTACATGTATATAAATATTGTTAACGCTATTTTACTGCGTGTTACGATAACGAATAGTTACATAAATTAAAATTTATGCGGGTATGCGCGTTCTGATTATAAAACGTTTGTGGTGTGGTATGGTGACGTGTGGTGTAACACTGCTAATAAGTAGCGTTGTCAACTCAGTGTTTTCGGCACTCTTTTTAGTGCCTTTTAAAAGAATTTCGAGTTAGTGCTTAGTGTTTTGCATGAGTTCATAACTTAATATTGTTCCTTAATTAATTCATCAATTGTACGGTTCCTATATAAAATAGTGCGCAAAAACGCATATAAACTCAAAAAATTTGGAAAATGTGTTTGCTTGAGAAATACACCCAGAGTTTTCAAGGTTACTTAAACGACATAAAATATATTGGTTAAAAAGTTAATTTCTCTTCTTTCCAAATCCGAAAGTAAACTTAAAATCGGACAATACTCAGCTAAGTTATTTGCACATAAGTGCATAAAGGTCCAAAAAATCTGTTTTTTACCTATAACTCGAGATATTCCAAGTGTTTTGAAAATTTCAACAACAGATTTTTATTCTGCTCGCAACGCCTATCAGAAATATAGTATCACTTGCCAGGAATTTTTTTTTAGTCGCACTGTGTTATCGGCTATTGGAAGTATAGTTCCTATTCTAAATGTTAGGTATGAACTTAGAGTTAATAACATGAGCAAAAGGGGTAAAAATGAGAGCTAAGGAAATAATTAACCCTAGAAAGATAACGCAATTAATTTTTGAATTTTTACTACATTTTTGTAGTTTGTTATGAGAAAAAGTTGTTATTCTCAGTATTTTTAGCTATTATCTGTAGCTTTTTAGTGGTCATTGTTTTTGTGGGATAAGCTGATTTTATTTTTAAGAAATAGCATAACCATACGTCTTAAAGACGAGCGAAAAATAGAAATTAACGAGGTCAATGTGTCATTTCAAGCTGCTACGACTTTTGACGGCGTAATACAATTGCCTCAAACTGCTGTATTAGTTCAAAGTGTGGCAATACGAGTAACTTTGACAAAATATATATTTTGAATTAAATTTTTATTAATAAAAAGCATTTAAGTCACAAGAAATACATGAAAAAACTTTCCTCATCCTAAACGATAGATGCAAATGTGGCCTGAAACTCTCACTTCGGAAAAATCAGTGCGTGACAACATTTAATTAATTTAATTTAATTATTTAGATTAAAACTCGTCTTATTTCTAAAAAACAGGTATTGTTCTTCGAAAATTCAAAGAATGTGAGAAATATTTGCGCCAAATCTGAAACACCTGTTTAGAAAAACGAGTAAACCTCGCCTGCAGCTACTGCATATAATGTCACAAAAGCTAAAGTTTCCTTTATGAAGATATCTTGTATTATACATAAATACCTACATAAATTTAAAAATATATAATGGGTGGTCCAAACAAGCCGAGCGATGTTAATTGTAAGTAAAACAAAAAGTTTTTGGATAATTATTTAAATATTTTTTATTATGATAGAAAAATCTATGACAATTATAATTGAAATAAAATATCGGCCAAATGCTCACCACGACTTCGGCACCATAGCTCCCTCTTGCACCATATTTGCAATGAATCTGAGATATAATTGGGGGTTAATGTGCCGACTTATCTCATCCTTTATCTCTTGAACTGTTCCTATCTTATTGACGTCTACTTTTTCTTTAAAATCTCCTCAAAAACAGAAGTCCAACGGTGTCAAATCATATGATCGTGGTAGTGGCCAATTAATATCGTCACGGCCATTTAATTCCTCGCGTAAAGCAGCCATTACTTCATTGGCTGCGTAACAAGTGGCACCTTCCTGTTGGAACCACATATTGTCTAGGTCGATATACTCAAATTCTGCCCACAAAAAGTCTATTATCGTGTCGCAATAGCGAACACCATTCACGGTAACTGCTTGGCCGACCTCATTAGACGCATCGGCTTTTAAACGATCACTCGCAATTCAGTTGCTAACTAATCCACTGCTAACCAAAAAATCACAAAGTACACGAAATGCATTTTTATTTGAACGCCCATTTTCATAAAAGGCTACAACAACCTTAACGCGCCGCTTGATTGTGTACCTCTCCATAGTTGAATTTGTCAAACATTGAAACAAATAAATATCATATTAAGTTGAGCAAAAAGCTTGTCGTTAAGGTGTGACTCAAAATTAACATCTTGCATTATAGTTGAAGCACCCTTTATATTCAATTTTTTTATATTTTTGTTTTTTTACAGTTTTTACTTACTAAACTTTTTAGTTAACAAATAAAAAACTTATTAAGTGATCTCAATGATACATATATGAACTTTTATTTTATTTTTTGTCCATAAAAGGAAGCGAGAAATCATACGTCTTTATTTATTCGCCTTTCTTATTTATTTAATCATTCATTCATTTGAGACCTAGCACAACAAGATTAATATCTTATAAATTATAGTGTTACTGAGTAAGTCAAAAAAAAGTCTTAAATTTAAGGACATTATAGTATATAGTAGTCTTAAAATTAACAAAAGAATAAAAACTAACAAAAAATGTCGAAGCATCATTAGAAACATATTAAGATTTTTAATTACTCTGCAAAAATCTAGTTAGTTAACCTTTTAAAAGCGTTGACGTTCCAAAGACTTGTTGTATAACTGAAATACTGTCGCTGCGATAAGAGGCTTCTAAAACTTTGCTGAATTATCCTTCTTCCACGATTGGACCTAGTAAATGTAATGCTCTCATATAAATATGGTGGTTGATGCGTTATGATGATTCTATGTAAGAAAATCAGGCACCTAAGTGTCAATAAGTTTTCAAAAGTCATATGTTAAATTTGGTAAGCATAAAAGGATTTGTGTTCCCGATGACACTTTAAAAAACATACCTAGCTATGCTGTTATATGCAACCTAAAATTTGCGAAGGTCTTCACTATCGCAATTCGCAAAGATTTCACAACCATATATACCGCCAAATAATTTTTGTTTTTTGAAAATAGGGCGCAAATCATCGAGTGTAGCTTCGGCTATGTGGCACGTAGCGCCGTCCTGTTGAAACAAAATGTTGCTAATATACTCCTCTTCAATTTTTGTGAACCAAAATTCGTTCAACATGGTGTGATAGCGATCGCAATTGATTGTAACGGCCACTCCTTGCTCATTTTCGAATTATGCGTCTGGACCAAAATCTGCACCAAACAGTGACTCGTCTTGGGTGTATCGGCTTTTCAATGTATGCGTGCGGGTTTTCTGTGCCCCAAATGCGACAATTTTGCTTTTTTACATACCCCTCAAGATCAAAATGAGCTTCATTTGAAAAGATGAAATTTTTGGAAAAATCGGCATCTTCTGTAAGTCGATCACAGGCCCACTTAGCGAAGCGAAAAAAGCGTATACACAACCATATTCGTTCAGCGGAGGGAGAAGACTAATTATCTGTCAAATCAGACAAAAGCTAAGTGTTACCATTACGAAATAAGCACTAGTTGAAAAAAAAAACGTTAGATGGCGGACCCGTTATAAGAGTACGAATAAGGTAAGTTTTTGCCAGAAGCATTCGTATGACAAATGGAGTTGAATCTTTGACAACCCAAAGGTTACGAAGCATACTATAAAGTACAAACAGCACAACAATCTCAAAGTGACATAAACTCATATTTAAGATGTGAAGAAATTATACATCAATACATCACTTTGATTTTTTCGATATTTTACAAATAACTTTTTAACAATATCTGTCCAAAATCTATTAAATTACAATTTTAGTTATAAAATGTATGTAAATATCATCTTATCAGAATCTTCAATATCAATTATCTTTTATTTGAATCATTTACAACATTTCTTTTCTCATGTAAAATATAAACATAACTTCAATACATTTAATTAAACATCATTTCCATTTCCAATTTTTACAATCAGATACTGATATACATACATATACATATATGCATATATGTATATATGTATGTATGCAAATATATGCATATATGTATGCATGCATTTCAAATTAATTTGTAAACATTTTTTGTATTCCTTTTTCCCCAAACGTAATATCTTCTTATAATAACAAATTTGTATTCCTGTTTTTAACAGAAATTTCAGATGTATGTAGATTTACTTTTTAATTAAAATTCTTTTTATTTTCATTTAAAAATCCCGGAAAATGATACATTTTATTATGGGAAAAATGAAATCGTAAGCAAAACTGAAAATTTGTATCTCACAAAAACTAAATAAATAAATCAATTGCATACATTATTTAATAAGTAACAAAAATAAATTCGGACATATTTTAATTTTCATATTTATTATAAACATGGTTTATATACATTACAGCACAATGTGTACAAATAAAAAACTACAACTACAGGAATGTGATATATCAAAATTATTGGAATCTTATCTTTTAGTTTCATTGCCTGTACATCCCCGTTCTATAATTCATACATACATATGAGTAATTTATCTACTTCACTAATAAAATATTACTCATAAGTACGTACTTACGTACTAATGGGATCCCAAAGTTCTTTTGCCAATAAAATTATATTTCTAAAATGGCTGCGAAGATAAAGGCAGTTTTATGGCAGAATTTCGATTCGTTTTTATAACAATATATCTCGAAAAAAGGATCAACATAAAAAACGGTTAACACCAGCTTACTGTAACGAGACGTTGCAAGACTTATATAAAACATCAGCATATAAATTACTTACAAGCACACAATAACCTATTAATCATAAAAAAATATCAGGCATAAAAATAACAAAATAATACACAAGCAAATTAAAAATAGAACACAATTAGGAGTAATATTTCGTTGATAAACATTTCAAGAATAATTCTCATTGTGTTCATGTAATTTTAAACATAAATGACTTAGAGAAGAATTTAGGGTTCACAATAAAGTTTTGCTTCTATTTTGACACGAAGAAAAACTATCACTTTTTTTACTCACAAAGGACGCAGACCTTTGATTCGACCCAGGACAAACTGGGTTGACCGCAAGATGTCCCGCTTATCAAAAAAGATCTGTCAAATTCAAGCATAGTGTTATTTACATTTTGAAATACAAGCATCATAAATGTTGTCGTTCGATCACTAAATTTTTTGTATTTTGTTGTAAAAGTGTTCACTTTTTATTAAAAGCATGTACGCGCACATTTATAATGTTCCGCTAACTTTTCGACTGAAGATTTTCATTGACCACAAAGCTATTTGGACCAAATTTAGCGACTCGCACCAACCAGTTGGAATTCTTAAAGTGTGTACAGATTATAGTTCCTTTCAGACATAGAGATAGATACCGTAAACATTTCAAAAATATCGGCTGGTCCGTCTTGCGCACTATACATACATACATATGTACACCGTACTTTAAATACGAGTATGCTTTTGATTTAACTAATGTGCCCAAAGAAAAAATGGTATATTTTTTATGTTGAGCTTTTAAGTTGGGACTTTGGCAGACTTAATATCGTTCAGCATACTATAAAGCATTGTGAAATAGGAACAATTCTTTTTTAACAGAACAACCATCCTAAACATACATCACATATTAAAAAAAAAAAAAAATGGTAATAAAATCCTAATATACTAGTTCTAATCTCAATTTTTAGATTTGTACCACATCGGCAATTAATTAGCAATTCTAGTCATCAAAAGCTTTAATTGATTCAATTCATGTATATTTCTACGTTTGATGTTTTAAAACTAATTTTATTTTCCGACATACGTTACTATTTTATATTCAAGTATGCATTTTTAAAACATTTGAAGAGCTTTTTATTTTCAGCAACATGAGTATCTAACGAACGTTTCTTTATTTACATAAATCTATGTTATATTGCAATATTTCAGCATTTGGAGACTTTGCGCTATAAAGGGTTAATACTTTTATTGTCGCCTTATTTATGTGCATAAACTAAGCTATGAAAGAAATTCGCTTTAAACGCTTTACGTTATTAATTCATCAATAGATTTTCACAGAACTTCAAAATAAAAAAAAATGTTTCTGCAGAAAAATGCTTGTAAATCAAGCGAAATCAAGGCAATCTGAAACTACAGTGATTTCATACTTATATTTAATATAAGTTAACTTAGATTTAAGTATTTAAAACATAAAAATATGTATAAGCGATAAGGAAGGGTTTGAGGGCGTCATCTTTATTCCTGTATATGGGGTGAGGGAATCCTTTAAACTGCCGGACCACTGCAGTGTCTTACAGGCGAAGGTCTCGGCGATAAAGAGGGCAGCGGACTGGCTAATGTACTACGGGGTATATGTCAGTGATATACGGATCTCTACGGACAGTCAGGCTGGAGCTCTCCGGTGTCTACTCGACATCGCGACTGGTGTGTGAATGCCGGGCATCTCTCAACGAGATGGCGAGACATTCAGACCTGGAGATTATCTGAGTAAGGGGCCACTCGGACACCCAGGGGAACTGTGTGGCGGACGGACTTACGAGGGCTGGCATTCACCTCAGAAATGGGGTGATTTGCCACTCAGTTGGGATGCCACTCTCCTCTTGCTGACTTATGGTCATGCGGTACATGTTGGGTAGGGCACGTGCCCACGTGCTCTGTATCGAGGCATATCTGGCCCCTATATGATCGGGTTCGCTCGGAGTCTATTATAGGGGTGCCGCGACTTAGGCTCTAAACTCTTGTGGCTGTGATTACTGGGCCTGGGTGGCTGGTGCGCACGCTAGGAGGTTGGGTCTACCGTTCAATGACTATTGTAGGGGTTGTCAGGATGAGGATGAGAGGAGACTTTCGAGCTCTTTCTATGCCAGTGCCCGAGACTTTCGGACATTAGTACTGCTTTCCTTGGCAGTCCGTATATGGATGGCTTGTCGGATCTGGCCGGTGTGTATATCGGCAAGATCTCTTCTTTTGTGCATGCGTCTGGTTGGTTGGATTACTGATGGGTATCACAGTGGGATCAATACTGGACACAGGTGGGCTGGACGTGTCTGGCTACCCGTCGTAACTAACTAACTAACTATAAGCGATAAAAAATCTAAAATTGCCCGAATTTAATTGCTTAAAATTTCTTGGAGCAATTTGTACACTTAGCAGTATGCTAGCAGTAAAGATTGAAGCCTAAAGTATCCTATTTGAATAACTTTTTAATTTTTCAAATATATTAATTATTTCAAAAGTTATGGTTTTTGCAACTGTGCGACTCCATCTCGTTAAGATGACTTTAAAAAATATACTTTATCTTTTATTAAAGAAAAGCAAATTCTAACAAACCATTCTTATTTAAAACAATAAATCTTTGCAATTTTAGTGAAACGATTTTCACCGAACCTACATACTTTAATACGTGTAAGAGCAAAGCAAAATATTTTCCCGAAAAAAAAAAAACACTGATTGCAGTCAAGTTTAAGCCTCTCACTTTTTCCATTGTTTTCCTACATTCGTAAATACGTATGCATTTAAAATTTATATTTACAATTTTTCCATTTAAATTTCCATTGATATTCGCCAATACCAACAGCTGAGACCAAGAAGAGTATATTTGCCTTAAAAAAAATTTGTCGTTTTTATAGGAAAAAAAGTTGCAATTTTTTTTTTGCTAATAATTTTCCATTATATTTTGCATTTATTTGCATATTCCAATAGGAATCTAGATGTTCAATAGCAATACTCGTTTCTCTCATCTTTACAATAATTTACCTCTGCAGTAAGGCTTTCGCTATGAGTAAAGTAAAAGTAATATATTTTTTATGCATAGGGTATAAAATATGGAAATGTACTTGTATCTACAACATACTGATACTTTTGTATCTCATGTAGAGGGAAGAAGTAGGAAAACAAACTATAAAACATCATTTGAAATTTACTACCAGAAGATTAATGCTTTACTGCCAGCACACCTTTTTGACACTTTCATATGATTTATAGGTATTTGGTTTGATAGAAGTCAACGGTAAAGTAAAAAATAAATATAAAAATATGTTTAAATTAAAGAAATATTTATTTTGTATATAAAGTAAATGTTTAAACATTTACATTACTTGTAATAAGAAATACATTAAACACAGTCTACTTCTCTCTCTCTCTTAAGTGACGTTTAGCTAAAAAAAAAATGCAAAAACTGACAAAATAAATGAACGTCTGCAGTAGTTAAAACAAAGTCAATAAAATTGCAACTGCAAAATAATTTTACAGAACATTTTAATAAGACTTTAATAATGAAGAGAGTCGTTTAAAAAACTTTTAATATTTTTACGTTTTCGCTGTTACTGTACTCCAACAGCCATATGCAAAAAAAAAACTTTGTTAAGCAATATTTCTAAATATTGTATGCAAAAACGATTATTAGCTTAAAAACCCTTTGTGAAACCTACGTTAACTTTGACAATTTTAAAATAGGAAACTACATACCTTCCTTAAGAGTACTTTAAAGTGACATTAAAGTTATGAATATTTAATATAAAATTAAAAATATCATATTTTGGAGTCAAGGAAAATTTTTTGTAGGCATGAAACCTAACCCAAAAGGTGACATGCTGACCCACGCTAGTGACATGCTGACCCACGCTAGGCCGCTAAATTTGTCAAAGAATAATTTTTCCAACGGAAATTTTAGGTAAATTAGTGATCACCGTAAAGCTCTGATACCAATCAAATGGAGAATTTTTAGACAATAGTAAAAAACGCCTGAAAAATATAGTTTGACTTCTTGTAACATGTTGAAGCTATGGCAACGAATGTAATATGAATGGGACCAGATTTCTTTTACATTTTTGGGTTATAGTGTAGAGAGTACGTCTAAATTATTTAAAATGTCACAAAAGGGAGTTCTGAGAAAAGTGTTAAAAATTATTCATATGTTCCTCTCTATTTAAGCGAAAAGTGCAAAACTACGTGCATGTAGATTAATTAATATGATTGCCTTCCTCTTATTTCAGTGGTTGAATATCATACTTTTTGTTAATGATTTTTTTGAAAGTACTGATCAATGAATTAATGTGTAAAGTTTTGTTTTATTTGATTGAGTATTTAAGTATTTATAGTAAATTTTCTGTTCAACTGCAAAACATTCAGTAGGTTTTGAACCAAACTGTATGTATATTAATTATTACACCCAGATTATCACACATATGTGTGGCTTTCGTTTTTAATATCGCTGACACACAAAGTATCTTAGTATTGCCAGAATGAAAACTTAAAATTTAGTAAAGCAATCATTAGCTAATGTAGGATTTTTGCACACGTTTTTTTTTAACCAATGTTTGTTAAGCTTAACCCATTAGCCGCCAAAATGAAACCAGCACTCATATTTTTTTGGAGCTTTTATTTTTCTATCCTTAGGAAACTAAAAAAACATAAATTAAAGAAAAAACTAAAAAATGCATTAGGTAAGGTAAAAAGTATGTATACTCAATTGGGTACAGCGGCGTCTTACGTCTTGACCCAATTTCTTAGCTTTTAAACGAATCCCAATGCTTTTAAGCGTTGGGTATGGCTTGTGGTATGACCTCAAGTTCTTCTTGCATTTGACAACAATCATCGTCGAGTAATGCATCCAATTCCTCATCTTTAAACTTTTTCGGCTGACCAGGTCTCTCCTTGCCTTCTGTGTCGAAATCACCCCTTTTGAATAGCGCAAAATATCGTTCACAAGTTTTTTGAGTTGGTGCATATTGATCGTTAGCTTCTACCAACAACAGATAACTTTCAGCAGCCGTTTTTTTTAAATGAAAGATGATTATCAGACTTTCCCGCAAAACATATTTTTAGGTACAAAATTCGATACAGGTAAACCTCCTACAACGCGGTAGTTAGGTTCCTAGAAAATTCCGCGTTATAAGAAATCGCGTTATGGGAGATATGAACTCAATACAAAATAAGGGGTTTGGTTCCAAAGTAAAAAAATTTCAATAAAATATTGGAATTTGTATAGTAAAAATATGTGCTTAATATTATTTTTTGTATTTATTTGCTGAGTCATAAGAACATACATATTATGTAAAAAAAAAATAAAATATCAATTCTACGTGAAATATTCAGGTTGAAAGATTTAATAAATTAAAGCCAAAATAGCACGATAACTTTCTACTCCTCATCACTTAGGATGATTTGTTTCGAGCGTTTTGTTCGTTCTAGTTCAAAATCTGAGCTCGATCCACTATCAGATTCGGACATCCTTTCGACGACTATTGGTTTGAAAAAATTGTGCATTGAAGTTTGTTTGCTCTTACTTCGCAAATCTTTATAAATTTCTTGATAGGGAGCTAAATTGTTTTGAAGATTTCGTTTAAATATTTCTGCTCTGTCACTTAAAGGGTCGTTCTCGAAAATGTGTTCTTCCAACTGCTTTGCCATATTTAAAACTTTCTCGACATTTTTTGGGGAAAAGTGTTTATTTTTAACATCGGAATGATCGTCAGAGCTATCACCAACTGATTCTTCGTTTGTCATTGCCACTAAATCTGCTTCATTTATTTCGTCGTCCGCAATTAATTCTTGAATATCAGCCATTGTTATTTCATCAAATCCATCACCTTCTCCTGTATGTGTGATGCACTTTCTCCCTGTATTTTTAAATTGTGAAGTGCATGTCTTTTTTTTTTTGAATTTTCCAGACCATCCATTACTAGCTACGAATTGATGATTGCTTTCATCGATAGACGATTGTCCTGTTTCTTTTAAATATTTAAATATTTTTAGATTGATGCTTTTATTTGCAATGCCGACAACAATCTAATAAAAAAATTATTACATCAAATGAAAGAAGCATAAATCTTTGTGTGATGTTAAGACTGCGGAAAAGCCTCTTTTTTAATTTTGTCGTTGACTACATGCAAAGAATTTTATTTGGGGAAGAAACTCTTTTCCAAATTAAAATACATAGCGAAACTGCGTTGTAAGAAAATGTTCGCATTTTGGAAACCGCGTTGTAGCGAAAACGCGTTATGGGAACCCGCGTTGTAGGAGGTTTACCTGTATTATTATAGCGATTGCAAAAAATGTGAGTTTACATTTTGGCGTCTATCGAATACTCTCCCAAATTCCATATTAGTTATTATTGGCACAAGCCATATTTGATAGTAATGCTATAGCATATATTGTCTTAATCGACATTATTAACTTTTATACCAAATACACACAAGAAGTACCGATAAATATTATACCATGTAACACACGTACTTCTCTATTCAATTTTAAGTACTAACGGCCATTTTAGAGCTAAATTAGGATTCAGATCAGTAAATCTGAAGTTTAATATAACAACGGTTTAGATATTTGGTGGCTGTAAAGGAAGTTTCAAAATAAATCGCTCGTAAACAATACAACATTTTATTTTTGTTATTATTTGTTGCAATTTCAAAAAATCTGTTTAAAAGCTTCAAACGCAACAACATTTAATTTTTAAATAGGAAAAAAGTAAAATATGAAAAGTAAATATGAACCGGGATATCTGGACTATTCCTTTAATATTATTTCATTGCGAATTGAGTTTAATATCAAATATCGTATAAAAAAAAAACGACCGAATTATATAAAATTGTATGTATAGTTTTTGAGTACAGTTTAGTTTTTCAATAACATCAAATTCCCAAAACTTTGGCTTAAATGCAACAAATAAATTTCAAATAAATATTTATTGTATAAATTTGGAATATTTTGCTAAAGTAATATAAATGACTGCAACAAAAATTGAAAAAATAAGTTTGACTTTTTCTTAAAGTAAATGTAGTAGTTTATGTAGTTTTAGATAAAAATAAAGAACATTTTTTCAATAATTTTTGATCGAGCTCGACTTTCTGATACCACTAAATGTGGTAAAATTATGCTGGAAATGAATAGGATCTGATAAAATGTTTCTCTGCCTATGGGAGGTTTTATTATTTAGGTTTGAAAAGCGTCTGGTGTTCTGGGAATGCAAATCAAATCAGCATTTATTGAGTAGTTTTCAGATGTCAAAAGGAACATTTAAATGTATTTAATTAATTTAAGACTTTGCAACATAACTTTTAGATTATTTAACCGCCGTAATAGTATTTCCACTAAATTTATTTGATCGTGTAATAAATCAAATAGATAGGGTGCCCCGGTAATAACATTTAAACTTAAAATATATTAATAAAATATTTTATCGGTATTGCGACCGAATTTCTTATACAGTACACCCGTTTGTGTTCGTTTTTTTAGTAAACAGTTGCAATTGACTTCATCATTTCTCGAAAAAGCAAATTCAAGCTCGCTTTACAATAAATCGAGTTCCTGTTCTCTCCAACCCTTAACATATGATTACCATCATAACTATTCCTTGAGCATTGGTTGCTGGAATCTAATAAGCCGCTATGTAGGGTATAATCAAATATTTCGTTATGTACATATATCTCTTGAATATAAATCTTTTGAAATATATGAGCTTTATACATACATATATAAATATACATATGTATGTAGAGAAACATGTACTAATTTTTATAGACATTCTTAGCTGCAAAATAAATTGAAAAAGAAAAATGTTGCAAATTATATGTATTGCAGACATACACATAAAATATCTTCAAGTACTTCCTTGGAAGATCATGAACTTTAAACTAAATAAACTGAAGGTATATATTTCATTTATAATATGGAGTGGAGGGCGTCAAAATTTGCGGAAGGTTAGGATTTGTTAAAAGCGAGCATATTGGAAAAAATGAGACATAAAAAATTGTTGTCTGTAATAAATTTGCTAAGAAATTAGTTATAATATGCATCACATGATAAAAAGAGACTGAATTGACTATTTTTACTCACACAATGCAATTTTACAAAATTGAAATGGAATTTTAATTCAATAAAAGTTTTAACAATTTATTGGATTCAATAGTATATATGTTACATACATATGTATATGCTAAGGTATCGACTGTTTTTTAAAGATTGATAATTTTGAGTTGGCAACAATGTTTTGTTTGACAACCGATTAAACAGCTGATAGTAGTTTTTTGTTTAGTTGAGCTCGGGATTTAATTTTGGAGAGATTTACACCGCCACCCATCCTGCGAATGGGCTGAAGCACAAATTGATATTAAATTTCCATTCGAAATTTTTGTTTTCCGATGAAGCCCAGTTTTGCTAAATAGGTACGTAAAAAGTAAGCAGAACTGTCGCATTTGGAGTTAGGATAATCCATAAGCTTTTGTCGAAACACCAATACATCCACAGATAATTACTCTTTTGTGCGATTCATGGGCTGGTAGAGCCATTGATCAATATGCCTTCAATATGCCTTCTTTCGTACCGCAAGCTGACATCCAGAAGTACGGAGCCACATGCCACACCGAGCGTGCTAGAATTGATTTACCCAAAGAAACTTCTGATGAAAGTGTAATTTCACATAATGGTCCAATTAATTAGCCACCAAGATCGTGAGATTTAACTCCCATTATATTATTTTCTTTGGAGTTATGTAAAGTCATGCATCTACTTCAATAAACAAGAATCAACTGAACACATGGAAATCAACATCCGAAGAGTTATTGACGAAATACGGCCGCATATGCCGCAAAAAGTTTGCGAAAACTGATATTCCAGATGTTCGATGTTCCTTGTACACGCCAGCCGTGGTGGCTACATGGCCGAGATCATATATAAACATTAATGTCAAAAAACTTTCTATTTAATAAATCTCATTTCATTGTAACTGTAAAAACACATTTTTTTTCTCAACTAATACGAGTTTTTATTCTCTACATAGCCGGATTATGAATTTTATTAGAATATTAATCCTTTCGAATTTGACGGAGTATATAAGAACATATCTTAAGAAAATTTGTTTTTTTTACAAAATTTTAGTAAAGACTGTTTAGATATGTATATGTTTCACTAATAAATCTACAAATGGTATATAATATTTGTACTTTTGTCGAAATATCAGAATATCTGCTCAGGTGTAAATAAAAGAAGAATAATATGGTATATAAAGAAAAACCGTCTCATTTTAGTAAACCAATCAGCGGTATTGGATATTGGAAAACTACTACTCATCCCTTTCATCGACTAATTTTGTAGTTATGATCGCACCAACATCCATTATTATACTGACAAACAAATTTAAGCTCAATGACAATAGATAAATGCTACCTATGTACTTAATTTGTAAGCCGAAAACACAGATTCTCCGCCTCAACAGCTGCATGAATAGATAAATATAATTCTCAAGAGTTCGATCAGATGTCAATGATTAAACTTTAATTCAGTCTATGGTTAGGCGGCATCATTTCAACTGACTTCTTTCGTGGTGACAAAAGTACTGTTCATTAATACTAACTGTGCTCGTTATAAAACACAGATAACTGGGTAATTCATTTGAGTGGGAGTGACCACATTTTCCATAGTTGATCCATTACAATGTTTGAATATTGGCTATAAAAAACTTGTTTATATTTAATTAGCTTATCGATAATTTTATGCCGTGTTTACATGACAACGTATAGCAAATTCATTCATAAATCAACTTCCAATAATGCGATGAATTAGATAATTCCTCATATAAAATTTAAGAAGCTAGTGACCCAAATTGTAAGCATTTTAGTTTCCAATTACTCTGTGAATTCCTAAAAATCAGTGTGATGTCAAATTTGTTATCATTAAAAACAAACAAAAATAACATGAACAAAAGAAAATAAACAAAGAAAACAATGACCGCTTGCAGAATTGGTCGCATATGAACAGTGTATGGCCCCAATTGGTTACTTTTTGTTTGTTAATATTTAATTTTTAAATCATATAATAACTCCCTATTTTACATTAACGAATTCATTCCTTTAAAGCTCATTTGATTCTCTATATTCCTTTTCATTTGCTACGTGACTTAGTATATCTTTTTTGCTGAATTTCTTACTATAACTATTTACTTCACTTCGTCATTTAGTTTGTAAGTTGAACTGACTTAAAATAAAAATGTTTTGATCAGATCTTAAACATCATTCAAACGAACAACAGGTGTTTTTTAATTTTCGCAACCAAACAGGTTAATTTGCCAAAGTAACTCAAACAGCAGACAAAGTAATTCGAAGTCTCGTGTGATCGAGACATTAATCAGTTATGGTTATTTGTTCCAAAATGTTGTCATGACACTAAGAAGATATAATTCATTTCCATCCAGGAAATTAATTACTTTTGATTATATAGATTGGCGGTCAGATTGGTGTACTCAGGAAGGGCTCTCGGTAAATACCTCAAAAACGGTTGCTGTACCTTTTACAAGGAGACTGTATTTTTTTCTGAGTACCACCATCAATTTTCCTAAAGAGGTTTAGTATCTAGGTGTCTTTCTGGATAAGAAGCTTAGTTGGGACTCGAACATTGGTGTCGTACAGAACAAGATGTTTAGGGCTTTTTGAGCAAGTCACTCCTCTTACGGTAAGACATGTAGTCTTTCACCAAGAATGACGCTCTAGATATTTACCGCTATTATTCGGCCCATTATCACTAATGCCGAGATAGCTTTGTGGAGAAAGGATAAGGAAGCTACCACCATGAGTAAATTAGGCAGGGTACAGAGACTCGCCAGCCTCCGTATAACTGTGGCAATGTAAACATATCCCCGCTTCACATCTTTTTGATAAATGTGACTGCATATTAGGTGGCAATTTTTTTCTCCAAGAATACCCGAAATGCATCGGAAAGTCTCTCCATTCTATGCAGAGTGGTCGAAAAACCATTTTTGATGCTGCATGTCATGTCCTTAGGTCTGTGACAGGAGATTCAGGCTTGAATTTTTGGATCTGGATTGTTGGTATACTGATAACTCCAAAATGAATGACAGAATCGATGCTGGTGTTCACGGACCCAACCGAGACTTCTCGATTTCATTGTGGAGATCGCTAAGTGTCTTTCAGGCTGAGATCATGGAGATCAGCCTAGACAGTGGGCTCAAGGGTAAGAGCAGAGGCTTTCGCATGGAAATAGGTTCCAGTTATTTTGGGTACCTGGACACTGTGGATAGATGGTAATGAAACAGCGGATGCATTAGTTGGCAAAGGTTCCGTGACCCCATATATTTTTCCAGAATCTTTCTCTGCAGCACCACTTACTACCATCCTCAATCAAATCAAGGATTAGGAAATTGCCAGCTGCCTGGAACACTGGAATGCCTTAATGGGACTTCACTGACTTAGAACTGTAAACGGAGTTTTTTACGGACCACTGTGAAGTCGGAGCGCATCTGAAGAGGTTGGCGGTCACAGATGAAGATGTTTGTAGCCTATGCTCACAGACATCAGAGACAGCGGTACACATATTATGTAAATATGGGGTTCTTTATGGATGAAATGTTAAGACAGACATAGGGTCTGTCTGGGTTACATATTCACCATTATGATTTCAGATCTACTAGTGCTCATTAGTTCTTATCTTGTTGTTACAAATACCAGCCTTCCTGCTGCTTATTAGACGTCATATTCTACCAATCGGTATTGCCATTACCATCAAACCAACCAGGCACTGACCTTTATAATGAACACCAACGATCTGCTGAACAAACTATAGACCAGAATAGGCACAATAGATCCCATGGGTTGCAGTGTCCTGAGATGGTGCCTGGTCGGTGTGGTGATAATTATAAAAGGATTGGAAAAATATAAAATGTTATAAGCAGCAGGAAGGCTAGAATGAAGAGGCACAATAGATTCCATGCTCGAAGTATCCTACAATAGTGATTGGCAGAATATGGTGTCTAAACAGCAGCAGAAAGCTAGTATTTGTATTGATAAGATAAGACAACATGCGGAGTATTACCCAAAGAGAAGGTCAAGAAAAACACCAGTTATGTGAAGAGAAGATAGTTTAATATCTTGACTAATATGTCGAAGATGCTACTGCATACTATAAACTCATAAAATGTCACTAAGTAACTCACTAACAAAAGCTTTACAAGTTGTAAATCATTCAAGAAAGTAATGGCGAAAGACTTAGGTTGAGCACTACTTCCTGTTGTCAAGCAAAACTAGTGCACAAAATCTTTCCGTTTGTATAAACCATCCTGCTATGCTGGGTAAACTGACTGATTTTCCCAATATAGGAAAATAACCGAAGCCAACAATTATCTTAGAAACGTTTATACCGGTTTTACATCAGGTTTTGTTTACACAACAGAATAACTTTAACGCAGTTGAGTCAGTTGCGAGTCATTAAAAAATTAAATAGTTTGAAGCAATTCATTTGAAGCTGGAGTGGATGTTACTTGATTGACAACTTAAACTTAATTTTAAAGTAATACCAGAAACGATACAATAGCTGTGTTATTTGATTACCCTTTATTTACTTTAAGTACAATAACTACAAGGAAGGACTAATGCCATTCTATCTCCACTAACTTCTTTTCTTACTTTTTCTATTACAAAAATATGATAAAAAAAAGTTTTTCAACCATGAATACTAAAATTAAAAATGGCTTCATTTCACATATCTTCTTTTGCTCTATATATTCTCGATTTTATTACAACTCTTATTTCTACATCCCTGGTTCATGGTGATTGATTCACAAATTTCCGTTTCCCTTTTAGGTTTACGAGTATTCCCCAATAAAGAAATAGAAAAAATAAAAAAGTAGTTCCTATTCAATGAATTCGTTAAATTCGAAATAAGCCCTTTCTGATTGCTCTACATCGTTTTGTTGTGTTATTGTCTACTCGTATATGTTGCAACTTTTCTATTCGCATTTGTAGTCAGTTTTTTTCCACTTCTATTGGCACTTTTTCCTCTCTTTGACAGGGGAATTAAATGTAAAGGATATAAGAACGGAAGTATGCTTGGGAGCGCTTATTCATGCATCCGTGAAAGAAGTAAAAGTATTAGTGTATGGAGTTAATATTGTATTTACTTGGTAACAGTATTTTATATGGCAATTTTTCAGTGCAGATGCTTTACTCAAAATGCATTTTTAAAGCAACTTTAGTTTAATATATTTATTGTTAAAATTATGTTGATATTTACATATTTAAGGATAATATTGTATTAAAATCACTAAATAAAAAAAATTTTTCAAATTTTAATTAGAAATTCAAAATTGTACTCTTCGGGCTTTAAATTGATATTTTTGTTATTTGATGTCTGAGCTCAAATGTGGACCGTTCTAAACCAAATTTTTTACTCACCCCAACTCACCAGCTAAGCAAACTGATATTGCTACAAACTCTATTGATAGGTTAAATACGATGAATACGACTATGTACTAACCATTGCCAAGCCATGTTGTACACACAAATTAATGTGTGTTTGTTTGTTTGTTTGTGCGTTATAGACTCAATGAACCGACTTTCTTGAAATTTGTACAGCTTCTCTGTGTATATTTGGCAGGAACTAAAACTATACAAATTTTCTAAATTCCTACTGGGTGGGGCTACGCCGATACAAAGTAAATATTTATTTGTCTGTATCTTCAAAATGGTAACAGTAAGAGTCTCAAAATTTAGTCCAAAAAGTGGGCGGAATCAGATGAGTGGGCATGTTACCTCCCTTACACAGTAAGTATTGTTTTTTCTCTATCTTGAGAACGGTTAAAACTAAAGCTTTGTCTGACTGACTTCGCAGTCGATACAATTCATCAGTCAAAAGTCGGGCGGAAGAGTAATACTGATTCTTACTTATCTTGAGAGGAGTTAAAGGTAAATTTTCCGAATTTTGTCTCAATTACTTTGTAGCAGAGTAAGAAAAGTGCTCGAATTAAAATCATTAGACTCGACTCACGAGTAAATCAAAAACAAACAAAAAATAAATATTTAATTCTGAAACCGAGTCGAAAAGCATAAAAACGAGTTGAAAACGAGCAATTGTTTTTAGTAAATGTTGTTGGTGTAATATAAAATATGCAAATACCACACACTTTAAGCTTATCAAACATTAAAAAAAACGTATGCAAAAACCCTAATGATTGCTTTATTAAATTTTAAGTTTTCATGCTGGCAACACATGATTTTTAATGTGTCAGTGACACAAGAAAACGAATGCCACACACACAAGTAGTCGAACGAAAAAAGATTCATTTTTATTTATTTAATATAAAATCATATTTTTTTTTTTAATAAATCTGTTTCAGTTTTCATTATCTTTTTATATTTTATTTAATGATATTTATTGCAAAATATTCTTCAAGTCCTAAAAAATTAAGGCAATTAATCTTATTAGTTGAATAATAAATACCCGAATAACAAGTTTTGTGTATTTGTTTTGATTTTATGCACATCACTAAAGAAAAATAGTTTTTATTATGCGTAAGTGAATAAATTTATTAGAGAAAAATTAGTTTTAAAAGAAGTGTATGTTTTAAAGTTGAACAGAAAAGTTTCTATAAAAATTGTAATACTCAATCAAATAAAAAAAAACGTCACACATTTATTCATTGTTAAGTCCTAAATCATGAACAAAATGTATAAAATTCCAACACTGGAATGAGAGAAAGACAATTATATAAAAGAATCCGCATGCAATAAGTTTTGCCTTTTTCGCATAAATAGAGAGGAACTTGAATTTTTAATAGTATCCTTAAAACAGCTTTTTTGTGGCGTTTTAAAAGACGTATTTCGCGCAACATTACCGAAAAACGTAAAAGAAATCTAGATCCATTCATATTATAGTCGTTGCCACAGCTTCAACGTGTTCCATGAAGTGCAATTATATTTCTCCAGACATTATTTTGATATTGTCCAAAAATTCCCCGTTGGATTGGAATTAGGGCTTTACGGTAAATTCCTAAATTATTATCAACTAAATTTTTATTTATATATTGAATGAGATGTTTTTGTTTTATAGTCCATGTCTAAGAATAATTTAGTAGTATGGTAAGTTAGAGTAATATGTATATTATTTCTCAAGTATTGATATCCAGTAAGCTAATGGTTTGTTCAAAAGTTTTTTACAGTTACTTGATAATTTACCTAAAGTTTCTGTCGCAACAGTCATTCTTTGACAATTTTAACGGTCTGGCTTGGATCACCGTTTCGCTAAAAGATGACTCTTTCTTTTAGATAAAGTTTTATGTTTCCAAAAAATGTTCCTTGAAGTCAAAACATGCTATTTTTATTTTTATATTAAATATTCATTACTTAAATGGGATTTAAGGGATTTTAAGCTAATAATCGTTTTGCATACAACATTAAGGAATTTTGCTTAACAAAGGCTTGACAAGCTTTGTTAAATTTGTTTGTATATGACCGATAATCTTCAAGCTTCCTACATGGTATTCTAGTGTCAAGATGCACATTAAAATAAAAAATGAACTCCATAGTCAATTTATTATATGAGGTCTTCGACCAAATATGAATCAATATCGGTTTTCGTGTCATGCTTATCTGCTCTAAAATATTAGGTATTTTTATGTGTTACAAGCATGAGTACACGCAATCTGGCCATCGTTAGTGTCTGTTTAATTTAATTCGTGAATTTAAGGAAAAAACACTGTCATGTTTCAAAGACTATATCAACACGCCAAACCAAAATCGTTCTTAGGGGAAAAGGATTATTTTTAACTTTTTTTTAATGGTTCTTTTGTTTTATATCTAAAACAAGGTCACACAAAAAAGGAGCACGTTTTGCAGTCATAAAATTTTTAAGATTTATATGTTGCCCTGAAAATAGGTAACATTTTTAATATAATATTTATATATATAAATAAGATATTTTATCTTTATATTTATTTTTGACAACAAAAACTGAAATATTTTATTAAGAAGAGACAACATTATGCTTTTATTAGCTCTTTAAAACCAAAAGTTGTTGCAGGAAAAAAATGTCAGTACACATGATTCGAATTACAATTGCACCAAACTCAATTTAATATTCAGTTAAAAAAGCACATTTTAATACTGCTATCCTTTATTAATAATCATTTTTTGACTTTTAGCTCTAAATAATTTATTTGTGTTCTTTTCTAAAAAAAATGTAACACTAAGTATCGGTATCGTTTCAACTACAAGAATTTTGTAATGAGTAAATTTAAATCGAAGGTCCATAAGCACTTCAGCATCTTTATTTGTTTCCACAACCTATTCTCCTAGCACCAGCACAATGTAATGAGTAGGAATAATCCCCTGAGACAGGCTTCAAATTAAAAAAAAAAAAATGCTTTCTGCTTAAAAAAAATCACAGAGTGAAGATGTAGTACTAAAAAACAAAAGAGATTTTAATATTTGTATAATTTTTGTTTGTAGACAATTTTTCCGAAAACAAAACGCCATTAATTCCTGGTCGTATAGTATATCAGACATAACGCTTTAAAGTATTACCATGCAGGCACAGGTAAGTAAATTTCTCACTTTACTATAAAACACTGTGCAGTGTCTTTTGAAGTAAATGATATCCCTGCTGATGATATATCATACACTTGTCCATAAAAATATATTTATATGTACATACATACATATGTATATCTGTCTATGTAACAAATACAAATTTGCTACTTCCACTACAGTTACCATCGCAAGTAACTGATGATGTTGCATTACACATGCCACATCAACAAAATATATTTCTGTGTGTAACTATTTAAGTAACATGCCAATTTCTTCATATATGATACTGATACTCTAGAGTCAAAGAATATACAATTTATTCATATTTTGACATCAGTATGGATGATATATTACACAGAAAATTCTATTTAAATGGTAAAGTTGGTAAATATCTTCTTTTTTTTCGCAGTTATTTTAAATGTTTTTTTTTGTCAATTTGGCGAAAAGTAATACGAACTACGTAGTCGAATATAAAACAAGAAAGAAAAAGCAAGTAAGTTAGTTATAGTCAGTTATACCCCATATATTGTTTTTTGTAGACACATGTTACAAATTTTCCTTATAAAGAAACCATTCATTCATTCTTATAAAACCAATCATATTCAAACCTCGTGAATTTGAAAATATCATTTAAAATATAATATTTCATAAGGGAATAAATAAGTTATAAACTATTAAATAAATTAATTAATTCTTAATTATTTAATTACTTGAAACTGACGTCACTTAGCTATAAATTTCCCTACATTATATGCCTAAATATGATTTATACAGTGGTTTTTAAACTATAAAAATAAATATTAATTTTCTTAACCCTAAGACTTAACTTAATATTGCATTTAATTAAACAATCCTCTTTAATCAATAATAATACTATTTATTACAACAAAAATAAATTACAATAATAAGTGCGTACCATTTTAAAATTATGAGATGATACGAAGTTATAAAAGCTTGACTTGTGGGCAGAAAACATGATTAATCTTCTAAAAAAATCATGTTTTCTGCCCAATACTTTTTTAAATCTGCGTAAGGGTTTAACAAATCAAGGTTAATTATATATATTATTCAGTGAGGTTCAATAACTGTTCTTTAATATTACAAATTTAAAATAAAATATAATATTTTGGTGTAGAATTATTGAAATTCTAAAAACGCAGTGCAAAATACATTTAATTTTGAATATTTAAAGCCCAATCAATACACGAATATTGGTAAATTTTCGTATTGAAGTGTGATTGAATACATCAGTAAATCTCGAACTTTTTGTAGGGTTTTAATGTTTAGTATAACTTTTTAAGAAACTTAATATTTTATTTCATTGTGTGCGTTAACATATTGAAAACCTAAAGCTGCGAATCTAAAAAAATTCTATATTTCATCAATATTTCATTTATGATGGCTACCAAACTTATAACATTAGATTAAACCATCACAATTTGGAAAAATTTTAAACCGACGGTCATCACAAATCCAATACATCATATATAATTCGATAATAACTACTATCTCAACCGTTCCATTTTAAACGATTCAAATTTTCAGTACAATATATTAACTTCACGGGAAGAATGTACAATCGAAACAATTATCATCTCAATGAAATTTAAAGAATAATGGGAATTCTTGGAGAGATTATTTTACTAATAATTTTGCTAAGCAAATTTCACGACTGTTATCTACTTCTGTTTCTGCACCACCATTTGTAGTCATTGTACTTCCAAGATAGCAGAAGCTATCTACATACTTGTCTAGTTGACCCTGAAGCATGATATTTTCCGTGCTCGTATTGTTTATTCTCATGGCCATGGTTTTCTTGATGTTTATTCCCAGTCCAACACTATGAGCCAATCCCTCTAGGTCCTCCAGTTTCGACTGCATAGTCCAAGTCTTCGAGTTGGCGTGAGAGATCCCTCTTCTTTTCCAACAGACTTTGCCCATCTTCGCCTGCCGCGTTACTATTTTTCAATTTACCATATGTTGCCTACATTTACCCACCTATGTTCTCTACCGTTGCGCTGTCCTCAGTAGTGTTTGTGACGGTACTCATTTCATTGAAATGTTGTCTCCATCTCTGTGTTAGTGCATCATTGTTCGTTATTAGTGTACCATTTCGATCAGCAACAGCTTGGCTCCTATTATATTTTTGATTAGTGAGTTTGACTGCCGTTGGCAGCCGTTCCAGGAACTTTCTTCTCTCTCTTCTTGCAGCATTCTTTACTTGCTTCAGTAGCTGATGGTATTGCTGTCTCAAGGTATTATTGCTATTCAGCTGCAATTTCGATTTCCTTCTTTGAGAAACCAGGTTCCAAGTAAAATCTGATATCCCAGCTTTTCTATTCGGTTGCACTACAACAAGTGTTTCTTTTGCGACTTGATTATATATTACTCTGATATCTTTCCATGAGTGACGTTGTTGGGTTGGTAACTTTAATTGTACGTATGTTTTATTAGTGTTTAAGACACTATTTAGGGTGGATACTATTACTTATAGAATAACATCTTAATAAGATAGTTTTTCAAAAGCCCGATTTGATAATTATTTCTATAGCTTTCATTAAGACTTTGAAAGAACAGTTTTTATTCTATGATGTAGCTTTTTAAGAACTCCCCCCAATCCGACAAGCTTAGCCCAAAGTCAGTTCTCCAAGCACCGAGCCTACAGGTCATAAGAAAATGTTTTTATTATTACAGATAATTCGAGTACACAATATCGCTACAAACAAATAAGTCCTTTAAAAATCCCAAGAGGATTACAGGGCCATAACAGATTTTTTTCATGTCAGCATATGAAAAGCCAATGCTCTAATCTTGCATCAACTCATTGTATCGTAAGCAGCTTTTCTCTTAATATTTTTTCTCCAGGTATTGTCTGGCCTTTCAATTTTGAAAGTCCCATAGAGGTTATATTCAATGACCATCTAGGAAATTTTTGTTTCAAATTCGTAAGGTCTTTGTGTCTTTAGCGTTGATTCGCATACTTATGGCTCTGAAGATATTTATCCACTACCCTACTCTGTATGCTTCAGCCTGTACAGAATCCAAGTTTCTTTGTAGGTCGCAACGTGTACCAGGAGACAGACCATTATCTGCGTAATTCAGGCCTTTCAACCTTGTGTTAATTAATGGACACCCAACAACGTTGAATAACAGTGGAGGAAGAACACAACCCTGTCTAACAGCAGCTCCAATAGCGATTGGTCGACTAACGCTGCTATCCTGTAGGACACAACAGCTCGGACCCATGCATTATGCCCAAATCATCCCGGAGTACCCCTGCAAACCAATATATTCCAAATAGTGGCGTTATCAAGGGTATCAAAAACCTCTTCGAAATCAATGAAAGCAAGGTAAAGTCGTGTACACCACTCAACCGATTGCTCAGTGATAAACCACAGACTGTTAATGTAATCCACACACGACCTGTTTGGGTGAAATATAGATCCAACACTGCGAAGCACTATTGAGGATGTTGATAAGCATCGTTCCGCACTAGTCAATTCATCTAGTCATTATGTCAAATCACCCCATGTCAGAATATATGAATATTCCACCACTTCCGTTTCCAATTCCTACCAGAGCCCCTGTATAATGTTGGCAAGGAGTCAGACGCCAATCAATGTTGCCGCTATCAATAGCCCGAAGGGACTATAGTCTGAACAAATTAGCTAATTATGTAAACGGGATTACATTTTAAACCGTTAACCTGTTTAACCCTTTATTGATGATGAAGCTGATGCTGAATGATAAATTTATGTGGCAGTTTAAAACACAGAGAGTGATTATTTTCTTTACCTCACATAGCAGTAGTTTTTTGTTATTAAAATCTTACTAATTGAAGTTTTATTCTACCTCAACTACAGAATTTTACGGATTTTTGTATTTTCTAAAATATTTTGTTCAGAATCATGAGAGAAAATGTCTGGTTTGACACAAAAATTATTCTGAATTCGTACGTAAAACGATTATAAACATTATCAACTATATTAGTGTAGGGTATAAATTAAAACAACTGTGGATTCAAAACAAACTTTATTATTTGGCAACACACATACTCTAGTGCCTGCCAAATATTTCAAAGTATGTATTTCATTTCAATAGCTTGTATATATTTATCTGAATATAAATGCGCCTGTAACTGAAAATGATGTTGTAGCTTGCACAATTGATGATAGATTACGTGGGTTTAAATTATTATATAAGTTCTCATACAATATCATTACAAGCATTGCCATTATTATCGCAAGAGTACTCTGTTTCAGTGACTCATTGGTGTTATCAAAATAATATAAATAATTCCACCGTTTGCATTATTGCTGCAGCAATGAACAAGGTGACTATTTAACGAAAACCCAGTAAAATTATTCAATATCTTGAACAACTACTGCACTGTTGGGGTAATGTTGGGGTAAATGAAAGAAAAAAGCTGATTAATCAAAACTAAACGGGATCATATTTTATTATCCTTAAAAACCTTATCAACTTTAGTAATATTTTTGAATTAAATGTTGTATGTCAACTGTTATTATTTATGAATAAACTAATAAACTTTTCTGAAAGTGATGTGTTGTAGTGGTTTGAGTATACGCATTCAATACAAGCGGCCCATGTTCGAATCAGAGAATATGGCAAAAATATTTAATTGCAAAATCGAATGTTAAATGAAGGGATTTTTACCCCCCACCAGACAAATCCATCGCAATGAAGCTCAACTGACAATTGCATCTTATCTTTGACGATGATGACATACATCAGATGATAATAATCGGGAGAAAACGCCTTCTTCTGATCATTCATCTGACGTTTGTCATTGTCACCAGAGGTTTCCTGGAAATTTAAAAAGCTCCTGTGGATAGATTAATTTGTCTTAATCGATTTTTAAGATTCTAAATTAAACACTCGAAAACATAAATTCTTTTTTTTTTTGTCATGTCGTCTGCTGCAGATTCCAAACAACATGCCATCCTACTTTAGTTCGATAAAGATTTTATGTGTGTACCCCAATCTTTGTTCGCACTGATCGCCAAAGTATCAATTATTGAATTCAATATCGCATGTTCGCACATAATCTTCTATTCCAGTCTCGTCAGTATTAATCTATTTTTTGCTTTAAAGCCTGTGTTTAACCACAAAGAGTTAAACTTGTTCGTGTGCACATGCAATATTAAAGAATCAAATGATCAAATGGTCTTGAAGTAACTTAAGGTTGGATGCTTTATGTTTTTTTTTTTATATTGTGTTCTTTTAAATTACTTTCTAAATTTCACTAACAACTTTCAGTAGGTTATTGAGAAGAAAAATCCTCTTCGTAAGCGTTGTAATCAGCCACAATTGCATTTTATTCTTAATTCAATACACATTCCAAATACACTGGCATTTACGTTCAACAAAATAATCTACTTAAAGATTTATGGACTATTGGTTTGTTAAGATTAATGTAAGCTATCTCACTGTGCCAGGCAATGGTCGAATATTTTATAATTGAATTTCAATGAAAATCCTTAATGGAATCATTTGAGGAGATTTCAACTAAAACTCGCTACTGTTTACCTCTAAAGAAATGCTTCAGAAGAGCTTATTTCATTGTTCAGTCATTGTGTAAGACTGATATCCGTGCTCGCATACAGGTAAACATACAAATCAACTTCAGAAGGGTGTTGCTATAAATACGTTTGTTTGTGTGTGTCAAACAAATCCTTACATAAACGAAACCTGTCTTATTGATTAGTTTTATTATAAACCCATATATGTACGAGTGTAAATGTGTGCGTATGTATGTGTCTGTATGTGCATGAGTTTATTAGTAAATATTTAGTTTTGCTTCAACACTTTTTCAAACATCATTGATTTGATTTGATCTGACATTTCTTCTTTATTTAATTGACGTGTGTATTTCACCGGAATGGTAGTCGTACATATGTATGTAAGGACATGTGTATTTGATGATGTGCTTCTGTTCGTTTAAAATTCTTCTATATGAGCATTACAGTAACAAAGGGTTAAATTAACTTCATATGTGCGTATCAAGCAGATAGTTAGTTATTCACATTCCTATAGATACTCGTATGCACGACTGTTATTGACAGTTAAAAATTAACATTTTCTTGTTTATAACACACCTATTGATGACCGATTTTTGCTTTAACACTTCTTATTAAGATTTAAATATTATATTTCAATTATATTATTTTCAGGATAATAAAATTGATTTATTGAAATAAGTTAATTACGGTTGAATTATATGGTATATCGGACTATTTATTTATTCATAAGAAAATAGGTAAGTTTTCAATTTTTCAGGTCCTCGATATTATTTAATTCTTAATGCCTATTTTAGAATTTTATATACATATTTAGTTTTAAAAACTTACTTAGTATTTTTTTTTTTTTTTTGTTTCGCAAGCTGAAAAAGACAAAAAATAATTTTTTTTTAATTTTAATTCTTATTTAGGTACTTATATGTCTATTAAAATAGATGAATATATATTTCATATAATGTATTAAGTTCTATAATCTATAAAACTTATAATGCTAAATGAGAATCTAATTGATTTTGGTATCAGAATGGACCCGAGATTGACTTTTTGGACGCAGGTACAACACGCTGCAACGAAGGCCGCCAAAATATTAGGTATACTTAGGACATTTTGAGAGAACCTGTTGAAGGACTTATTCAGAGTAGACGAAGATGGTTAATAGAAACCACGCACTTGAACGTGCTATACGGCAGTGAAACCTGGGCGGAAATATTAAAAGCAGCGTCAGAAAGCCACGGTGGCTTTTATATCTGTCACAGGGTATTCGGTTGCCGCTGAGGTCTTTAACCTAGGGTTGTACGAGTACTATGGATCTATAGATCCATAATCAGACTTCTACTTACATACGGTGGCCTGTGATAGGGACGATAGCGCTCATGAGGCAGCTAAAAAAAGGTACAGAGATCGGCCTGAGGCTTTTCGTATGTTGCTGCACTAACTGCCTCTTTGACTTATTTATTCAGGCTGCGGCTGCACTTAGCGGTTTCGATATCATATCATATTGTCTACACCAATGCCTCGAAGATGAGGTGTGATGTTGGATCCATAGTCTTCTCGGTTGAGGCCAATATATTCTTTCGTATGGCTCTAGTATTTTTCGGGCTAATATATTGGCAATTAGCATGTTCACTACTGTCTGAAGATAGTACGCGAGAATGCATTTGCATTTGTATGGACAGTAGGGCGGCCATCCTTGCCCTTAAATTAAACATTACTAATTCTCGGTTAGTAAGAGAGTGTAGGAACATAACACTAGTTTGGTTATAGGAATGAGATAGCGGAAGAGTTGGGTCGTGAGGAACGGCATCGAGTGCCAACCCGGCCACGGTGGCATCGCCCGTGGTATCACTAAAGAGACCTATTTTTGACTTTTGCCGCAAACAGGCGGACTGCTAGTGGAGAGCTGACAAGTCTTGAAGGATCACGAAGTTGACGTGTTTTGGTTATAATTTGTGGTAGACTCGATCGCTTATTGATCGTTTTTTTTTTTTTTTTTTGAAAAAAAAAAATACAAAAAAAAATAGAAGACAGCAAATATTTACTAGTTTCACAATTTATTCATAGAGCTGCATATAATACAAATAAAATAAACCATAATTCATATAAATCGATTGGTAAATGCATATTTTATAACTTATTCCGTATAAGCGATATATTTATTTTTTTTTAAATTCATAAATATCAGCATACACTCCGTGGAAATTTCTGCAATTACAGCAAAAAAAATGCTGATGATATTTGAAGTTAGGCGCATCAAAAAAATATAGTGGTTATCCAATGTATTTTGGCTTGTTGAATAGTGTTATTGTCTAACATAGCTGCTTTCCGGTTATGTAAATTTTTGTTAATATCAGTACCCATACGAGGACGACGAGAGCGACGATAAAAAATATACTTCCTGCTATTGAGAGAGGTGGAGCAGAGAAAAGTAAAGCTTTTAGGCTAAGATCGGCGTGTGCACCGTTGGTAATTTTTCTGGAAAACGAAAAAAGCTGGAACAAGATAGCTGAGTACACTGAATGTATTCTAAAATCAAGGAAAGTAGACCTGGGTGATAGGATGAGAAGAGATGTCTAAGTAGATCGGTTCATCTTTTACTGCGAAATCCGTACACATATAGATAGTGAGAGCCAAAATGCCAAAGGGACTCGCACTCAGATTTTTCTACCTCATTGGCAAAATATCTACCCTTTTAAAAATATGATGCAATACTTGTCAAGAAACTATTGTTAGATAAGTAGAAAGAAAAACGATGTTAAGTTAAAAAATATATGCATTCAGTTTGTTATTATAATTTTAAAGTGCTTCTTAATGTGGAATAATGGTGAAAAACAGTTTGTTATATTAATTTATATTTATTACGAATGATAATGATGTCTACTTGTTTGGGAATATAAATAAAATCTAGGTATACTTACATATAAACTAATTCTCATGTACACAAAAACACATTTTTTATAATAATGAGAACTCGCATATTGATGCATAGTTAAAGGCAAAAATACCCAACTCTATTCAGTAAACTGACAGTCGGTTATGATAAATGGACTTTAACGAGAAAAAAAAGCAAGATCCCAACGAAATTAGGAAAAAAAGGCAGCAGAGAAAGATGCAGATAAAAAACTCTTTTAGACAGGCATTAAAACGTATGAACTGGTAGTTTTTAATATAATATTTTATCAAATGTTTGCCAATTTTTCTTTTAGACTCTCTAAGCAATTCAGTTACGACGATGATGATGATGATGCAAGTGAAACAAGGAAATGTTCTTCTTTCTTTATGATTATTATTATTCAAAATACATATACGAGTATACTCTGAACATAAAGAATATTTTTGAGTTTGCAATTTTATATAAGAATATAATAAAAAATATTAAAAGAGTTATTTAAAAATAATTTTCTTTTCTTGGTCTGTCGAGTTTTCTTTCAATCAAACTGCCTTGAGTTTATTTGCATTGCTGCCTTTGGTCTCATCATGTTATGATATAACATGAGAGAGACAGAGAAATAAAAAACTTTTTAACTTGTTTAATAGCGGAAAAACGTTTTATATTATCGATAATTTAATTTCCATAATTTTTAAGAAAAACATTTTAAAACTTTTGTTGTGCCGTATTTCATGTGAATATAAAACTCATTTTCCATAAAAAGTTGTGTATACTAAAACACATTTTGAACTATAGTAAGTCATTAACTTACAACTGCATAAAGATACGAAAATTTGGATATTAAATAGCAGGTTTTTAGTGCAAGTACTTTTTCATTTTCCTGACAACATATAGAATCCGCTAGAAAAGAACTGCTAATTCTCTGTAGTCAAGAACAAATCAATTTAATTCAGTGAAGGTGTTCTGCATCAGTTAAAAGACATTAAATTAAAAGACATCAAATGGCTTAAGATCTGGACTAGATGCAAAATAAAGAAAAACTTCCCAACCATAATTTTCTAAATAGTTTGCAATAGGCCGGGCGTTGTCATGATGAAATATTATGGTTACAGGTCAGATTACATGTACATTCCAGGCTTTATTCACCCAATGCCCTTTTCAAACGTATCCAGTGTATTCGGTGTAATGTGATAGGCTGGTTCTATTTCCACAGCCCAAAATAAATTTAACTCTTCTGATTCAATCAGATACACAGCATTACATTCGGTCACGGATATTTGATTTTGACATTGATTCAAATGGTTTGCCGAGCTTTAGAAACTCTTTATTGTGCTAAGGGTTTGGTTCATTCTTTTTCGTAATGATTCAATGTGAAAAAAAAATATAATACAAAGCAACTCTAGTGCTTTGATGTCTATAAAACACTTTTAGCAATTGATGTGCATTATTTTCAGAACTTTATAATTTCAAAGCAAAAAGAACACAGTGTGTAGAAATATGACATCCCTTATAATTCCACATTTCAGAATAAATGCCTAAAATTAGCCAAAATTCGTTTTTGTAATTAACGCGAAAGTTCTGTTTGGTACTATACTTTCACTAATTATACATTTGCTAAAATTTCAAATTATTTACAATTTACTTTTTCTGATTTCGCCCCAAAAAGAACATTTAATTTTTTTTTTTTCAAAGTGATTAGGAAATTATTTTTTACAATGATTCTTTAAATATGAAAATTGACAACCATGAAGGAATATGCAAGAACACCCACGAAACTAAACATGTTTTCGATCCCAGCTGTGGAAGAGACAAGCACGGTCTTGGGCAATACAGTTAGAAATAAAACTCTCTGAGTTACAAAAAAGAGGTAAGAGACTATGTAACGATGAAGTCTATCAGGAATACCAATCAGTGCAAGTTTGTAAAGGAAAAATTATATAATCAACTCTATCGAAGGTCTTACTAAAGTCAGTATAAATAACATCAGTTTGATCAGTCACCAACCTCTCCATCTGGTAATACTTATATTTTTCTATTCTGTCACAAAATCCAGTATATTATATCCAATGAACGAAGTGAATCGATTTACGCTTGAACAGCGTTGGGGTTTATTGGAAATTTATCATCATTTAAAATCATCTTCTCGAATGAAGCTCATTTTCATTTTGGTGGGTACGTTAAAAAGCAAAATTGCCGTATTTGGGGCTCAGAAAATCCAAACGTGGTCTTGCAGAAGCCAATGCACGCATTACGAGTGACTTTTTGGTGCGGCTTGTAAAGCGGAGGCATCATTGTCCCCTATTTCTTTGAAAATGAGGACGGCGTAACTATTACGGTCAATGGGGACACCTATCGCACCATGATTACCGATTTTTTGTGCCCTTCTTCGTGATATTGATGTGAACGTGTCTGGTGTCCACAGGGTGGTGCAACTTGTCACACATCTCCTGCCACAATCCATTAATTGCGTCAGACGTTTAATGCCGTTTAATTAGCCGAAATGGTGATATCAGTTTGAAGCTGTGTTTTTACACTGTTTGATTATTTTCTGTAAGGCGCCGTTAAAGACAAGTGCTATGCCGACAAATTAGAGAAATAAGAGCATTTGAAGGCCGTCATTCGTGATGCCATTGCCAAGATACGACCCCATACACTCGAAAAAGTTCTCGAAAATTGGTCTCATCGTATGGGGTACTGTGAGGCATCCGTATGAATGATATAATATTTCATTTCTAACCGGAACAATTGTACTTCACAATAAAAGAATAAATTTGGCAAAATTTCAAACCATTTTTGTTTTGTTGCATTTTTAATTTGAAACGCTTAAATGGCTCACTGGATACTACTCGATTTATGCAAAAGAATAATAAAAGACTCCTTTCAGATACTAGAAAAATTACCTACTTTTAAAAGTTTGTTAAATATAAACGTCAAGGGACCACTCAAAACAACAGCATAGCACCTCAAAACGCAAGTAGGAAACCCATCAGGCCATGGCAAGTGTGTAGATTTTAGCCCAGACAAAGTGTCAAGAACAGACTTAACACCTAATTAATGAATATTTGAAATTGAGACACTTCTTACAGAATAGAGGTAAAAAGAATCTGCCCCTGAATCCTAGCTGGAGTCAAATTTCTAATACGTCGACTGAAAGAAGTTGCCAACATATTCGAAATATTCAGATAATCGGAAAGCGACTCATATCCGTATAACTTTTCAGCGGGAAATGCAGATTATTTGCGCTTAACACGACCGAAATCGTAAAATGTTTTCAGGTTACTAATAAAATTAGACTTGACTCAATCCAAATACTGCATAAGTATAACCATAATGATTATCAGCACGAGCTTCCGATTTCACAAACTGCCTAAATAAACGCGATTTCCCTTTCTTTACTTTTGCCATTCTAGCTGAACTTCATGGAGCACCCGAACGATTCAAACGACAGTACACAAATGGAACACACTCATCAAAATATTGGAATGATAACCCAAAAAAGATAATAATCTAAGTTAAGATGGCCATTCAATAGAAAATAGTAATGAATTTAAACGGCTAAAATCTGTACGACCAAAATCAAAATAACTCCTCGTATCTAATAAACTCACAATACTAGAATTCAATGTGCAATAACAGCGTCTGATGATAAACATCCTCCACGACATATGTATATAGGATCCATACGGAATACAAAAGCCATAATTGGGTCATCAATAAAAATAAGATCTAAAATCCTACCCATAGAGTTCAAAACATGGTTCACTTGAATAAGTCCGAGATAGGACATAGTAAACAGAATCTCTCCAAAAGATGGGACTGAAGAAGACGGTATCTACAAGCTGATTATATGTTGAAGACTAGAGGCACCTCCTAGGACCACTATAAACCCACCCTGCTTTATTGAGCAGATCAAAATAAACTCCATAGATACGGAAATCAGAACAAGGACGAATATATAAGCAGGTGATGTATATACGCACCTTAACGCAAATAAATTCAACATCCTCAGAAAAAGCAAATTCAATCAATTCAGACATAAAACGAGCATAAAGAACACTAAGAACACCACCACCATTCCATGTTTCCCTGTCATGCCTAAAAATATTATAATCGCTAGACACGATATCAGAAACAAATATATCAGAATTAAGCCAAGTCTCTCAAAATAAGTATCACAACTACCTTCATAAGGCGCAGAGAGCTTAATTCTCAGTCGGACACTCTGGTAACATTCAATGACAACCCCAAAGATAGTTTTTTTGAGAGACAGAACAAGGTAAGGCGATTATCTTTCTCCGATTGTTCTTCCTAAATTGAAATTCACGGACTAAAGTGCCCTGAGTCGAGAACACAGGATTAACAACAATATAGAACATCAAGAACATGCAATTTGAAAGAGGAACTGCTACGATCAGAGGATGCAATCATACGCAAAACTTGCTTCAAATTTAATGGAAGCAATATTGAATTAAAACTTACATACTTAGCTAAAAATATTAAAAAAAAAGTTGTCGACAGCCTTCCTACATACATAAATACATACATACCTTCATACATACATAAATATGTATGTCCATTATTTTATTTATTTTTTTTTTTCAAAAGTTTTAGATTTCTTGCTACAAAGCTCCCTATATTACATGTTATTTCTTGTAATTTCTTTAAAATATCGAATAATTTAAATCCATCATTCGTTGCAATTCTCAAGTGTCTTTTCATACATATTTTTCTTTAATTGCATATGGAATGAAAATGTTTACTCTTGTCTTATTATTTTAAGGAACCAATTTTATAGCGCATTAAAATAGTAGTTAACTATCCACTCTGACAACTATTAATCGACAACAATTTATTATTGCTCCCGCGCAAATAAGACAAACACAAATAACTATTTTACGCAAGCAGTATGATCATTTCGTGTTCAAATCATGCTTTTGGTTTAGGCACTTTAAGTATAATCGAAATTTGAACATCGTTGAGAGGCTCTCGGTTCAACCCCAGACCAGAGCAATTTCAACAGCGGTATCACCTCATAGCATTGCTAGCGACTGATTATAAGTATTTACGCTTTTCTAATTAATGCATTTGCCTTTCGGAGCCGTCATTAAACTGTAGGTCCCTTTTAGTGAGTCGAAAAATAGAATCGGGTCCAGCTCGTTGAGAAGTTTCCCGTTTTTCAGTTGGGATGTCGCGGAAAGTTTGGTACATATTTTGTTCCATTCTAAAGTAAAAATATTTTTTTCTACGCTTTTCAAAGCGTACACAATTCGAACATTTATAATACCCGTCACTGTGATTTAAACAGCTGTTTCTTTTCCATTTATAATAATTTATATACAGACATTTGACAAAAACATATGACACGTATTTAAGTCTTCTAAACGCTACGTTACGTTTACGACAACGTAAAAGCCGAACGTTTTTCTGGAATAATTCATTGCTAGAAACTACAATATGGTGGCAGAATCAACCACATATATGGGACAAAGTTTATCAATTTTATTTAAAAAAGCAACAAATTTTAAAAAGAGTTTTATTAAAAAAATAATAATAATAACAACCGTTATTTAGTACCGCGTCAGAGCAGTATGCTGACAATAAAGCGTAACAAATAAAATCGACTACGATGGCTAGAACATGTAGTGCGTATGGATGACAATGATATCCGATTTATTTGATATTCGTAAAATGCACATTTTTTAAAATACCGACCGATCGGCAAAACAAAAAAAAAAAACAAAAAACTGGTCGAATAAAAACCGTACAATCGCCTTAGAAATCATCAATGCTTCTGTACCATATAGAGCATTAGTTTCTAAATCGAATGCTTATGTCAAGGTAGCATTCATTTTTCATTATTATTCTTAGTTTTATCTCAAATTTTCTCCAGGACGGTGCCTAGGTAAATGAATTCTTCCGCTACCTCGAACCTATGATCACAAGCGTACATATATCGTGCTTCTCTCATAGCAGTTTTGTTAGTTGAAATCATTCACTTTGACTTGATTTTATTTACTGTCAGACCCACTTTCGCAATTCTTTGTCGATCATACATAAGTTGTTGATGTTCTCGACATACGCTCATTGTTCGATTAACAATGTACCTTTTTTACATATTAACTATTTTTTCACAAAATACTTTTGCAACTATCAAATTAAAAACGTTACATGGGAAACCGTCAACTTGTCTGAAACCTCGTTTTGTATTGAATGGACATGAGAAATCTTTTCTTTTTAACAGACGATTATTGATATTATACATCAATTACGCTTTAGGCTTGCAGTGTAGGATATTAAATAGTCGGGTTTAGTCGTCTATACCTTACTGTAGTTTTTGATATTGCATATGTTCCTTTCATTTGCATTATTAAAGCATATTGATAATGAAGACTTTATAAGAAGAAAATGTAAAAAACTGCAGAAAATTAATATCTTTTGCAAAATATTTTTTAATTATAATAATTGAGTTTATTGATTTTATTTGATTTTCTTTTTCATATTCCCGTCGTTAAATTACAAAGAGAATTTCATAATATTTTTTTTGCATTTTGTGTTTTCTTATACTGTCAAGCTCATATACATACTTACGTATGCCTGCATATGCACATACTATTTAAAAGTTTTATTTTTATATTTATGATAAAGCCTCAGCGTATAAATAAAGTTATATTTAAATCTACAGTCATAACAAAGTTTTTATTTTAAATTTAATTTTCAATATCTCATTTCGGCTTTGTTTTTCATATTTGCGTGTATGTAAGTCCTTTAGTAAAATATTTTTTATATAATTTTTTTGAAATAATATACATTTTAATAATTTAAACAGGTCATAACATTTTTATATTTTCGGAGTTAATTATTTAAATTGTCGATTTTTTCATAAATATGTTGTCAATAATTAATTTATTTTCAATTATTATTAAATTATTGATAACTTTTTAATTAGATAAAGACAAAATCAGTAACTACTATTTTCGGTAATTGATTTTACCATATTTGAAATATTAATTTAAAAGCTGATTATCCGAAAATTCATAAAATTTTATAACCCTCCTACCTCAGCTGCTCTTATATGAAGGTATTTTGAGAGGTGATTAAATTGAAACAAATTTTATAAAAAAAATTTTGAATTAATACTAAATAATAAAAATTATTCATTTTATATATTTTTGTGCATAAGTAATGTCAGTAAAGAGATATATCAACATCAGGGATGCGCACAAAAAGCAAAACAAAATGATAAATACACTGAAATAAATACACTTAAAATGCTGTAAAAAAATTAGAATTCATACAAAGTATTAACATGCATAAATTTATGTAGCTTATTACTAACACTTCTCGGTGTAGTAAACAAAATTTTGGCTCTCTTCAAAATCTCGTTGAAATTAAAAAAAAAATAAAAAAAAACGCCAAAACATGTGCTACACCCCACCTTGGTTCAGGGCTAATAAGTTACTGAATAAAATTTGTGTCTCACAGACATGTTTTTTGTTGTAATTTGGCTGCCGTTTGGAATAATGTAAAAAAGCGAACGCAATTCTTTTTTATACAAAATTTTTTAGCACTGTTAATAAAAAATTTAAAAAAAAATAAAACAAAAACATATTTCTAGGAATTATAAAAGCAATTTCTATAAATACTGTACGATGTTTAAATTGAAAGACTATGTAATAAAATTAAGCGATACAGTTGATTTTGATATATTTCAGGAAAATTTTTGGTAGGAATTTTTTTCTCTTAGCAACCCTGGTTGAAATATTCACGAAGAGAATAAATAAACAGCCGAAAAATTTCGTAAGGTAAGCAATATGAACGAGCATCACTGATCTACATACATAACGTACGTACCAGCAGAATTAATGAATTAACATATTGTCAACGCTAATTTTACTGATATTACAAAAATAAAACTATATGGCTGTTTACAAAACTTTTCACCTATTGATCTTTATTACTTTTTTAAACATGAACCTCTTTGATTAAGCGAATATAAGAATCATAGATAATTATTGCATTTGAATACATAACTTTGTATGCGTAATACGACAGATATAGTTGGTGTAATTTCTTATGTACTGTAGCTAAAGCACACACAATGATATACCTGTCTTTGCTTTTGTAATGCGACATATGTCAATTCTTCTTTAAGAAAGCACTACCTAAACCCAGGCATACTTTGCTACCGCCATCTTAATTACTACCTTATTTTTATTCATTTCCTACATTACATCTCCTCCCAGCACCCATGCTAATTTATTTAGATTTTTAGCTGTACAAAAGAGCTGATAAGCGGGCAAACATGTTTGAACAATATTTTAATTATACAGTCTTATATAATTGTTCTTGAATTTGCAATAAATTGTAGATTTATGATAGTGAGGTAGTAATGGCTGTGTTTGTTAGATAGTTGTTAAATTTTATTTCCATAAAATTAAATTCTTTCGTTATATTCTCAAAAGATAAATTATATTGGGCATATGTTTAGGGTGTCAACACTAAGCCAAACTTCCCAATAATGGATCCAGAAAAGGGTAAATTCGAAACGTTTTGTTACGAAACTAAATATGCCTAAAAAGAAAATCCACCACATTAGTGTCTTTGGGACTGTATTGTGGTGTTTTTGTCTATTGGTTTGTGTCAAGGTTGATAATGTGCTACCCTGATATTGCCATACTGATTTATATATTTGACGGCATTGCCAATTCGACCATCTTTGGCTAACACATGTTTAAAATTAACGGATATAAAAAATATGAGAGCATTTGAAATATTTCTGGAACTTCCCAAACTATAGGCAGTTAGTTATATAAGGAGGCTGCTTTGCCTACGTAAATATAGTTATCGTTTAGCAGTCATAAGGCTAAGTTGTGTTTAGGCGTAAATAAAAGTGTTGTATAAACGAATATTAAGTGCAAGATAAATAAGTTGCTGTATTAAGATAAACTGTATAGAGATAAAATGAGGAAATAAAAAACTGTCCAGAAAGTATCACTAGAATGTCAATCGAGTGGAATTCTCAAGGCTCATGAAATCGTGGTCCACCAAAAACACCTGGAGACGCACAATTATCCAAGAAATGAGGCAGAACAACCTAACATAGGAAGAGGCAAAGACAACAGCTGTAAACAGTGCTAGATGGAAGTGCTTTGTGGAAGTCATATGCTCCCAAGAGTAGTAACGGGAAAAAAAGCAGTAATGATTGATAGATTAACATCTTTGTTTTTATGCTTAATTTGATTTTTAGTTTGAACAGCATTCCAGAGCCCGAAGTATCTTAGACTTTAAATATTAACATATGAGCATCCCAAGACAGATTACTTTTTAGTATGATGCCTAAGTAATTTATTTCATGTTACTCACTAATAAGTGAGCAATTTTCCGTCAATATATATACAGAAATTATTACGTAAAACTTGTGAGTGCGGACGAAAACGTGGTAATTTTGTTTAATCCGTGTTCAGTACCAGACGATTCAGTCTCTTAAATTCAGTTAATAAGCGTCCATACCAATTTGAGTTATTAGCACCAGATCAAATTTATATGAATGGAAAACAGAACGTCATCGGCAAACAGGATAATCTCACCAAAAAGGCCAATATTATTGATATCATTATGATATAATCTAAACAGAAGAGGCCCTTAAGCACTTCCCTAAGGAACTATGGAAAAGAAATAAAAAAAAAAATGTATTTGAAACCTATTTGAAGAAAATTTTGTGTAATAAATTGAAATAAAATACATTTAAATATATAAATATATACAGGGCTTAATTTTAAAGCACTAATTTATATATCTACATACGTAATTAAAATAAAATTTAGATGCTAGAATGCGGCTGATTATGTCAGCCGCTAGGCATACTAGTTATTATTATATTTTTTTTCCTTGTAAAAAAAATTTGAGTTGAAATTAAGTATGACACAAATATCAAAGCGGATTATATAAAAGCAATTTTTTCAATACAAAATAAAACTAAAGATTTTTACTTTAATTATAAATTGTAATTAATGACAAATTAGTGAAATGTTTGGTTAAGCCCTAACAAACAATTTATTTAACTTTGGCAAAAGTTCTTAAATTCACGCTTTTCCACTTAAACTTTTTAAAAAAGTGTTAATAAAACATTAAAAATTCATTTGAAATGATGACACAAACAAAAAGGCAACAGAAGACCTTCAATCAAATTGTCAAAACAACTGAAGTACGATGATCTGCTTGTGTTGACATCAACGAGTACCATAATCAATTCGTATATGGGTTGCAGGATAACAGAAAGAAAAACAAGCAAGAGAAGTTGGTTTATGAATATAAAAAAATACAACATTAATCATGGTATGCTTTGAACCGGAAACTTTTGAAAAAATACTAAAAAAGGAGAAAAATAATTGCGAAAAAAGGTTCAATTTTTCTGCTTTATTTTTAGGCTAAATAATGAGGGTTTTAATGCACAGCAAAATACAAAAGTTATACAGACAAACGATATCAACTCTGAACATTAGATATTGAAAGTGAACAAAAGTACAGAGACAAATAACAGTAAAAAAGGATGTGTTATCCTTTGAGTTTGAGTTGACATGTAATCGATTAGTTTTTGTTCCTCAATTTTGCTTTAAATTTCATTGAAAATAAATTATATGAAGCGATAATTTGTAAAGCACCAGAAAAAGAGATTGAAAAAAAAACTGAAAGGCAAACGAATTTGTGAATAAAAAAAAATCAACAAATTAAGCTGGAATATAAAAAAGTAATAAAAAATATGATTTTTAGTTTTATTTTAAAATTTCTTTATGGCAAACGGTGAAATATTAAAAAAAATGTAATATAATATGAAATTATTGCGCCAAATTATTTGCAAAAGCACCTTAGCAAAAATAAATCATTATTTAAGTTCAGAGATAATGTTAAAATATTACAACCATGTGAAGTCTAAATAGATGTTTAAACAGTGACAAAGTAAAATGGTTACGGTGAAAACTTTGTAACCATACTTATGCAGTAGTACAAGTACGAGTAAAATATACAATATAGTAGTAGCAGTAGACTACGAGCGCAAGATGCTTTTAAAGCGTATGGGATTTCAAATTACTGCCATTCTCTTCAAATGTTCATTGAGCCTACAATGCCAGGAAAAAAGGTCTGTTATTATTGTCATTCTTATATAGTCCGATACAAGACTCAAATCTTTTCATACCACAGATGCTTAGCGAAAGCTTTGGCTGTTTCAAACACATTTGACTTGAGTAAATTAGAAATCTCTTGTTATGAAAGTTCTTTTCCCGCCCAATTTAACTGCTTGTTAATTTCCTCGAATTCCTACATGACTTTCTATAAGTTAGAATGAGCCTATGATTTCGAATATCTCTCATGTAAAGGGTGGTCCAACCAAAACGTACGATGTTAATTGTAAATAAAACAAAAATATCGGCCAAATGCTCGCTACGGCTTCGGCGGCATACCTCTATCAGCGATCCATATTTTCAATGACTGAGACATAATTGAGGTTCAAAGTCGTTAATGTGCCGAATCATCTCATCTTTTAGCTCCTGAATTGTTCTTGGCTTATTGACGTACACTTTTTCTTTTAAAAATCCCCAAAGAAAAAAATCCAACGGTCTCAAATCACATCGGCACGACATAAGATAACACAGCCATTGAATTTCTCGCACAAAAGAGCCAATGTTTCGTTGGCTGTGTGGCAGAAAACTTGACGCTAAGGTGTGACTCCCAATTAACATCGTGCATTATGGCTGCACCACCCTTTAAATCTCAAGAATTTTGGAATTGGAAGGTTGTACTACGGCAAAATTTAGCCCCACTAAATTTTCTCTTATCCCATAACGCCGTAATAAATTTACAAATAAACGATTTAAATTTGAAAATAGCTGCTACGACATGCGGACGAGTAAAGTTGAGTTAAGACAGACTTAAACTTATGAACTTTTCGCAATATTTTATCAAAGCACTGAATTCTAAAAAAAGTCGGGCTATTATTAACTCTCCTGATGCTGCAAATATTAGAAGATTCATTACTCCTGCTTGCCTTTGGGTAGGGACAACTTTTAATAAATTATGAACTCAATCATATCTTAATATTTTTATCCAATCCAAAATGCTTTCGATTAAGCCTAGAAACAAATCTTGGTTTAATCTGACGTGTAAATGGACAGTCAGATCCAGAGATGAAGTGGTCAGGAATTGGCGCAATAATAAATATGCCCATAGAGATTTGCTTCGCAAACGGGCGGGATCTTCATGTGCCGCAGTACTTAGACGAGAAAAGGCTTTATACGAGCAGCGCTTACGTGCTAAAATTCTTACTTTTTCGCGGGGAAGTAAAAACTTTTGATCATTCGTTAAAAGGCTGAGGAACAACGCTAGTTCGGTTCCTGCTCTTATAAGGAATGACCATACATTCACGAACCCGGTTGAAAAGGAAAACCTATTGGCCGAAATGTTTGCAAGTAATTCTCACTTGCCGGAAAGCGTTCAACCACTGCCCGACCTTGAAATAGTATCAGCAACTATGCCTACTACATTCTTTCGAGCCCGTGCTTCAAAAAGGGTCCTTGCAAATCTCAATATTAACAAGTCTTCTGTGCCGGATGGATTACCAGCACCGGTCCTGAAGCAGTGCTCTCCGACGCTTGCGCGTCCATGAGCTCACTTTTGCAGTGCGTCATATCGCGCCGGCATTTTGCCATCTTGCTGGAAGGTTGCTAATGTAACGCCAATCCTTATAACCCCGAGAACTGCCGTCCAATAGCTGGCTGTTCCGCACTCTCCAAGATTATGGAGAGTATGATTAATCACCACCTTGTGAGATATCTGGAGTCCAACGATTTACTTACCGATCGTCAGTACGAGTTCCGAAAGGCCGCTCTACTGGTGATCTGCTGGCGTTGCTCTCGGAGAAGTGGAACAAGTCCATTCATGGTTTTGGAGAGAGTAAGGTTATGACTCTGGATATCTCAAAAGCTTTTGATAGAGTTTGGCACGAGGCTGTCATTTCTATACTTAATGCTTTTGGTGTCGGTAGTCACTTCTCTCGATTTATAACGAGTTTTCTTAGAGATCGCTCTATAAGAGTGGTTATAGATGGGGTCTTATGCGACGAGTTCAGCGTAAACTCAGGGGTACCGCAAGGCTCTGTTCTTTCTCCTACTCTTTTTCTAATATTTCTTAACGACTTTCCTCTTCTCACTTCTTATCCTATCTACTCTTTTGCGGATGACAGCAACATTTGTCACTCATATTCTTTTGATCATAGACCGAGCCTTTTGGAGGTTGGGGCGAGAAGACGAATATGAACGACACACTCACAAGTGACCTGTTGAAAGTCTCCGAGTGGCATCGTGTGTTCGTTGGAATGATCACATATTTCAAGTGTCGAAAGAAGCATTCAAGTGCCTTAGTTTTTTGAGACAGTGCAAGAAATACTTCACTCCATCTGATCTCCTTAAAATTTACAAGACCTATATCCGGCCCAAAATGGAATAGAACTCTCATATATGGGCCGGTGCTGCAAAGTCTATTTCGGAGCTTTTCGATCGCGTACAGGGAGAGAGGGCGAAGATGCTCGTCAATGACGGTAGGGTAGCCAACTCTATCTATTCGTTGGAGCACCGTCGCAATGTGGCGTGTGTTTCATTGTTCTATCAGTACTATAACGGAATGTGTTCTAACGAAATAAAGGATTCTTTTGTAGTTGATTGTTCAGTAAATAGCACAACGCATTATAGGGAGAATTCGTTCTTTGGTCGTACTGTTCGGTTGTGGAACAATCTTCCAGCGAAAATCCATAAACACTACTCCCTCTGTCCTCCTTCCCATAACCTATTTCCTAGTACCAGCACAATGCACTACATGAGTGTGGGCCATCCGCTGGGTGCTGGTCTTATATAAAAAAAAAGTTTCATCTAGAAATAGCATTAAATTGTGCCTCCTCAAAAATAAAAATCATTTAATTGCTATTGCAAATGATTAGTAATTATTGTTTGATTGTTTTTTTGGATTTATTTAAAGTAATTTCACTACTTCAAATGGGTGCCACAAGATTTCGAAAAGAGATTTTTCATATCTGAGCTGCTTTAGCGCTAAAAAACGAAATTTGAGGTGAAATCAAAATCGTGTCAAACACATAAAATTAAAGCGAAAAAATCATGTGTAATGTGTCAACAAGTAAAATTAACATCAAAACTGATGATTTAAATTTAAAATGTAAGAACCCAGTAGTGAATCATCGTGACAAACGCTGGAAATGATATAATTGACGATGAAATTTATTTGGTATCATACATGGGTTTTTAAAGTAATTGTCCAAATTTTCATAGACGACAGAAGTTAATTTTTTGTTGAAGCGCCATTTTATTAGGGAGTCCTTACCGTCAATATCATCGAGAAACATTAGTGCTTAACACGTTCGTAGATAGTAACCATAAAATTATAATTATTTTATTTCTTAATTTTCTAAGATATCAAAAATTAAATTAAGCAAATATTATAATGGTCGTCAGATGAATATATTTGGACTGTTATATGCAATGATTGTTATAGCGCTCACGCAAATACTTATCAAATTTTTTAACTCAAGTGAGAAATCCCTAATAAAGTGCAAAATAAAAAGGGGATTATTTGCAATGATTTAACATAATGCATTCATCATTACAACTACAGTTGTACCCTAACTACACGGGCCCCTATTAACCGGCAGGCTCCTCGTTTTTTTTTAACATCTATAATCCGTGCTTTTACCTCTACTATCCGAACTTCGTTTTCATGTCTCTTTATTAATCGTGCTTTTACTCTATTATCCGTATATTAAACACAGGTTCTTAACTTTATGTTCTTAACTTTGTTTTCGTTTTTCATTACACAAATAAAATTTAATCTTTTAAGTCGTTATCAAAACCGTCGGAATCAAAATTCCAAAAATTAGCTATCTAACCACTTGGAAATACAGTCGGATATGATAATACCGCCTTGCTGTACAACTGATGACTTTGTAGAGTGGATGGAATGCGATATTGGTGTGGCATCATATGCCATTGTGTCTGATGATGAAATTAGTAATTAGCATGGTCACTCAAACTCAAGAAAGAGTCCATGACTCAAGTTCCGAAGAAAAAGGGTATAAAGATCAGACTCCTACTGTACTGTAAATTTCTTAGAAAAGTATAGTCTCCCAGGCATTTCAGGGTCAGATCGAATTCAAGCAGATCGCATACAAGCTCTTTTAATTAAAGAACAATTAAAAACAAAAAGACAAACTACTTCAAAAGAATATTTTAAATAATGTTTGTATTTTATTGAAATATATTTAAACCTTAAGATACTTATGTTAGATATTGGCTCAAATTTCATGTTTTTTGTATTTTTATATAACCTCTATTATCCGTGCTAAGCCAGGTCCGTGCGACCCGGATAATCGACGTTCAACTGTATACAGTTTTAAGACACCATGTGCCGCTCATTGGCTAAAATTGTTCTTTGTTTTATTTTATTCTTTAGGAGTGCTATGGGATTATCATTATACCCAAACTAGTGGAATTATTTTGGTTTGCAGAAGGTAAATAACACTGTTAAAAGCAATCTGCAGGCCACAAAGCAAGTTTATTTGTACAACCAAATTTCGGCATGATGTGAATTTAATTATTTCTTGCGTACAACAGTAATTGTATTTTAGGAAATATGTTTCCCGGTTTTAGTTTGGTGAGGCTGAAAATTATTCCTGATAATGTGCATCTTAAGTAACTGTTATTGTGCTCTACCTAACATTTGTTTGTGGGTTTACATACGTCCATTCGAATTTTGTGATATTTTTATAACCTTATTTATTAGCTTGTCCCGAAAATCCAGAAAACTAACGTTTGAATCATTTATATTTTTTATATAGAATTATACATAGAAATATATATGCATAAAAACATATATAGTAGGGTATCATTTTAATTTTAATAAAAATTTGTTTTCAGATATTAAAAATATTTTTATATCAGTTTATTACAATTAGATTTCGGTTAATAGTTAAAAATTATGTCGGCCAAGTGAAAGTCCTTACTGACTCGGCAGGCTTCCAAACTTTTACTAACTCTATCAATCACGTTTTTCAATAAACTCTTGTCAATGGTTGATATCTGCTCGATAATGTTGGTTTTATGCCTTTGAGCTATTGTGGCATTATTGCTGTACACTTTCGATTTAAAAATAAAACCACAAAAAAGCCAAAAGTTTTCAAATCGCACGATCTTGGTGGACAATCTACTCCTGCTCTAGGAAAAATACTGCAATTTTCGAACTTTTCTTTCACATTGAAAGCGGGACTGATAATTTTGTTAAAAGATTGTGAGCTTGCCGAGCCAGTAGGAAGGGTCACTTGACCGAAATAAATTTTAACTAGAACCTATTCGTAATAAACTGAAATAAAAATATTTTTTATATATGAAAAAAAGTAGCTTTTTTATTAAAATTAAAACGATTCCTCAATTTTGGACGCCCTTAGTATTATGTTGTCATTTATAGCCGAAATTTTCGTAAATTATATGTTCAGCGCACATGCTACAGCATCAAAGTCAAGTATTAAGCTTCAATTTTACACAATGCAATTGCATAAGAAAATTTTTAAATACAGAGAGAACAGACATGTCTATATAAAAATAAGTTGTTCTATGTTCGTCTTTTAATAACTCGAGAACCAGTACATACGTTGGAGAGATCCACTTTCACTTATTCACTTTATTTAAAAAACAGGCGCCCAAATTTTTATTTGATTATATTTTCAAAACGATAAAAGTAAGAATCTATAAATGTGGTACGTAGTCTACACAAATCATCAGCCAAAAAGTGGGCGTGGTGCCTCTCATACAAAGTAAATATTGATTTTTGTTTATCTTGAGAATATTTAGAGCTAAAATAACTGGATTTGGTCTGACTAACCTCATAGTCAGCACAAATTATGATTCAAAAGGTCTATACAAAATAAATATTGTTTTGTGTATATTTTAAGAATGGTTAAAGTGGAAGTTTCTGAACTTGGTCTATATGGCTTGACAGTCAATAGAAATGGGTAAGTGGTCGTGATATCTCATATATATAATAAATATTTAGTTTTGTATATCTTGAGATCGATAATTAAAATAATTTCTAAATTTGGCTTAAACAACTTCTTGAATATAACACATCATCAACTGGGTGATATTGAATAAGTGGTCGTGGTACCCTACATTCATACTAACTATGAAATTTTGCATATGTGAATAACGGCAACAGTTAAGGCTTCGGTATCTATTCACATCAGCTAAAAACCGGGAAATATTGTATACAAAGCACACTGGTATGTAGTATTATCCCTATATGCAGTCGGCATCAAGAAAATGGTACACACCTTATTTCCTAGAATTTAGTTTTTTTAATTCAATCTTAAAAATGCGATATTTATATTTATTTTTTTAAATTAATTTTTTTCTCCGTCACTCCTCTAGGGTACATATAGGCTTTCCACAAAGCATCCATTACTTTGTTTCAGTTTCTTTAATCAATTTAATCTTTCAACTTTAGTAGATGATTTTACGTAGTGTTGAAGATTCTTGCTAATTGGTGATGATCTATACTTTAGCATTCTAATTTTTTCCCAGTAGGTGGAGTGTTTTCCTGATCATTCGTCTGATAATTTGTCATCATCGCCTGAGGTATGCGGGAAGATCAGGGGGCTTCTTCTTTATTTTTTTAGATGAAGTTGTCTGGAGGGAAGTTATAGCCTCTTTATTAAGCATTCGAAACCACAATTAAATTTTTCTTCGTCATGTCCTCTGCTGGGGCTCGAACCTGGATCGTTTGCTTAAATTTATTAGATAAATGAAAATACATTGTATTTTGGCCCATATTCCTATAAGTATGAGAACTTTAAAACTAGAAAATGGCCAGACTTTTATTATTATTTTACTAAGATCAGATCTGTACTCTGAATTTCTTCAACAAATGATTAATATCGCTCATAAAGGTATTTTTATTTGGTTTTTTATATTTTCAGACATCTACTTTTGTACATTATTGATTGCCACTGTTTAAATTTCTTATATGTGTACTCGTATGCAGTAATTCTAATAAAGATGAAGAGTTTGTTTTTTTTCCTTTCTAACATTTAATATCATATATCATTTATATTAATATTTATGTCTGTATTTTTTTTTAATACATATATATATATATATATATATATATATATATATATATATATATATATGTATATATATATATATATATATATATATATTATTTTGTATATTTAGCAACATATTTAAGTAACTGATGAAGTTGCAAAAATTCATATAAGAATTTATAATGTTGCTGCCGCTGTTGTTATTGTCACTGTTACCATTGACTGTGTTGTGCATCTTTATTTTTAAGCCATAATTATAAATTTTTTATAATATTTTGCTTTTCTTTTCTTCAATATAAAAAAGTTATAATGATGATGGTGATGCCACCATGCTGTATGTATAGAGAAATAATATGAAAAAAGTTTTAGGTAACAGATTTGTGTTTTATGTTGTTGTTGTCGTTCCTGTTGTAAATTTCATAAATAGCAAAGTTTTAGCTACAGCTGACATACACTCATAACTCTTTAATATTTTAAAACAATTTTACTCGTACATATATACACATGCATACATAGATACAAATTTAATGCTTAACGTTGCCATCATGAAATAAAGCTGCCGTTTTTATAATGATGCATCATGAAACGAATTTCTTTTTTTTAATTTTAATGAACTACAATTTTTTTAATAAATTTGTTTTATAATTTTTAATGAATATATTTCTTATGTTTATATATGTGTTGTACTGTATGGTATGCCTTTTTTTAAATTAATGTCTCCTGTTTTATAACTGCTAGCATTTGCTTTTTGTTTGCGTTCATTAACTCTATTTTATTTCACACAGAGATAATTTTGTTTCATAGCAACATATGTACGCCATTGCTTTAACTAACCCATCTTAAACAAACAAATTTTTATTTTTAAAAGAAAACAAAACTTTAGCAATATTGTTGATAAAGTTAAGATTCTATGTGACAAAATAAAAATAATTTCCTACAGTCTTTGAAGTACAAATAAAAAAAAAACGTAGCCAGACGCTATACTCATTATTAATTGCAATTAAAGAGCAATTAGATTCAACATATTTATTAATAAATTTTTTATTTAAAAAATGAAACGCTTTTGATAGGCTTTATTAGTTCATTTGTGTCAGACATTTATTATATAGAATATATGGGATTGCGGTCAGCATTATGCGTCAGCCACTGCATCATTCGAAAATTCTGCTAACTTAACCATACCTTCACGATTTTGTGAGATATTACGGTCAATACCTCTATTAATGCTTTTCTTCTTCTCAGATTCAGTGACAAAAACAAGAACGATGGCGATCAAACTGATCGAGAGATCTCTTTGAATAGTATGCTCCTACTTCGCTTATGACAACGATCTTAATACCCCGTATGCCAACTAGTTACAGAGATGCTTAATACGGGCATTCCCATCATAATTAACAACGACGCGATAGCACTTTAGATACTAATGACAGAAATATCTTTTTTATTTTATTGTATCGAATGATTTAAATGCTATACACAGAAAGGAGGTAATCGACATCACTCGATATCAAATTAAAATATTGTTTGGTTTAAAACATAATCGCATTTATAGCAACGGTTGCGAATATAATTTTATAACATAACTCCTTCAAAAGAGAAAGTGACAAAATTATCATTTAAATTGAAAAGAAAAATGCCTGATATTGTATAGGTGATAACAATGATTGCACGCTTTATGTCGGCCTTATGGCTCGCCGCAAATAGGGGTATTCCTCGTTACACCGGCGGCCATACTACCACATTATAAATTTAAAATAAAAGGAAGTTGCAGGCTAAAATATGCTCACTGAAATAATATAATGGTACAAAATATAGTTGTACGTCACCAGAAAGCATTGGGACATTCTGCCAACTCGACCTGATCATAATGAAAAGAAAACCCTTGGTTATTCTCCATAATGATCCCTAAAAGAAAAACTTTAAGCTATGACCCCAAATATCAACATCAGACAGAAATTAATCGCCTTAAGCAGACATATTTATATTATCAAACGTTCATTTTAATAAATACTAATCATTATAATAAGAAATAATAGTATGATGCAACGAATTATTAATTAAATACATTAAATAAAAGTTAAAAAAAATCAGCAGCAAAAATAAAAAAAATCTTACTTTTACTGGTTACCCTAACAATAAAAAAAAATAAAAAAAGTTAAAACATAAGAAAACGGAAAGAATGTGGACAAAAAAGAAATCAACAAAAAATAAAAATTCGTTCAGCCATCAAAAGATCTTTGGATGCCGATATAATGTTGCAGTTTCTCATGTTGATTTTTCTCAACAATGTTCCTAAACAAATGTTTATATATATATATAAATTTTGTAAAAAAAATGCTTATACATCACAGTCTGTAAATGTTATTACATGAAATGTTACACCAAGCAAGAATAAGCATATATGAAAAACTTACAGTCAACAATGTTAATTTCTGTAATTGATGAAATTGTTTTTTGCTTTGGTTAACACAAAACTAAATTAACAAATTGACCAAATTCATTTGGACAATATTATTTTTTTTGTTATATATATATTTGAATTATTAGTAACCTTTACTAACTACGTGGGCCGAGCTGTAATGTAGAGTACACTCCAATTCCAATATGTTACATTTCAGGAGTTGTTGTTTTCCAATAAATCGTGGATTCTTTTTGTTTTATTTTCAATTAGCAAATCATTCACCTTTCAACAGTCAAAGGGACAATAACGAGTACATATATTATAGTAAATCACCCGCACATACACTTAATAAAATATTTGAATTAAAGAACATAAAGTTTAAAATATAAATTCAGAATATAAATTTAAATACATACAAACATAAAATCGGGCCAGCCATCTAACGTTTTTTTTTCAACTAGTGCTCTATTTCTTGAATGGTAACACTTAGCTCATTTCTGATTTGACAGATAATTATTTTTATCCTTCCGCTGAACGAATATGGTTGTGTATACGCTTGAACAACACTGGGAAATATTGCGACATTACTTTGAAAATCATTGTAATGTTGCAGAATCTGTGCGATGTATTCAGATGAAACTCGTTTTGATCTTGGCGGGTATGTAAACAAGCAAAATTGTTGCATTTGGGGCATGCATTGAAAAGCCGGTACACCCAAGATGAGTCACTGTTTGGTGCGGAAATGAAAATGAGCAAGGAGTGGCCGTTACAGTCAATGGCGATCGTTATCGGGCCATGTTGAACGAATTTTGCGCCCTGTTTTTGAAGATCGCATTATCAGCCGCAGAGCTTATGTCGTTTGGCCACCTCGGAGCTGCGATTTGACACCGTTGGACTATTATTTGTGGGGTGCCGTCAAAGATAAGTGTTACGCCAACAAGCCACAGACAATTGACGCTTTAAAGAACAATATTCGTGAGGCCATTGGTGAAATACAGCTGCACACAATCTATAAAGAGCTTACAAATTGGGCCGATCGTGTAGGCTACTGCATGGACAGCCGAGGCAGCCATTGAATGAAATTATTTTCCATTATTAACCGGAAGGAATGTAGTTTCAAATAAAAAAAAAATAAATTTGAGAAAATACTCAGTAGTTTCTTTTATAGCATTTAAAAAAGAGAAATGTATTTGGCGGACCCTTTATCACTACATACTAAACAAATTAATACTAAACACAAACCTACATTTAAATACACTTAAATCTACCTAAAACTACATATTTAAATCGAATGTAATACAACTACACTACAACCACGTATACATGAAATACATTTATACATATATACTTTAGAAAGTAATTTTAATAAGAAAATTTAATCTAATAAATGAATTTGTAAAGTGAATTTGAAATGATTACTTACCTCTTCTTATTTGGCAATCGGGTCTTCCGCTCTAAAGGTAAATATCCCTAAATAATTACCAAATATTACCAATATTAATTCCCTCATCAATATAATCTCCACTCTCCCTTACTCATAACACCTACGTTATATTTGCCTTACGAGCAAATATAACTACAAACTTTCTTGTACAGGGGTCTCCTCTTTTGGCTCAAACCTCTCGTCCAAACCTCATAGAAGTTTGTTTAATAAATAGCGAACTGTTATTTTCACAAATCAAAAATTAATGCCAAAAACAAAATTGTAACTTTAAAAAAACAGACTTATCTATACATATATATGTATATAAAAAATTTACACTTATTTATTACTATTTTTTTCTTTCAAAAGACAAAATTTCATAAGTATCACACCTTTATAACAATTTTTCATATTATTAAATAATATAATTTTCAGGCTTTTGTGCTCCTTTATATATGTCACTTTTTCTCTTTAGCATATTGCTTAGCCGTCTAATGCCGATATTTCAAACTTTCTTTTCTCGTTAATCTACAACCATCATATCAACCAATCACATCGTAGCATATGCGTTTTTTCTTCCAAATTTTCGGATTTAGATGTTTTCCTTATACTATTTTGCTTTCTTTTTCTAATAACTTTTTGAAATTTCACTTAATACCGGCTCGAGGTATGGCATTCTTATTCTCGACAATTTTCTTACGAAATTCGCATCATTAATTTCGATCACAGAAAGGTGGTTGTTTTTAACAGGCAATGAGAGCAATTGAATTATAACTTCATGTTAGAAACTAATTGAGCACTTAGTGGGAAATAATCATAATTTAGTGTCAAATCTGATTAAACAAAAACCAAAAAAGTTACAAAAGAATTTTTATAAAAATTATAATAAAACAAAATCGAATTACGCAAAGGAGATGACACCAAAGGGAAAAAGGACGAAATCCTGATGAAATCAAATGCAATCAAAAGAATTTCTCATCGAAAAACAACCTAATTTAGGTAATTTAATAATTTTCATGTAATTTACTTAAATAAATGGATAATAACCAATAAAATTACCTGCTGTCAACAGTATCCACAATTAAAATAGAAAAAGAAGATTTTGTCTTTGCATACTAACGTTAGTAAAGAAATATCTGATTAAGCAATCTTCTTTACGATGAAACAGAAATTTCAAACTTATTTAAGCCAATGTTCTATGTAATTGCACTCTCAAGGCAATAATATTTTTCCTGTTCGCACTTTAAATTTAAAACACCATTACTATAGGTCAGTAGATTATAAAATGGCAGAAAAGGTTTAATCTATCCCAAAGGAAACCATTGGGAAGCCATTTTCAAATAGCGCGCCAAAAAAAAATTGTACCTTTAATTTCCAATGGGAAGTATAAACGTCAACCTGACTAAAAAATAGAGGTAAAAGTTAATTCCAAATATAGATGGCAGCATATATCACTATATGAGCATAGAAAAAACGACAAAATAGAATTTAAGTGCATGCATATTACAATTTTAAGGTTTAAACCTTTATTCTTTTTCACTTTCACAGAGGTCTTGTAAACGATAAAAAATAATCTCTGCTATGAATTTAACCTTTTATCTTACCGAACTAATGAAATGTTCTAGTCGTTAAAGTTTCATTACTGCTACTGGTTCTTTTATTTAATTTTTTATTTTTATTTTTATTTTTATTTTTTGGATATTGTTCTTGTAACTTTATGTACGATGATAAAATCTGTTACATTTTGTCATTTATAATGGTTATAAGTCATCATTTTACCAGTGATTTCATTTGAGGTTGTCGTCTTCTCTTGATTCTTACATTTATTGTCTTATCTGGGTGCCACAAGTTCTTGCTCTGCCACATTTTAAGTTTTAAAAACAAAGTTTTTCTTGTTCATTTTGTTATTGTTGTTGCGATAAGTTTTAGTTGAATTTGGCAAGTAAATTATGTTTGTTGCAGTATTTTCAGTCTGTCACTTTAAGCCATATTGCTTTTGTCTCTTTGTTGATGCAGATGTTTTCTACCAATTTTTTTTATATATTTTATTTTTCTTTTTTTATTTTCCGAAAAAAAAGGATTTTAACGCATCTTAAATATTTTGGGAAAAGAGAGAAAGAAATAAAAGTTTTAAAAAGTTTTTTTGAGGTTTCTGACATCGTTTTTCTTGGCTTAAATTGCTTGCGAAAACTTAATAAAGACATATTGGCTTAAGCTGAAACTACAACCAACTCCTGGGCGAACTAGCTTACGCTGATGATATAATGTTTCTGACAAACCGCCATCGTGACATGCGGAACTGAGTGCAAGTTTTCACATTAATATAGACAACTCAAAAATAATTAGTTGGAACGCTAATAACAATAATCTATTAACGATATACAACACGGATCAGAAAGAGGTACAAGTTTGGAATATCTAGGCAGCATCCTTAGTAAAGCTAAGGGGACAAAAGAATATGCGCGAATATGGCGGTCGAAGAAAATACGCTTAAATACCAAAATTATAGTATTAAATAGCTACGTAAAGTCAGTGCTTATGCACGTATGCGTAACACGGTTAGTCAGCATTTATTACTAGATGTCGTCTGCATTTCCAATGAAGTTTTGCTGTACACCGCTAGCCAAGATAAAGCTGAAGTGGATATACAAGACACAAGTACTGTTGGAATGGGCCCACATTAAGGAAACCCATTGCTGAAATAGCCCATGGAGTAGTAGTGTGAAATGCCCAGGAGTCGAGAAAACGTGCGCGACCAAAGAATAGCTGGAAAAGTACCGTTTTGAAGGATTGACAAAAAAAATTTACGAACTGAGAGCAGTAGCAGGAAACAGACAATCGTAGAAACAATAGACTAAATTTTAGATTACGCTGGTCTACAAAAAACAAAAAATTTTCTCGCCTTTAAATTGCGCTATAACAAATATAAAGATTTTGATGCGCTGAATTCCAATCCTTCTTCAATTATATTCCATCGGGCTCAATTTTTTTTTTTATTGAGCCTGCCAAATGTTTCGCCCAAAATATGGTAGTTTTGTTAATATAAATAAATATAAAATTTTTATTTTGAGAAATTTTTTATGACTTTTCGGGCAAATTAAATTTTGTTCCTAAACGTTTGGTGGTAGTTGCATTAAAATAGGTCAAGTTGTTTTCAATTTATGACGAAATATATTGACATAACTACCATATTTTGGGGTGAAAAATTTGCCACGCCCATAAAAAGAAATTTGCCCGATGAAAACGGATTTGAATTCAGCGCAACAAAATCATTATATTCCAAATATAGTTTTATTTAAAGCCGTTTTTTGCTGTAGACACCAGTGTTATTTATCTTGAGGACACTGAAAGTTTAACTGAGCCCACTAGCCAATTCTATGTGGAATGACGCTGACTATATCAGTTTAAGAAATAGATACTGCGGACTTGATACGAAGACGAGCGATAATTTTAAGTACGAATGTGTTTAGATTAGATAAACTAATTATCAGCTCAACTTTGTGATATTTTTTTCAAACAAAGAACATTTCACACCCACTTCTTCGAATTTGATAATAGAAAATGTTTGCAAGGAAATAGTTCTGAAGAGTATAAAGCATGAGATAGATATCCTTAACTCAGTTAATAGATTTTTTCTTTAGTGACTACACCTGGTGCTCCCCTGCATTGTTCTGAATAATAACACTTTCTTCTTTAATAGATAAGCTTATTTTTGCCACAAATCAATAATTAATCGGCTTATATTTTTAAAGCTAAGGTATGTGAATGGCACCCCTTGGATAAAAAAACTGACTTTTTATCTATACGCCTTATCTTTTGCACATTTAAAGAACAAACCTTTTATCTTGATTGGTGTTCGGTATGGCATAATGGATTTATATATTGTTACGTTTTTACCTTTTTAAAAACGTGTTATTATAAGTTCGTATATTGTAGTTAAAATAAAATAAATCTTGTGTATAGTTCTTAATTAAAATCCTTTATTCAACACAGGTATGTGCACCACTGCTTGTAACCTTTTTACAGGCAATAACAATTTCCTATTCTTAATTACTCCATCTGTTTACAGTCTTGTAAACAACAACAATTACTCGACAGATCTTTCTTCTTAAAGATCTTCCAACGCAATCGTAGTTATAACTTAGGTTCGATTACAACCTTTTCAACCAGAGGTTATCCACACTTAACTCTCTTTACTAAATTAGCACCAACTAAACTGGTTTTTTACTTCACGATTCGCTTTACGAGTTTACTCCTTAGAAAGTCTCTTCACACAAACTGCACTCGCTAGGTTTACTTTACTCAAACTGCACTCGCTGAGTTTACGACATATAAACTGTTTCTTGTTCGCATCGATGTGCTTTTTATATGGTTGAGTAAACAATACATCGAAAGCTCTCGAACCTCTCGATATTTCAGGTAGATTCCATTTCTTTCTTTTAATTTATTTTAAGTTCTTTTGTAGCCATGCGTATGTAAGCATCTACCTCTTTCAGATCTTAGTATTTGTTGTTGCTTGTTTATTGTCTGTTACTTGTTTTCTTTGCTGTTAGACTGACAGACTTCAATTACCTATTATACTGTAGGTACAAAATTTTACAAGCTATGCATATATGTATTGTAAAACAATTCTGTTAATATATGGACTTAAGAAATTCTTAACAACACCCAATATTAAACAGTTTCTGAATACAAAATTCTGGTTATTAAAAAATAGTTTTCTTTTTTTTAAAAAAAGAAAATAATTCTACACCCTATTGCAAAAATAAATCCGCATTAGAGACCAATTAAGATTTAAAAAAACATAAAATAGCTTTATGTGTTTTCAATAAACAAAAAAATATATACAAAAATAAAGTACAAAAATATATACAAAACAATTTAATGGCATAATATTTTTAGGTGCTTATAAAGCAAATACGAAAAAAGATATAAAATACTTTGTGCACAATATAACCTTTTAAAATATATCCTTTTTTTTGTTTGAGCACACGAGCAGGCTTTCAAAATTCCCTTCTTACTCATACATACATACTCGTTCTCTTATTTCCAATAAATTTCAGAAAACAATTTTAAACATGACACACACAGTGAATGATTACATCAGTTATACGAGCATGGACATGTGTATGTGAAACATGTGTCTGTAAGTTTTAACAAATGTGTGTGTGTTCGTGTATGCCCTTAAAAAATGTATAATGGAAGCACGTGTTGGTGACTCTCCGCTCCTTTTTTGGGGCGTGTGCTTGTATTCGTACTTTTTTTTTTCTAAAATGATAGAAAACATAACAGAGACATTCATTTCAAAAGAGGGGGTGATGGGAGTGTGTAATGTGAGTATTATAAAACTACTTGAGCATTTCTCAGTATTCTCTTGTCTTTGTTGTTGCTGCTGCGCTACTATTGCCATCGTTATATTGAAAAGTCGGAAAGTACAGAGCAACAGTAGCAGATGTTGTAACTGCGCCAATAGTTGCTTAAAGTTTAAATTAATGATGCAAAACTTTATAATTAAATTACTCATAGAGACTCTCTAGACTGACACACACACACACAAAATTAAGAAGAAAAGAAGTAACAATTTAACGAACCAAAAAAACGAACATCAGTCAGAGCAGCATGTTTTGAAATATTTAACAAACGTGCATCACTTCGATCTCTCTTACATACATACATATCTACATTCTTGGTTTCTTTTGACAATATATTGATTTTTTATTAGTTGGCAAAGATATGGCCATGCTTATAGGACAACAGGAGCAAAGATGGTGAAGAAGACGTGCTTAAAATGTTTCTTACAAACGTTTGCATGTGTGCGTGTATTTCATCAATTAAAAATATATAAAAATTTATGACTTAAGTAACTTGTGTTTTGGGCTGTTGAAAAGTCCTTTTCTTATAATTTTATTTTATATATATGTATTTAACCCGATATAGCTCGCGATTACTATATGCTGTTACACTTACACGATTAAATCCAAAACAACATAAAAGACTTACAAAAAGGAAACGTTGTTTGATAAAAAAATATGTGCCAAAAAGGGCTTTTGCTATTCTGAGTTCAATTAGCGAAGTTATCGCATGTCAAATCGAGGTGACAAAAAAGTCGCAGTTAATGTACATACCTAATCTTACTTGTTCAATCAATTTTAATAATAATAACACTAATTGACAGCTAATGTTATAAATTTTGCAATATTTATATGGCAAAAAATCGTGTTCAAAAATAATTTAACTTTTATAGATAACATACGACCAATACTTACCATATGGAATAGCCAGTCTTGGCGTTTTCCTGAATTGAAAAGTTGACATCATTTTCTTGCAAAAGAGGTCGAAATGTGTATGTGTATGAATGTATATATTTTCAACAAAATGTAAGCCAAAATTTCTGGGAATAACCGGGTTAAAATTGTTTATTATAAAATGTGTTTTTATGACCAAAAACAACAGGGTCTTGAACAAGGAGAAGAAAAATCTTAAATTTCAACGAATTACGAGGGCGGATTGACATTGAAGCTACCAAGCGCTAGACGGCAGCACAGACACAAAAAGTTTTTCTTTCTTAGAAATTACGATCAGTCAAACGTCAGCTGTTAAAATTTTAGCCAAATTCATCGATTAGTTTATTTGTTGTAGTCGTTTGAAGTAAGCAACTTTTGTGTCTCTTGGAAAATGGAAAAAAGTGAATTTCGTGTAGTGATTAAACACTATTATTTGAAAGACAAAACGGCGAAAGAGACAAAAGAAAAGCTTGATAAATATTACGGCGAATCCGCTCCGTCATATCATATGGTAAAATATTGGATTGTTGAATTTAAACGGGGTCGAACAAGCACTGCAACAATACCATCAACAGGAAGGCCAAAAGAGGTGGTTACTGAAGAAAATATCAAGAAAATCCTCGATATCGTTATGAATGATCGCCGGGTCAAAATCCGTGAGATTGCTGAAATGGTAAACATATCATTGTAACGTGTGTTCAACAATTTGCATGAACATTTGCATATAAAAAAGCTATCGGCAAGATGGGTGCCACGTTTGCTCAGTGTTGAACAAAAACGAGTACGACAGATCACTTCACAGAGGTTTTTGGACATGATAAGGCGTAATCCTGCTGATTTTTGGCGTAGATTAATAACTGTTGATGAAATGTGGGTCCACCACTACAAACCTGAAACCAAAAATCAATCGAAGCAATGGGTGGAAGCTGGTGGAAGTCCTCCGAAGAAGGCGAAGACAGCGAAATCGGCTGGCAAGGTTATGGCCACTGTATTTTGGGATGAACACGGAATATTGCTCATCGATTATCTTGAAAAGGGATCCACAATCACAGGAGAGTATTATCGTGCATTATTGGATCAATTGGTTGATGCAATCAAGGAAAACGACCACATTTAAACAAGTAAAAAGTGCTTCTTACATAATACATTCGATCAGTCCAGTATTTGAAATCTGGCCGTACAGTGGCTTTAATATTGGCTTCCAATGTTTAAAAGTTGGTGGCTTGTCGGCATAAACCAATGACTTAACATGGGTAATAGGACCACATATGGAAAAAAAGTTTATTTTTAGCTGATTTTTGGAAACAAAAAAATTCAGTTAGCAGAGCCCGATAGTGTTAGCTATTAACCTTAACGGCAAACCCTTGATTATTTCGAAAGAGAAAAGGAGCGACGATGCCGTCAGCATGTAACCCGGACCAAACAATACATTTTAATGGATGATTCGTTAACGGCTTGGGAACTGTGTTCATTCAAATAATGGCAATTTTGTTATTGACGTAGCCGTTTAACCATAAATTAGCTTCATTATTTGGCATTCTCAGCTGTAAAAACATAGTTATCAATGTCGACAGTACTCATGATACTCAAGGTTGGCTCGACTCAAAAATTATTTTATTAATAAAATCAAAGTTAAACCGATATAAAAATCCTAATGTTCGCACGTCAATGTTTTTTTCGTTACTCACTCTCTCATTCATAATTCAATTATGAGCAGAACTACATAATTCCTAATGCTAAATCTTAAGAGCGAGTCGTTTACATTTTAAATTATTCACTTTCAATTAACTTGATCTGCAATTTTTATCCGCTTTTTTTATCACCAGCTTCCAAGCCGAAAGTCAAACAACAAACCATATAAAGAAGGGAAAGTAACAAATACAGCCTCAATCAATCAAGGATTTTAAATTTCCAGATGCTTGGAACTCGGCAATGATCAAAGTGGACTTAGGGGCACTCTGGGGCATCGATCATTCCGCAATATGGGCGGTTCTCAAGTATGGCAAGCCTGACTTGCAAGTCCTTACGGATTTTCTTACTTATGTGTGTCTTTGGGGAGACATAGGGTCTCATTGGTAGATATATCCAGCAGTTGGGTCTTAGCTCTGTTGGTAATCATTAGAAAGGCAGCAGATCTACTAAACAAATCATCCTAAAGGTTGCAGTGTACTGAAAAAAGTCCCTGGTCAGAATGATATATAAACAAACTAAGCAATGACCGATCGCATTTATATTTTTTCTTGATTTACTATTTGCTGAAAAAAAATTGTTTTATTTATGTATTATTTTTATAATATTATAATATTTTCTTCATTGTCAACAAAAACAACAAGAAAAAGCTGTCAAAACCAATTAGAAAAATACCATGTGAATAAAGTAATTCGTAAAGGCAGTTAAAGCAGTGATTTCAAACCTCTTGTGGACATGGCATGTTACCTTTAAGCATCGTCAGACAGTATTGAAATTTAAAAATGTTGCTTAAATGGACTTACACAAGATTTACGGTTGTGCAGATATGATTTATTGGACTCAAAACCTTACTTTATCAAAAGACATATAAAAAACACAAATATACTGTCTTTCGATAAGGACAACTAAAAGCTGTTGTATTGACTGTTGATTATACAGTTTGTTTTGATAAATCACTATAAATGAATATACTGTACAGCAATATATAATTTTCATCAAAAAATTTTCATCAATTAGCCTATTCCTGTATGAATTGTAAGTTGGTATACAGTAGACGTGGAAAAGCCCAATACATCACGTGAGAAACTCTGTTAGATATGAATTTTAGGCTGGCGACGTCATCGGTGTACTTTCTTTTAAGATCAACATTTAATAGCCAATCACAGTAAGATTTTGTCTTGAAATCGGTCATAGAACACCGACAGCATGTGGTTTCAAAACAATGACAGTACGTGTCACACTTCTCATGCCACATCCGACTACCGTTTGGAGGTAATGTGCACTGGATGCTGAAAGCGTACAATTTTGTCAGGTAGAATTTTTTTGTGCAGTTTTCGTAATTCACTGGAAAATGCAGTCCTCGAAGCCAATATAGCACTCGCCATAGTTTCAGTATAATAAAGTGTTTTCTGGTTTGTTTATTATCGTGATTATTTTCTCATTTTTTTTATTTTCTCACTAGAAATATGTGGAGGGATCGTTTGACCCATTTTCATATTTAACCTCCAATATATTTTTTTTAGTAATTATTCTGAATTAATATTTCGTGACTTTTATTGAAATTGGATCAAATTTAATTTAAAAGCACTCCTATTTTATTGAAGTGTATCAAACGCAAATAATGACGGATGATTACAGTAACATGTCTGATTTTTTTTTTACAAAAATCCTCAAATTGACGATGTATCGCCATATCCAAAAGTTTTTTTGAGCTTGTATATGCCTTATCATACAAATAGTTCTTGGAAGGAATAAATAGCCGCAACAAAATCCTTCCATTCCAGTTCTTGCTATGTTTTCGAGTCTTGTGACCATTCCAGCGCCATTTGCGATCCAGAATCTAGATATGAATTGGTTCGATTGTCTCCCAGAGTTTCTATTCGAGATACTGTTTTACCAAAATATTTCCACTAGGCTTTGAAGACAACGATTGATAAATACGTGGACTTACATTGAGTAACGTAATATATAAGAACTAGAATCTACAAAGAATGGCTGATTTTACGTAGAAATTGAATATGGCGAACTTAATCCATTTTCTGACAGCAGTCGGTTAGGCTTGGAGATCCGAAACATTACATTACCGCTACGGTAGAAATCCTTAACCTCTACCATTGTTAAGGGTGTTGCAGCGGCTTACATTAATTTCGAGCCTGAGTACCGCTATTTTAGCTTCACTCTCTAGAGATTAAAGTTTGTCAAACATGTGACTATAGCTGTATTCTAAGGGGCAAATACTGTTGGCGTATTCCAAACTCTCTAAGTGTTAGTTTTTTCTCTCCATCATATGCCTCTGTTTATCGTTACATAACATCAAGAATTATATTGAAAGAAGCGGGGATAATATGCATTTCGGTCTGACTGCAGTTGTTACCCTGTGCACCATCATGACTGACTCGGTATTTGTTTGTGAGTGTGTACGCAATTTAATTATATGATACCCCGATTTTATTTAAAAAGGTTCACCTCTTAGTCTCATATAAAGTAATTTAACTTTTTTGGAACGTAAGTACCCCATTGTAGAAAGTGTCTTTAAGTTCCTATATATCGGGTGGGCCATCTATCAGGTAAGTTTGAACCAGCGGTTATTTCGAATCTGGCAATACTTATGTCATTCTATTCTATCACAAAATGTAGTGTATTATCTCCATTGAAAGATATGAATCGATCGACGCTTGATCAACTTTGGGATTTATTAGAAATTTATCATCATTTAAAATCATCTTTTCAGATTAAGCTCATTTCCTCCTCGGTGGCTACATTAATAAGCAAAATTACCGTATTTGTGGCTAAAAAAAAACCCAAACGTGGTTTTACAAAAGCAAATGCCCAATGACAAATGACTGTTGGGTGCGGCTTGTAGAGCGGAGGCATCACTGGCACATATTTCATATTTCATATACCGAAACCATTACGGTCAATGGAGACTGATTTTTTGTGCCCGTTCTTCTTAGTATTGATTTGAACGATGTTTGGTTTCAACAGGATGGCGCAACATCCCAATCGATTTATTGCATCAAACGTTTAATGGCCTTTTAATTAGCCGAAATGGTGATGTCAGTAGGCCGCCAAGAAGCTACGATATGACACCAATGGACTATTTTGAGTGGGGCGCCGTTAAAGATAAGTGTTATGCTAACAAACCAGATATAATTGAGCATTTGCAGGCCGACATTAGTAATGCCATTACCGAGATACGACCCCATACACTCGAAAAAGTTCTCGAAAATTGGTTCGATCAAATGGGGTACTGTGAGGCCAACCGCAGCAGAAATATGAATGAAATAATACTACATTTCTAACCGAAGCAATTGTACCTCACAACGAAAAAAATTTTTTTCTCTAAATTTCAAACCGTTTTTGTCCAATTAAATTTTTAAATTTCTACTTTAAATTGGCATTTTGCATTAACTTTTGTGATATTTTCAAACTGAATAAACAGCTTTAAAAATCAAATAATACATGTTTTGAACACTAAAATTAATTTGAAATTAGTTGGGTCAAACGACCCCCATCTATTTTTGTAGATACATATGTCACTTTTCCCGGATTTCTAAGATAACTTTTAAACTGCAGTCATTTATAAACAAGCTGTAGATCTTAAATGTTATCAGATATTTGTGTTACTGACACATCGAATGTTATTGATGTACGAATATTCTGTTTGTTTGAACACTCCTTTGAATTTTCAGCACTGCTTCATGTCTTTTGCATAGAGATTAAAGTGTAGAAGGTTGTTAAAAATTCTCACCTGCACTCATTTGTGAAACCATTTCTATACCTGACGTACTCACGCTTTTTATGAGACTAACACTTCGAGTATGACTTCTGTACAATTTATATTTATGAACAAAAAAGGGAATTAAAAAGGAATTTTCGTAGCAAATAAAAAATTTTATTATCCAATAAACAAATATGAAATCCATTTACAAGGCATATTAAACAAATTTGTTTATGCTCGTCATCACTTTTATTTCATTCACACAAAAGCAGAAACAAAAGTAAAGAAAAAAACACTTACTTGCCAAAATTATATCCTGTAAGGAACCCTTCAGTTACTCTCTCTCCCTCTCTCTATTTCTCTCTCTGAAAATAGCAAAAGAAATACAACGTTCGTGAATTAGATTTATAGTCATTCATTTATTATAATCTATAAAATTTATTTTATTAAGTTTATGACATAATATGACAAAATAAATTTGCTCACATTAGAAGCATATTTGGCTTTTTTTTCAAATATTTTAATAAATGAAAACGAAGGACTTATGGCTGGTTTTTTTACTTTTATTTTTTTATTTGGAGACATTAAATCAAAACAACATAAACAATTTTTTTCTTTTTTTACGTCCAACTCATACATCACGTGAATACTAAACATTATTTATGAAAGCCAAACCTTAAAAATAAATTTATTAGAAAAAAAAAAACACATTTATTTTAGATAAACCAAAGGCATACAAATGAATTAGAAAAGAAAAATATAATAACGAAATACGTAAATAAATATAAAATAGCCTAGAAAACCAAACGTAAAGCCTATCAGACAAAAAGACGGAACAAAAATGCTGATAAAAATAGAAATAATGATGATAAATAATGGATTTATTTAGATTCGTCAGCTTTTTTAATAAAAAAGTTTGTTCTTGTTTACGAATTCAGGGAAAAAAGATATTTTAGCTGTTTTTTTAGATCAAATTAAATTGAAAATTTCTTATGTGGTTGTGAAATTTAGCACATAATAAAGTTATATAATAAATAAATTTTAAATTCAACTTGAACAAACAATATTGGAAAGGATTCTGGACAAAAAGATATAATCTAACTTATTTCCTATTCTTGCTAACAGTGCTTAATATGCACACAAAGAATATATCCACCGAGACTGCAATAAGTTGCCTAGTACGTCATGTTGAGATATATATCGCTTTCAACCATATGCATTCCTTGGCGTTTGTTAAAGCTCTCAGATCACGCAATGTTAATGAATACTTCGTGAACTTTGTGCGCCTACCAAAAGATTTATTACTGCCTTCGTTGGGAAGGTTCATCTGGTAAGGGCAGTGAATAGAGGAACCCAAAAGAGAAGGTTCTTTCGCTCTCGCTGTGACACATTGCTGCAGAGGGATAGCTGGAGGATCTGCAGCGATGCGATTTTAGAGCTATTGTTTATGCGAACGATCTGGCCATTGTATTGATCCGCGCACCCTTTCGCCGAGATGATATCAGGCCTTTAAACTTGTTACAGAATGGTGCTCGTCTAGCAGTCTAAGCGTCAACCCTCATAAAATTGAGTTGGTGCTCTTCGCCAAATGATACAAAATATCTGTATTCAATATGCCGAGACCCGGTTGCGTTCAATACTCTTTGTCCATAAAAGAGAAGTATTTGGGGGTTCTTTATTCTCGACCCCAAGCTCACCTGGTGGGAGAACACTTACACCTTTAGAAGGACCGTAAAAAATTTTGGGTCTCAAGCTTGCTATCACATACTGGCTCTATCAGGCCGTAATAGAACCTACTTTACTTAACGGCGTTAATATTTGATAGACGATGTTTAAATATCAGTATCATTGTAGGCTGATAGACAGAGTACACCAACCAATGCCTTATTTGCCATACTTAACGAGCTCCACACCGATCTTTTTTAAAAGTAGAGTTGTAAGCTGGTGACAGAAAGGCTAAGTGCAGTCAACTTCTAACTATTGATCCAATCTGGACTACGTACAAACCGCGACCTTTTAGAACAGCAGACATATTCTGATCGATTACATGTACCGTTGCAAGATTTAGGATCAAGGAAATCAGTACATAACCAAAAAAAATCAGTTCATTCGATTAAAAATCAGTACAGATTTTATTAAATGCAAAATTAAATACATAACGATAAGCAAAAACAAAACGTATATTTAAAGCAGCTTAAGCAAAACATTTAAAAGCTACGTGTCGATTAAATAGGTTATGTGTATATATCGCTCTGACTTTACAAAATTGCAAAATTCATTACAAGTAGAGGGGTTTCTTTAAGTATAATAGAACTTTAAATTGTAGAAAATAACACAAAAACTTAAATTTGAAGCCAACAAATTTTGTATATGAAAACCCAATACATAGCATTAATATTTCGAAATGATTTCGGTCGTATAGTTACCGCCGCTCTTCTTAACGAAGCGCATTCTAGACATCAAATTTTGATCCACTTTATTGAGGTGTATGCTTTTAGTTGACCGTATGACACGAATAGCATGAACAATGTTGGCCTCCAAGGCATCAATTGCTGCTGACTAACCAGTATAATCCAATTATTTGACGTGGTACCGCAGAAGTAATTGAGAGTTTAATTTGCTCAACCTTATAGACAGCTCCATATCTCGGAAATAGCTTATGAATAAATTTTGGTATCAATAAGTCGATGGTTGTGGACGTCTTATGTTACGTAGGGCCAGGATCAATTTAAGAGGAGGATATTGGTCTAACAAGCCAGAGATTCCTCAAATTTCTCTTGAGGTCTATACCAACAGCTCCAAGAAGCAGTGGTATATAGCTACATAGACGTTTCCGGCACTAGACTGTCTTATAGGTTGCCTGACAACTGCAGTATATTTCAGGCGGAGGCGGTGGCCACACTGAGGGTCCAATGCTTGTTAAGCAGTGGTACTTTAACTGAAAATCTTCTGATTTGCTCGGACAGCCAAGTCGCAATCCATTATTGTAGATTTTTAACGGAAATCTTGTATCGTTCGAAGGTAACTCTTATACGAGTTTCTGGTCACAGGGATATATTCTGTGATTGCGTTGGTGAGGACTTGGCTAGGTCGGATACTGAGCTCGCTATTTTCGAAGAGGAGCTCATCATTCGTGTGCCGATTGCCGCGGTTAGGAAAGATATTCTCCAGTCGATGTATGGCTAGGCTCAATCTCGTTGTCGGCAAGAGAGCACGTCCGGTATCGCTATGCTCTACAGGAGCGGCCTCTACAGAAAGAGGACTAAATGCCTTATTTCTGTAAATCGCATTGCCGATGGACTCGACATCCCTTGTATGAGATGGAGGAAACTGTCTTTCACCTTATGAGTCCAGTTTTTGCCATCAGATGACAGCAACATTAACAGAAACTGGAGGTTACCGCAATTGCGAGTTTTATTTTGAAGCCAAAATAGTTTCCCATGCAGGCTGTCTGATTTCCGGGTAAGCTTCTATGCTCGTGACATCACAATAGATTAAATATCTAGCCTAAGTGGGAATCTTTTCCTTTTTTAAAAGTGTCCACCACCTTATCTAACCTAATTTAACTTAAACAAATAACGCCAACAAGTTCTTATAATGTTTTATTTTTATTTTTCAGTTGATATCTTTTTTTCCTTTGCTGGGAAGTCAGGGAACCCTCGGATGTTTAATATGGAGGAGCGTAAAGCTTCTTAATTATTTAAAATTCAAGACCATGGTGAACCTGATCTGCAATGTGTCTCGTATGCAATCACTTATATAACTACGCCACGCCACTTTGATAGGTAGGTCTTATAAAAGTTGTGTCCAACGCCCAATTTATAATATCAAAAAAAAGTTTTTTAATAATATGACTTGACCCACGTCTATCAGTCTTTTTTTAGTATATTGTGTAATCATGGGAAAATGGGAAGACGCATTTTTACTATGCGTCTGCCAAAGGTTCGAGTCTCTATATATAGGGTTATAAAGTCTTTGCTAAGTGAAGCCTCCATCTGTGATTTAGATATAAGTTACAATCATTCCATACATTCCTTTATATACCCAATGGTATTACCCAATAAATGGACAAGAACATAAGTTACTTGTGGTTGAAGTGTTATGATAACAGAATTCCCATCATTGATTAAGAATATTAAAAAAATTTTTTTTTCTGTTTGGGTAAGTCGCCTGATTTACGTTTGTAGGTAAAGTTAAAAGGATTATAACCAATAAAAGTTTTAAGAAATAATCCATTTACTTGTCGGGTGGTGGCATGGTGTAGTGATTAAAGCGCAGGTATATAATACAAACGGCCCAGGTTTAAGTCCTAGCAGAGTACATGACCAAAATTGCCGTTTCGAGTGTTTAACAAAGAGACTTCAACTTCCCTACACAAAGATATATCTAAGGAAGCCCCCCTGACCATACAGCTTACCTCTGGCGATAATAACAAACATCAGACGAATGATCAGTAGAAAACGTCAGCAGCTGGGAAAAAATTACAATGCTAGGTAATGATCACCACCGCTTAGCAAGGATTACCTGCGACCAGATAGGGGCCGTGCTACGAAGCCTGAGCAGAAGTATTCTGGTGCCACGGGAATCGGAAGCCCCAGGGATTTCAGACCCTGCCTAACTTTGGGAAATTCATGGTGGCTGTGGTTAAACCTAAAATGAAGGAAGAGCGTGAGTCTCGGTGTGGTGTTGCATCTCCCTATCCGGGTGCTGTGACCCATACCACGGCAGAAGTTTAGATGGTCTCCAATACTTTAGCAAGGTGTGAAGGTTATTGTCCTAACAACGCGTCTTTGTATTTACATGTGAATATCATAAGTGGGGATTAATCATCTTCTTAGCTTGAATATCAACTTGATAACTGAAACAGAAACAGTAATGGATGCTTTATGAAAGCCAGTATGCTCCCTGGAGGAGGGACGGAGAAAAAGGGATTCATTTACTTGTAAAGGCCTTTTATTTAAAAATTTATGAAAATCTAAAGCTAAACAAATCTTTTGCTTTAAAACAATTTTGAAGAAGATAAGTTATAAAAAAGAAATTAATTTAAAACCCTCGTATGTAATTGCATTTAAATGTGTTCATATTTATGCAAAAAATAACCCGCAGCTAAAATACACAAAATGCGAATAATGAAAAATATAAATTTATACAGACACACAGAGCAAAAGGAAATGGAAAAAGCACAAACCCACTAAAGAACAGAGAATAAACGAAAGATGGTTGGGGGAAAGAGAGAAAATTCATATTTATTTATAACAAACCATTTGACAGGTGAGATGTTGTGTAAAAAATTCGAATGTGACAGGCCAAATCCCACCATACCTGGCGGATAGTGGTTTCAATGCAAAAGTAGAAGAAAAATGTAAAATTTTTAATAAAACTAACGTTGAGCATATTTATTTGTGTTTTTATTCCAGTATTTATTTCTTTTTTTTAAATAAATAATGCCTTTGGCAACACTATTTGATCTGTTTTTTTTTTCGTTTTCTTTTTATATTTTTATAGTTTCGTACACGATGCACTTGTACTACGTCAAAATAGGGAAATTAATCAAATTGTGCAGCGGCTTGTAAGAGTTTAAAACAAAATTAAAAAAGTTATCAAATTGAAATTTTATAATCGAATTACTATTTATTAAAATTTAAATATAATTTTACTTAATCTAGACAGAAACTTATTAAATTATGCATTTATTTATAATATTTAATAGAGAAATTAAATTAAAAAATAGCAGAATGTGAACTTAGTTTTTATTATTTAAACAGCTTTGGAGAATGAATCATTTGATGTCTATAATAAATTATGGAAATAAATCTTTGCAAAAGTGGTAAGTGGTGGATTACGGCTTACTTGTCATGTGCTGGTAATGGAATTGAATTTGAATTATAAAAATAGTTTTCGAGTACTCTTAACTCATTTTACTACCTTTTGTTTACGAGATTATCAAAAAGACGATTATAAAAGAAAATGCAGCTGATGCTTGTTTCCAAACTTGGGTCAACTTATAAATATCAACCGCATCTTCTCTTTTTGCAGTAAGCAAGAAACTACTTCAATTTTTGATATCTTGTTCTTTACGATTTGAATCGAATAAGAAATGCATCGATCAACAGGACTTTAATAGTTGCTCAAGCGTAAATCGATTCATTTCGTTCAGTGGAGATAATATACTGAAGTTTGTGACAGAATAGAATAACATAGGTATTGATGACATAGATGGCCCACCCGATAGTATTACACATGGGGTGAAAAGTCTCGGGTCTAAAACATAGATGGCTCTAACTTTATTACATTCAGATCATTTTATTTGGTGCTAACCTTCAAAAGAAAAAATTAAATTTCATAGTATTTAATTAATTAGTTTGTGAGTTATTATGCTAAGAGTGATGCTACTTTTGTTAGTTTCAATTATAGGCTGCTTCTTGATGAGAATTATGGGGACTCTGCTGACTTCAAACGTGGTCTTAGAAACAACGGTGAAGATAAAAAAAAATTTTTTTTAAATTCCACAAAATCGTTTTGAATGATGAAAAATGAAATAAGCTGACATCGTAAAGAAATCAAATTAACGTGTTGCATGTGCGTTTGCCTATGAGAAAGCTCTGTTCAAAGTGGGTGCAGCGTTTGCACTCTGTTACACATAAATCAAAACTGTGGTAAAGCTACATGAGCAGAACTTCGTTATTACTCCCATATCCACCGTATTGGCTATATTTGACTGGACTAATGGCTGTTCGCAGACCTCAAAAAAAGTGCTCACCGGTAGGAAATTTCGCACGAATGAAGAGGTTATCATTAAAACTAAAGCTTATTTTGAGGCAAAAGATAAATCGTTCTACAAAAGTGGTATTGAAATATTAGCGTGGCGCTAGCATTGCTCCTGATGGAGACTGCGTTGATGAGTAAAGCTTAATTTGAAAAAAAGCTTTTTTTTTGTTATGCCCGGGACTTCTCAGCACGTGTGTTATAAGTGCTTATATATTTTACAAGCCGATGCTGCAATGCTTTAGATTAGAAACCAACATTTGCAAAAACTTTGACCTTCTGCTGACATACGCGTACCAAAATACTTAAGCTCATCTCATTTAGCAAGTAGGCAAGAGGCATTTTGAATGCGTTTGTAGAGTCTAAGCTTTTTTATTGCGCTGTTACATTTTTGTAAAAGATTTTATTACCATTTGAAATAATGACTTGGTACCACCAAAGAGAAAAATAGCACTAAAGTTAGAACAACGCTGATTATCAGTATGGTAAGGGTTAAAATTTTAAGTGAGGCTATAATATGTTAACGAAGGCTATGTATGTACATAAGTAAACTGGAGTCTCATATAATGAATAAAGATTTTTAATAAACAACATCAAATAAAAAACTGGATCAAGATGACTACCTTGAAGTATGTAAGCAGACTATTTAAGATACAGCGTTTTTATGCCAAAAAATTTTAAATCTCATCATAACAAAAAAAACACTGAAATAAATTTTTTTATTTTTCTCGCAGAGTACTACAGGGTGTCCGTCGGGAAGGTATACTACTTTGTTTGTTTATAATTTTTGATTATATGAAAGAGAATGAATCTTATATTGATGAATGTTTTATTTAATGTATGGAATAAAACATCACATAAATGCTCGCTTCTGTTAGCCTCACAAATGCGAGCCCTTTTGAGCATATTCTTCAGTACATTCTCACACATTTCACGCGGTATTCCATTGATTTCATCACGAACATTTTCTTGAGTTGCTTCTGGTTTGTTTGCATAAACCTTGCTTTTCAGATATCCCCACAAAAAGAAGTTCGGAGAAGTCGAATCAGGTGACCGTTTAAGTCAATCAACATCACCATTCCTTGAATTAATTTCTTGTTGAAAGAGGTTTCGCAGTAATTCCATGGTAATCGTGGCTGTATCCGATGTGGCACCGTCTTGTTGAAACCACATGTTAGCCAAGCCCAAAGCATGCAATTGTAGCGTTAAAAAGTTTTCAATCATATCACGATATCGCTTCCCATTGACAGTTATCGTTACGCTGTCTTCAGTTTCAAAGAAGTAAGGTCCAATGATTCCTCTTGATCAAATTGCACACCAGACTGTCACTTTTAATTTACTTGAGGGTTTTTCATTGCCCAGAACCGACTATCCTGTTTATTCCCATAACCATTCAATTGAAAATGTGCCTCGTCACTCATAATGATTTTTTCATGAAAATCGATGATTGATTTTGATAAAATGTTTTAACGATTAAAACACGTTGGTTTACTAAAAAAATTTCCATAAAAAATTTGCCATGTCTCTACTTGACGACTACCAATATGAACTGTCAAGACTAGTTCCTCCCGGCGGACACCGTGTATCTGTATGCATTTTTAAGTATCTTTTAATATATTTTTGTATTAGAATTCTCAATGTTAAAGTTTTTTCAGGCGTATCGTTTTAAATGACTAAAGTGCCAATTGGTTTTTAAAATTTAATTTTTTTTCGAACTTTTTTTAATGTTTGAATTTTTTATGCAGTAATTGAATAAACTTTATTTGCGTACACAAATACATATATTTTTTTAAATTTTTTTTCTTGTACGTTTTTTATTTTTTTCATTTCAATATTTTTTTTTATTTTTTTAGCTTTTTGTTTAAATTAAAAATTTTGTAAGTATGGTGCCAACAGCAAATATTTATTATGTCCTGGAAATGTGTACTCATTTTTTGCCTTTCCTGCTTGCCAGCCAGCCTGACTGACTGACTAACTGCCTGATCTGGTTTTCAATAGAACCTACGTCAATGCAAAAAAAAGGTTTTATGCAAAATAATATTAAAAAATATAAAAAAATTGTGAAAAACAATATGTGCATATGAAATAAGCGAGTTTTCATTTTAATATTTTAAATAAATAACTCAACATGTGATAATTAAAAACCTCGAATAAATACATTACGAAAAACACAGAAAATAGAAATAAAACTATGGAATTTTTAATTGGCTATAAATTTATATATTTTCCCACTCGTACATTAAATAAAAAAGAAGAAGAAGAAGAAGAAGAAAACAGGAAAATATTCAAAATGTACGATAATTAAATGTGAAAAAAAATTAATTTTTTTTAGCGTAATGGGTCTTTAATTAAGCAAAACACTAAAAAAATAGGCAGACTGTGTAAACTTTTCATGGAACATTTTTTTGTTCGCACTTAAATGGGTGAAAACTATTTAACAAATTTAAATAATTATTTTTTAAATTTATTTGATTTGAAAAGTTTACCACTATTTGCCGAATAAATTTAAATAAAAATTTTTTTCCGTAGCTTTTTATAGAGTTTTGCACAATTTAAATAATAATTAGAAAACAATTTTTTGAATAGAAAAAGTTGTATTATATAGTATGTGTGCATTTAATAGACTGTTATAGATATTCTAATTTGTATTGTTTTAATAGTTTTTTATTTTTTTTAATAAAAAAGAATCTTCAAAAAGTTATAAAACTAAAAATTAAAAAAAAAAAAAACACATACTGCTCACGAATAGAATAGCACACACTCTGTTGTTTGAAAACAATCGCCTAATGTCTCAAAAATTATAACCGCACTAAAGCTATTATATAGGTGGTATATATATCTCTTCTTAGAGCAAAGATTTGTTACAAAAATATGTACCGTTATCTAATATTTTTTGGTATTTTGATTTTCTGCTCATAAATTACTGTAAAATACCACGCTTTTTGAATAGAACTTTTCATTAAAACTTAGTTTTTTCTCTTAAGACCAGCACTCAGGAGATAGCCCCTACTCATGCAGTACATTGTGCTGATACTAGGAAACTAGGCTTCGTGAAGGAGGATCGAGAGAGTAGTGTTAATGGGCGTTTGATTTAAATTTGCTCATGTTGTATATTGCAGGGAAGATATTCAAAAGAAGATTATTCCACAAACGAGCAATGCGACTAACGAACGAATTCTCTCTATAATGCGTTGTGCGATTCAGTGGACAATCAACTGGGCTGCGCTCCAAGAGAAATACTGCGTAAAAATATATGATTATAAGGAATTAGTTCCTTAATTTGTCCCAACACATTCTGTTAAATAGTGATAAAACAACGAATCACACACCGTATTGCGACGATGCTCTAATGAATCAATAGGGTTGGCTACCCTACCGTCAGTAATAAAAGCCTTCGCCCTCTCCTAAATGCGGTCAAGAAGCTTCAAAATAGGTTTTGAAGCACCGGTCCATACAGGAGAGTTAAATAAATTAAATTTCGATTCGGGTCGGATATGGGTCTTGTAAATATTAAGCAGATCAGATGGAGTGATGTATTTCTTGCACCGTCTTAAAAAATCGAGGCACATGCATGCTTCTTCCGATACTCGAAAAATGCGATCGTTACAACGAACGTCACAGTAAACTTTCATGACCAGAACATCAAAAGCGTCTGATTCCTCAATATCTACGATACCCATAGACACAGATGAACACAATATTCGGTCTTAAGCGCATTAAAGTTGACCCTGTTCGCCTGAACCGACTCACTTTCAACAGGTCGCTCGTAAACATGTAGTTCATATTGCGCCACAATCATCAAAAACTCGGCCTACGATCAAAAGAATATATATGGCAAATATTGCTGTAGATAGGATTGCAAGTGAGAAGAGGAAAGTCGTTAAGAATATTATAAATAGAGTTATCAGTCGTTAAGGTTAATAATTATTCGATAACTCGAGTTGTTAAAAAAAATGATAACGCCCGGCGTGCTTTCCACACCACAGGCCAACCTGTTACATTTTTAACTGAGGAATTCATTGTCTATTAAGTCATATAAATCAAATTCAAAGGCTTTTGTTTTAAGCGTTCTCAATATGTACAAAAATTAATATTTAGTATGAATGAAAGGTAACACGCCCACTTATTCAATTTCGCCCAATTATTGAATGATGATAAGTATTCCTTACGACGTTGTTTGAACAAAATTTAGAAAATTCTTCTATTACCGATCTCAAGGTACACACAAATTAATGTTTACTGTGTATGGGAAATGTCACGCCTACTTATCCATTTCCACCCATTTTTTGACTAATGATTTGTGCTGACTAGGAAGTCATTCAGACCACATTCAGAAACCTACACATAAACAGTTTTCAAGATATAAAAAAACGAATATTTAGTTTGTGTGGGAGTGCCATGCTCACTCGAACAAGTCAGTCCACATTTTAACTGATGTTATTAATGGACAATGAAACGATTCAGAAATTTAGCTTTAACCGATTTGAAAATCAGAAGTATAATAAAATATGAAACTTCGCGAAAAATCAAAACACGTAAAAAACAACAAAAACAAAACATAAACGAAGGGAACAAAATATAAGATACCAGACGACATCTACCTAGGAGGTACCAGGCGATCGAGAACTGACCATAACTTTCAGCACCTGTCTATGTATAAGAGAGAACATAAGGATGGTAAGGCAGTAGTGATAAAGAAAAAATGCAAGTAATCAGACGCTGTTAGTCGTGTAAAATAGAATAGTAAAGTGATTATAAGCAATACATAATTTGTATACAGTGTTGTGCCATAATAAAGATTCTGTGGAAAAACTTAATGATTTTAATTGTTATTTTTATTGCTATCTAGCACTCATATATAAACGTTTTTAAAAGGAAAAAACGTAACGATATACTAAAATCAATATATACATTATACGGATTGTATTTAATATGTAGTCATTTGGAAGAAATTCAGAAACTTTAACTTTAAACGATCTTAAGATATACTAAAATCAATTCTTTCTTTGCATGGGAGGTACCATGCCCACTTATCCAATTCTACTCACTTTTTTACTAATGTTTTTTATTGACTACGTAGCTATTTGAACTAAATTCAAAAACTTTAGATCTGACTGTTCTCAAAATATATGAAAATCAATGTTTAGTTTGTATGGAAGGTGTGACATGACGACTTATCCAATTTCGCCAACTTTTCGACTAATGATTTGTATTAACTACGAAGCTTTTTGTACCAAATTTAGAGATTCTTACTGTTATAATTTTGATGATATAGACATGTAAATATTTTCTCTGAATGGGCGTGGCATTGCCCATTCGAAATTTTTCATATGCCTATAGTTCCTTCCAGACATACAAATATATACTGTAAAAATTTCAAGAAAATATGTTTAGCCGGTTAGCTGCTTATAAAGTCCAAATATACATACATGCATACGTACATATAATCGCATTTTCATACATAAGATACTTGAAAATAAGGTGTAGCAAAGCACTGCCGATATCTTTTTGATTATACATAGGGTGTGCTCTTCAAGTGTCTAGAAATTTTATAATTTTTCGCAAATATCACAATGTATAACAATTATCCTTGAACCTATACAATTATCTTTATACGAGTCTAAGTTTTGTTCTCCAAAAGGGGAGTTCGCTTACCAATTCTAACCCTTACCTGCTCCTTTAAATAATCGAGACTTATCATTATTATAAAAAGGGAAATCGTGGTTTGCCGGGTAGAAGAATTCGCACCAAAGTAACCAACGGGAAGATCTTCAGAATTTATTTTGTCATAGTTGCAGTTTATTTTATTTTTGGTGGCTTGTGAAGCTGGGTTCACACATTTGACGTAATTAATCAATTATTAGTATGGTGATCGTGAGACGGTTTGAGAAGCGGTCATGCGGTAACAAAAATGTCAAAAATTAATCAATATTTACTGTGTTCTGTTGCAATAAGGCACAATAAAAATTGTGTTATTTTGGAACATTTGCGGTAATTGTGCGATCCCAGCTTAAGAATATCATTAAGAAAACATTATGTCAGTAAAAAATATTCAATAGTCTAAAGCATGTGTGGTCAGAATAGAACTCAAGTGCACGAGTATATTATAATCTTCACCGTTTTTGTATTCAACAGAGAATAACACGTAAACAACAACTTCATTCAGTTGGGTTACAGCTTTCGATGAAAGTAGGCTTATGTCGCCTGTTTACTTGTTTTGTTGTTTACTTTGGACTTTTTATGCAACGCACATTACAAGAATTTACTATTACTACTACTATTACTATCTTTGGCCACCCTTGGTCTACCGACATAAAATTTTTCTTTGAAATATGGTTAAATTTTATCACTTCATTATTAATTTTGATTTATTTCAATATATATATTTACTATAGAAGAGTTTTATAAGGTACTAAATCTTCTTCAGTTCTACCTCATTATTTTGAAGTCTTATATATATATATAGCTTCAAAATAATAAGTTAGAACTGAATATACATTCAACATATATATATACTCGTAAATATATATTATATTATATAAGATATATATACATATATTATATTATATTATATTACATATCTCTATCTCTATATACATATGTATATAAAAATGACGTGTATCTTCGTGATCGCTAAACTCAAAAACTACTGCACCGATTTTGACCAAACTTAATACACATGTTCTATGGGGCATGGGGAGTGTTTCTGTCTAGTTTGAAGTTCGTCCGACAGACGGCGCAATATTTAGTTTTTTTGTGTTTTTGCACCGTAACTCAAGAATTACTGCACTATGCTGTGTTTCGTTGAAGGCGTTGGTTCGTTAATCAGCTGCAGTGGCGTTAATTAGCCTGATACCGACTGAAACCTAACGTCTTCTTGTGAAAAAAATATATTTAAAAAAAGTCAATAAATATCTATCACTCTTTTTTAAACTCTATTTGCGCAAATAACTAAATAACTAAAAACACTGATTTGATTTTCTTCGAGAGGCCGTTCAACATAAAAGAAACAGATGGGGCCAGCAACGCGGATCGGGCCCAGCTTTCAAACATATATAATTCCATTCGAACAATAATTGCTATGTCGATTTAGTGCACCTTTCATTCTTCTTCTAAATATCAATCAGCCATGGCTTTGCATGCAAACCAGACTTACAATGGAAATAAAATTCGAAGGCAAAACAACGTTTGCCTGTGTCTGCTAGTATATATATAGAAACCACTAGATTTAAAATATTAACAGTTTTTCAGTAGGATATTAAGGAATACTTGTCGCAACAAAAAATTTGCGTAATGAATTGGACAGTATTAAACCCTTATCTCGGTCTAATGGAGAATTTTCGGACAATAAAAAAATAATTCCTGGTAAACTGCAATTGGGCTTGGGGGAAAATGTTAGATTTAAGGCAACGAATACAATACAAAATGAATCAAATGTTTCTAACTTTTTTAGAAAATATTATTGAGAATATATGCCTAAATTCATTAAAATAAACACAAATTATATTGTGTATGTAAATATGTTCACCTCGATCACAAACGGTGCGTACGTCACTGCAAACAACAAATAACTCTTACTCTTAAAAAACTATTGAAAATATAAGTTCTTCTTGATTAACACAAATCGTACAAAACTGAGTATATGCATATTCTTTTATAAAATTTATTTTCTCTCATTCCACAATTTGAACCTGATACTTTTTTTAATGTTTTTTCGAAAGAACTTAACAATTAAATTTTCAGTTCAACATGTGGCCACTTCTGTTTGCCATTGTATGGCGCATTATAAATTTAAAAATTCGTATTTGGCTTTAATTATTTTACAAAATGTTTTACAGTTAGTAGTTTAGCTAAACACATCTCCTAATTGTAATCCATTTTGCAAGATATGTATGTTCGGTGACAAAACTTTGACTGCAATTTTTTGATTCCTTGCCTATGACAGTGATCACTGTGCATTGGTGGCCTTGTAAATTCATAATAGTCAAGTAGTTTTCGTTTTAATCGAACTACTAAAACTTCAATAACTAAAACTGGTACTGAGAAATTTTTTTTATAGCATTTCTCTCATTTAACATGTTTTTATAACAAAAATTAAAATTTACAACTTTAAATTGTACTTGATTTTAAAGTTTTGATTTAAATTTGTTTTCTTTCCTTTGTTTTTGTTAAATTTTTCATCTCCAACCAAGTGTTTCTTGTGAAAATACAAACAACGCTGCGCATAAAGATTTTCACTTTTTAAATATTTACTTTTTATCATCTACTTTAACCACTTCTTACAGCTCGTCGTCATCTTTGCTCAAGGCAACACTATGTTAGTTTTTCGTTTTATTATTATCATTTCTTTTTCTCATTTATTCTTTTAAATTTTTTTGATAAAAAATAATATTTTAGCAATTAATTTTATACTGGAAGGCACTTTTTCATTACATTATGCCCAGACCATGGAGTAACGCTTTGCATCAGCAATGCAAACAAGTCTGTTAAGGCTTTAGACTCATTTTCACATCCTGCAATTGACTGGAATGCTATAGAAGACGATGACTTTAGAGCAGACGGTGGCAGTAAAAGTAGTAGAAAAATGGCAAAGAAAAAATAAAATGAAAATATTGTAGTTCGTAATGAGTAACATGGCATTCTCAACATTTCTTTTTTGAATATTTTTTACTTTAAGTTTCGTGCTTGTGTTTTTGCTTTTCTTTCAGTAGTTTTTTTTTATTTTGTTTTGCCTGGTTTTTTTCAAATGGAACCACTTAAGTGGCTGTAAGGGTTTGAGCGGCTTTTCACATTTCATTATGTAACACGTTGAGCACGTTAACGAGTAAATCAACGACCAAGTCATGAGACGTTCACTGTTATGTTGCACAAAATGTTACAGAAAATTTGTTGAATTTTTCTTTTTATGAGATGTTCCAACACGTTTGTAGTCAAACTTATAGACTCAAATACATACGTTTAAGAGGTGCGTGTCTATAAAAAAATAATTAAATGAAAAATTAAGCATGACATGTATAAAATCTCTATATATTTGATAGGGACATTATTACTGCTAAATAGATTTAAGGGTGTAAAATTAAAAATAATTCATGTTTTAGCTCATATTTGATTAATTTACTCTTATAAATTGTATGTAAAAACTGTGTCTCATTGAAAATGTTTGTCTTTGGCTTTCGCATAGCGTAACTCGCTGTGAAAAATCGTCAATAGCTGTACGCGTCTCATTCATTAGAATATTTTCACGGTACAAGCTAATGCAGTCTTTAGAATATCTTTTATGACAAACTATGTCCCCTAATTTGCGATCCAGTTCAGAGTTACCAGGGGGCCATAATAGGCACATGGAGAGCTATACTAGCGTCTTCGCTCAACACTCGCTTCAAAGAGCGTTCAAACTTTCTGGACAACACTTTGTCAACTTTGCAAATAAGCTGAAATTCAGAACGGAGATCAGCAATGAATCGCTTTTTAGCTACTCATACTCATTCATGAATTTATAAGTCTAAGGGAGTATACAATATTAAAATTTAGCTACTGATACTCATTCAGATTAAAAATTACGTTGATTCATATGTAGAAATGGCAGTGAGTATAAATCAAGCGTCGTACTCCTGACATTCATTTATTAATCAGAAAATACTCATAATACTGATAAATGATTCAAATCATTAAACTAATTAGAGTAGTACTCATCAAATAAACAAGCAATATTGTTAAGAAGAGAAATAAAAAAAATGAAAAACATTGCAACAAATCACAACCTCATATTCGAATCATATTTATTTTGTATCGTCTATGCGCAATTAGTTCCATAGGATATGAATCATCAACGTCATAAATGTTGATAAGTATGAGTGTGATGAGTTTTTCAATCTTTGGAGTGTGAATGCGTATGAGTATTCAAATTTATGAGTCATGGTTCGAATTTACTCACATATTCAGTGTTCATTGCTCATCTCTGATATATGGAACCTAATTTTGAAAAGAAATAGGTATGAAAGCAAAATAAACACAGACCAAATCTGCACACTTCAAAACAAGTATAACCATAAGAATACAGAGATTAACGCAGCGGGCAGGGGCAAAGGCTTCTAGATAGAAAATCTGGAAAAGTAAGCTCACTTCACATCGCAGACGCACCACAGCCGACATCTGTGTACAAAGTTGTGAAACAGTTAGCACGGAAAATCTATCTTCTAGTAAGCCTCTCAAGACTGAAAATTTAACATCATTTTTGTATTTTTGTCGTGTTGGACCAACTGTGCACTATCAAGGTGAGGCAACAACATCATCACATTCATGTCTTTGTACACATTACATAGAAATAGAGAATATATCGACTGACCAGCTTGGGAAGATTGAGGTTACAATAAAGGCACTAAACAACAGCAAAACCTCAGACATACAACGTATTGAGAGAGCTCTCGAAAGCAAGGCGCAGATCAATGCTCAGCTGCTGCAACCCGTCACTCACGGCTTCTGAGAAACGAAGCACCTAGACGAAAAATTGGTCCCGAAGAAAGGCGATCTCATTCAAAGAAAAGAAAGAAAGTTATCGTTAATAAATATAGTTAAAAACAGGTTTGCAAATGCATTGTCACAAAGTATTCGCAATTACCATGCAAGATTTAAGTCAAACAACTCCTACATTGACTATATAAACAGCCTGAGCAATTATCAGAGTGAAGACCACCTTTATACCTTATCTTTATAGACTTCGAGAGAGTCTTTAATACCACTCAGCATCAAGCAATTTTGATCGTCATTTGATGCAAAGGAATCCAAGAAAAAAATTGTTAATCTTATAGAAGCCTTTTACGAATATGCAGAGTGACTCATTTCGCACAAAAAACCATCAGTCAACCAATAAATGTCATAGTTGGCACACGACAAGGCTGTCCTCCATCCCAATTACTATTCAACGTGCTTATAGATAGGATTATTAATAAATACATCTGAACCCAAAGGTACAAAGTGGACAGACGATATATTTCTGTTGGTCCATAGATTTGGTGATGTGGCATCCAAATTATGCAAGTGGTAGATAAAGCAGCAAAATGCGTGGAATTCCTTTGGTATTTTCTTTTTCCCTCACTCCTCTAGGGAGCTTCCATTACTTGGTTTCAGTCTCTTTAATCAATTTGATCTTTCAAGCTAAGTACAGGGTGGCCCGCCTCCGTTAGCCTCACAAATGCAAGCCCTTTTGAGCACAATTTCCATTACATTCTCACACATTTCACGTGGTTTTCATTAATTTCATCACGAATATTTTGTTTGAATTGCTCCAGCGTTTCTGGTTTGTTTGCATAAACCTTGCTTTTCAGATATCCCCACAAAAAGAAGTTCGGAGCAGTAGAATCAGGTGACCGTGTAAGTCAATCAACATCACCATTCCTTGAATTAATTTCTTGTCGAAAGAGGTTTCGCAGTAATTCCATTGTAATCCTGGCTGTATCCGATGTGGCACCGTCTTGTTGAAACCACATGTTAGCCAAGCCCAAAGCATGCAGTTGTAGCGTTAAAAAGTTTTCAATCATATCACGATATCGCTCCCCATTGACAGTTACCGTTACGCCGTTTTCAGTTTCGAAGAAGTAAAGTCCAATGATTCCTTCTGATCAAATTGCACACCAGACTGTCACTTTTAATGGATGCAAAGGTGACTGATGAATAATTTGAGGGTTTCCATTGCCCAGAACCGACTACTCTGTTTATTCACATAACGATTCCAATGAAAATGTACCTCGTCACTCATTATGATTCTTTCATGAAAATCGGGGTTGTTATTGGCTAACTGTAACTGTATTGGCATATATACGGCTGCGTAAATGGTCTTCTGGAAGAAGCTCTTGTCTCAACTGAATCTTAAATGGAAACAAATGCAAATCTTTGTGCAAAATTGTGACCAAAGTTGTTCTTCGAAGACCAAGCTCCAGAGCACGGCGTCGAATTGAGTTAATGGATTGTTTCGAACACTTTCTTGAACAACAGTAATGTTTTTAGCCGATCTTGCAGTACGTTGTGGTCCTTGCTTGGGCCTATCAGCTACAGTCCCTCTTTCTTCGAAATCATTCACTACACGATGAATAGTGCGTCTTGTTGGTACGTGGTTTCTCCCAAAAATTTCACGTAACTTTCTCATCGCCACAGTAATCGATGATTGATTTTGATAAAATGCTTTAACGATTAAAACACTTCGGTTTACTGATTATTTTTCCATTATACATTTGCCACGTCTCTACTTCACGACTGCCAAATTTGAACTGTCAAGACTAATGTTTGCCAAAACGGCGGCAAAACAAAGTAGTATACCTTCTCGGCAGACACCCTGTAGATGATTAATTAACTGTAGCTTCCTCCACATAATTTTGCGTTGTGGTGAATATCCTTGATAACTGGTGGTGATTTTTGCTTTAGCATTGTAATTTTTTCCCAGTAGGTGGCGTTTGGAATTGTCAGGAAGGCAGTTGAAGCCTGTTTATTGAACATTCGAAACTACAAATAAATTGTTGTTGCCATGTCATGTCCTCCTCTGTGGCTCTAACCTTAGGTCTCTTAAGTTAATCGATGTGGGGACTTTTACATGATGTCCATGGGGAGGCCGATAGGGGATAGTCTTTTGTACATATATACTCCTCAAATAATTTTATGCATCTGCAGATAAGCATGCGATTGATTCCATACTGAAAAATTTGCGTCTACTTACTCTTCCATCAAAACATCATACCCAATAAAATTTCAAAAATTAATTTATTATTTTAATATTAAAAAATTTATTTTTGTATACATAGTACACCATCTATGGTAATTTAGGTACATGTATGTATATCATATTACAAGCCATTTATTCAATTTTATCATTCATTTAAATTGTTAGCGTCTCAACTTCTTTCTTTCCATTTTATCTAAATTTTCTCATTTAAGTTGTTTCTTTTAATTAAAAATTATTTCACAAGAATTAAAATGTAAGTATTAACACGGAAACAAATAACTTTAAATCTACAATGTATTCGCATTTAGGTGACATTAAATTTTCCGCCATTTAAACGAGACTATTAAGATGAAATTTATAGAGGCAGACATTTATTTTAATAGAAAATTTAATTCCATTTCATTCCCAAAGCAAAATAGGTGTGGCTGGTTGCACACAGATTCACAGCCTTTGCTAACAATCTTACAGTTACTCATCCATTCTCATACATATTCATTCATTCGTTTAGTCTTTCGTTCAGTCAGTTATTCACTCATTCACTCTTTCATTCATTTAGTTTTCATATAATAAATCTCATTCTGTTAAGAGACAATTCAGGCAAGTTGTAGCTTTAAGTATTACGATAAATAAGCATTAAGTTTTATTTGTTATTATTCTTGTTGTTTATGTTGTTGCAATTGTTGTTTATGTTGTTGTTGTTGTTGTTGGTGATGATGCTCTTAACTAACATTAAAGTAATGGCAGTTTTAGCGGAAGTAATAATACTCTCGTACAAGAAAGAAAGTAAAAGAGAAAAACAAAAAGAAAAAAAATTGTTTCTTTGTTGTGAAGTAAATGCTTTCCTTATTGTTATTTGTTCTGTACTAATACCCTACACCACACTATACATCGAATTTGTGCCGAAAATTGCAACGTTTACAGATAATAATCTTAGAACCAACTTTAATTAAAATGTTCGGCTTAAACAAAATTGTTTTCGTCGTTAAGAGTACAACCGTTGGCCCATCTGCTTGTTTTAAAAATGTTTTCGTGCTTTGACCTCAGGATAATAGAAAAACTATAGCTGCTCAGAACACCAGGATCATTGATTTCCATCTGATAATGGCGAAGCTTCTAGGAGCAATACAATATGTGGTGGTTATACTTTGTCTCAAATCACGGTCAAAAGCATGAGATCAGTGTGAAGTTCTATTGCAATTGTACAATAACCCATACAACGTTAGTAGTGCTAAAAATAATCCGTTACAATTATATGACAATTTTATATGTATGTGTGCCGCTGTCGTATGGTAGGTAAGACACCCGCCTACCATTACCAGGCCAGACCATCTGCAAAAAGATAAAGCTTTTCCAATAGCGGTATCACCTCATAGCATTAGCTAGTAACTGGTTATGAGTATTACAACTATTGAAAACTTCTCTAATGCATTTGCCATTCGGAGCCGGCGTTAAACTGTAAGTACCTTTCAATGAGACTAGCAATAGAATCTGGTGCAGCTAATTGACTGAGAGAAGTCCACATGTTTCTTCATGGAATATCATGGGAATTAATAATAAAAATATAATTATATGCCTACAATACCACACGATTTTACCGATGCTTTAAGTACCGTTGAAATTAAAAACGTGCCGTTACTCACGTAAAGCCCTCTGAATTCAAATTATATTAGAAAACAGTTAATAATATACAATTATTCAATGACAAAAATCACACCCAATTACAATAATGAAAGATTTTAAGCGAAGGACATGGATAAGGCTAGAGCTCCTATCATCCTGCTAAAGCAACAATATTGGGTATAGAATGAAACCGGGAGGGAAGCCAAAGAATTGACAAACACAGGAAGAGAAAAAAGATGCTTCCCATAATACGACATGGAGCTATACAAAAGCATTAACATTACTTAGTCGGTGATGAAATTAATTTGTTGAGGCCCTATAATACTTTGTGAATCATTAAGGCAATCTTATACGTAATAATGAATGTGTGTTTATATGTAACAACGTGTGAACCAATTTTCTAGAAATACTTACAGTGTTTCCTTTGTATGGGTGGAGAAACTATAGGGTCGTGCCAAGCCTATACAAAGTAGTTATTAAATTATCTTTATATTCAAAGTAGAAAAAAGGAAAAGCTTATAAATTTGCTCAAATAGCTTCGTAGCCAGTCAAAAAGTGGGCGTTGCACCTCCTGTATATAGTATATATTGATTTTTGAATATTTTGAGAACAACAATAGTGAAAGTCTCCAATCTTTTTTTATACAAGTCATAAGCTAAAAGTGGGTGGAATTGGATAAGAAGAACGTATAGCTGTTTATTGATTTCTGTACGTATTGATAACAATAGGAGTGAAAGTTTTTGAATGCAATATAAGTAACTTTATAGTCAATACAAATTATTAGTAAAAAATGGGCGGAAATAAATAAGTGGGCGTATTAACTCTCGTATATAGTAAATATTAATTTGTGTATACCTTAACAACGGTATTAGTAAAAGTTTCTTAAATTGGTTTTAATAACTACGTGGGCGATACACATCATCCGGCAAAAAGTGAAATAGATTGAATAAGTGGGCGTGGCACCACTTATTTTTATTAAATATAGAATTTTGAATATGTAAGGAATGGTAACAGTATAAGCCTCGTTATCTATCCACGTCAGCCGAAAAGTGGTGGATATTATAGTATTGTAGATAAGATTGTATTGTAATAGCAAAGCAAGCCGGGTTTTATGCAATGAATTATAAAATATTCGGTTTATATTCGCATTAAATCGTTAGGGAAAGTGTAATATAATATTACACTTTACACATCGCTCGGAAATCTTTTATATTGAATAATCGGAATCTGTAATATATTGGCGACTCCCGGACCAAAACAGTGTCGTCTTAACCGTTGCCCATGCGATAACTGAGGAAATAATCTGCAATGGGGCAAACATAGGCATAATATCTGTCAATATATTTAGGTATAGCCAAATGGCTGCATCAGGTCGGTTAACGGTAGTATATAGTAGGTGTTCTTCAAAATGATAAGGTCACCTTAATATTTGTTCAATTTATCCAAACTGTGGAATGTTATGTATGGTCAATCAGCCATACTGATCTATGGATTCTAACCAATGAAGAGCCTATGATGCGTTAAATATTAACGAGAAAATGGAATTTGATAGGACACACTTTAAGAAAATCGCAGATAAGCATAGGCAGCAGAGGGGCTGGAGTAGAACCCACAAGGTAGTCGCTGCTATAGTCGTTCACAAAATACATGGCAACGAACTATGCTGCAAGAGCTTCAGGTAACAACAACTCATGGGAAGAAATTAAACGTTATTGCCAAAATAGAGCGAGATGGAAGCTTCTTGTTGATGCCCTATACTCCCAAGTGGCGTAATAAAGGGATAAAAATAGTCAAAGATCAGTACAGGCTCTTATGTCTAATGAGATAACAAATTCCTTGGCAGAACAGAACAAGCTAAACTTTTTAGTACTGCAAGCACATTCTAGTGCTACAGTGAACAAGAGTATAAATAAACTGGCAGTTATCTCAGTCATTATGAAAGAAATATGTCCTTAGTACGGAGATCATCAGAGAGTCTAATCAAAGGTTTTCTCTTTACAGAGTTGTGTATCAAGCGCATAACAGGCTGATCTCTAATCTACAGTTCTACAACTTAGATTTTAGGAATAAAATAAAATAAATCACCATATGATTATGCTGATAACAATATAATTTAAATAAATGAGATTTTAAGGGTTAATCATATTGATCGGCAATCTTTATTGTTTGTTGTAACTTACTTTGTAAAAGGCTTTCAAACTTCGAATTATTCACGCCACGTTTAGCTTTAACGAAACTTATTCTCACTTATTAACAGGAGAAAGTGTAATTTATGCCAAATAATAGTAGTCATCGATATAAAGTTTTGTGAAAGCGAAGACCACTTTTATCATATTAAGCTTTTAGCTAATTTTAGTGATCTGAGATATATTTTAAAGATCGTAATTTGTACTTACATTCGACTATTTGTTAAAATTTCTATTTATGACCTGAAATACAAAATAAAAGTAAACTGATGTTAGTTTTTTTTTTTGTTTTTTAAATAAATATGAAATAATTAGGATTGAATTTAAATTGAAATTGGTTTCAGAATATTTTATATATAAAAAATTAAATATGCTAAAATTAATATGGCTAATTCTTGAATTCGTAAAAGAACAAATTCTCATTCGAACGAACAAAATTTAAGATTCTCTTATTCGATCACTAGTAAAATGAATCACAAGAAAATTAATTAAAAAAAACGAAAGTTTGAAATTTATTTTTAGAAAAGTTTATAAATTTGTCTATTTTAGGTCAAAAGTGCAAACAATAATTCAATGCAAAAGAAAATATTTGGGAACCTTAAGGCAAAGCAAATACCAAACAGGAAAATCAAGGGCTAACCTACTCTGGAAGCACTTCAACCTTAAATTTTAAGCCTAAGATCCACCAACAACAGTCTCAAAGCTGTGGCGCAGAATGTGACTTTTTATGAAGTATACACTTTTCAGTAATAAAAACAGGCAGTGGGCTGAAAGTGAAGCAAGTTTTTGCGAGTAGGGCAGGAATATTAACTGCAGCTGACTAAGAATTCTCTGTTGTTGGTCTAAAAACTTTTACAAGTTTTCGGTCGCTTTTGCCAACCATAATGTAAGATTTTTCTCAACAAACTTAAAAAAATAATCCAAAAAAAAAACTTATATTTACCTTCTTTGAGGCTTGAACTTATGCCGTTTGTCTTCTCTTCAAGCACTATAAGCACTACACTACGCCACTTATATACTTCGGCTAATATTTCTGCATTTTTTTTAGTTTTTATCGAGGAAAGAGGTTCATCAAAATTTATACTTGTTTGTGAGCTGATTTCATTGCTGGAGTGAAATCTCTTTCCGCCAATCCTTTTTTCAAGGCTTGGAAATATGAAATAGTCACTCGGAACTAAAACCATAAAACAGGGCTGATAAAAAATGGCTTCATAGCCTATCTCATGGATTATTATAAAGTGCACACGTGTGCACTCTTGCTTGTATTGGTGTTGTAATAGAAATAACGCAAAAAACAGCGTCTTTCGACTTTGTACTACCAAAAGAAATTCATTAAACTCCTTTTTATCATTGAAAATAATGATGCAGTTTTTCTATAATATTTATCAAGCCTTGGTCTGAGTGATAGTATTTTACAGACAAAAAATTAATGAGCACACGAAATTCACTATTTTCAATTTTATCTTTAAGTCACGCGATAATCTGTTATCAGTGATAAACTGAATGGGGCAGCTCGCTCAAATTTTGACAGAAGTTAACTGCCAAATGTCTCAGCAGTGTTTTAGTTAAGAGGCTGTTTAAAAAGTATCAGACGTATTGACTCATTCTCGTAAAATAACTATAAATCGGAAAACGTAACATGTAAGCTCTTGTCGTCAGTTATGCTTTGTAAGACTTAAAGAACAACTCGTGAAATTAACAATGAGTAAGTCACTCAACTTGTTTGTTGCACGTGTTCTTACGCTCGTCTTCTGGGAACAGTCTGTGAGAATACGATGGTGGCCAGAGTATTCGGGTATTTGAGGTGTCAATCGTGTGACCCCAGCTTTAGACTGTTACAATTGCAAACAATTATATTAACTTGATGAGAATCACAACACTTTGCGTTGCTTGTGAAAGTGCATACATATTTATTGTAGTTAAGGATAGTTTTTAGAGTTCTGTGTGGGTAACTCTGTTTGTTTTATGTAAAGATCTGTATAATTTAGAATTTAGCATTTTTCTACTCATCACAATTTATTGTAGTGTCTCTCTAACCTATTTCGCAGGAGTGTATTTGATTCGAATGAATGTGGTTTAATTAATGTTAGAAAATTACTTTTTTATTACAATTTACCAGATTTCCTTTTCGTTTTGCTTTATTTTACACTCTTTTACTTTATATTTTGGTAGTATGTACACAGTTACTAGCTAACAAGTACATTATTTACATTATTTAACTAGAAAATGTATGAGTATGTGTGTATGTTTAAAAATAATGGCGGTACAGTGGAACAAATACAAAAAAGTAGATATTTATCCCATGAAAATTATTTTTGCTTTTTTCTGCCTTACTGTAGATTGAATGTGTCTCAGAACTGCAGATAATGATATTGAGTTAAGCAAGTTTTTAGTTCATATGCTGTTTGTCTGCTTTTACGTTGTAAAACATGTGTGGCAAGTAGAAAAAAAAGACAGAAACATGATGGCAGACCGTATATACCATATCTATTCTCTTTTACACAGTTGTCAGAGTTGTCCTTGCTTATTTACTTTTTCCTTATCAACATGAACTGCAACAACAGAATCTTATTTTTTCCTTTTGAATCTATAGAATGTTTGTTTTCTTTAAAAAATTTATATAAAAACGAAAATGAAACAAAACAAAAAAATATATAATTTTTAGTTGTATTGTTTAAAAAATTGCTGTCTGTATATATTAAGTATTTTTTTCCATTTTAATAATTGCTGTACAAGAATTATTTACTTTGAATGGAATTGCTTTTGTTCAGCCAGAAGAAGTTATTTATTTTTGTTCTCAATTCTCATTAAAATAAATACAGACGAACAATTTTGTTATGTTTTTGTATTGATTTTTTTTCGTTCTTTTTTCTTGGAATTCCATTTAAATGTAACAACTGAAGGTAAACTATATCACAAAACAATGCAGACAAAATGGATTGTATATATTGAAAAAAAAAAGACGAATAACAAAATTTAATAAAAGTTTCTGGGTCAGCATTTGGTTAAATTTTAAAAAAAGTTAAAATCGCTCAAGCCATAATGTATTATTTCGTACGAAAAGTTTTATGAAAGAAATTTGGAAGTAAATATAGACAAAAATTAATCTTTAAAGTAAATAATAGTTAATAACTTATAGAATTTTAGTTTATTTAAGTAAAATTTTTGTTTGGCAGCCAGAGTTAATAGTAGAACAAATCAGACGTATTGATCTTTGAAGAAAAATTAGTCTGACAACTAGATATAACCCTTATGTGTGTGACAGGGTACCCGGGTATCTTTTCGTATTTTCGTTGCGGTTTTCTTTCTGAAAGCTCCTCACTATTGCTTATATGCATATTTTTATTTTTTTTTTTTTTTGAGGAAGTGGTAGATTAATTAATTTTTTACACTCTTAACAGGGTACCCGGATACCACTGTAAAAAATATATGAAAAAATGTGCACTTACGTGTTTTAATTAAGCTTTATTGTATTACAACATTAAATAAACATGCTAATTCTTGCCTATCTTTATGAGCCAGAATGCATATTTGATGGCTGAAATATTTTGTTCTTTTTCATTGTTCTCCCCAGTGTAAGGTTCAATGAACTTAACTATTGGTCAAGTTGCAGAGAAGTGAAAAAAATTATCTTTTTTGGATATCTGCCAGAGTTTTATTATAGACTGATTATGTCTAAGAGTACTTTTTCGCCAATATTTCTTTGATAATCCGCATTAGCTGGCTTATACGTATAAATTTGGCTTTTGAGAGGGTACAGGTTTCTCGAGTCATACGCTTAAAAGATTTTAATGTCATACTTTTTGGCTTAGATGTAATGTATTGTATGATCCGAATACGTCCTCTATACCCTAACAGTTGTCCATCAATGGTAACACTCTAACCTGGCTTGTAACTTTTAAATAAGTTTTCATAAAACATGGTCAAAATGTGTCTAATTGTAGCACATTTATCACTTTCACCACGGCTTGTTGGAGTTTTTTCGTGATCAAGGCGTATAAGGCGCAAAAGTAGTCTAAGTCCATCACAGGACACAGCTGCACGAAAAAGGGGGAAATTATTTGGTTTCCATAATTCTGATAGATGCTCAGAGTGTCATTTATGTGCTCCGCAAAGAATTAGTATTCCTAAAAAGACATCTATTACTTTTTCTTTTGGTAAAAGTTCACAAGAACTTGGTTGGATGGCTTCTATTATATTCGTCAGTCGCTTTTATCCTTTTCTATTACTTTCGCGCAAAGTTTTGCCACACGCCTCCTTGGATAAAATATCCGTAAATACATCTTTAATTGTATATATATTTACCCCGGGCGCCGGTCCACAACGTTGGCTTAAAATATTTTTTCTTGAAGTCTGGAATTAAAGATATGGCTTAAATCGCCAATACGTTCCATATTACCACAAAGTTGGTCGTTAAATTCACACTTTTCATAGTCATCCGACTCGTTCCCTCTATCACTGCATCAGATGCTTCCGATGCTACTACATCTCTAGAAACTGAATCTCCGTATTTCAATTTATATTACGCTAAAGAAAAACATTTTTCGCATCTTTCGTATATATGAATAGTATAATAATATGAAACGCAGGGACTTCTCTCAGTCAATGAGCTGCATCCAATTCTATTTTTAGACAAATTGAAGGAAACCTACAGTTTAACGTCAACTGGCAAATATATTAGAAAAGTTTTTAATAATACCAGTTACTAACTAATGCTAAGAAATGATACCGCTTTTGAAAACTTCTGTTCGTTTGCATATTGTCTGGCCTAGGAATGCTACCTACAGATCCTCATAGTATTAAGGAAATGAAATTTGCTATAGTAAAGCTGAAAAGGAACAAAACGCAAAGTGAGGATGACCAACAACAAAACAAAAAAAGGGTGAGATCCTAAGAATATCAGGGAAAACCAATTTGGCAAAGTATGACAACTAGAAAGGTATTACTCTGCTCTGCTACTATAATGAGTAACAGAAATTCAGGACATAAAGAAAATTCTAGAAGACAAACGCTGGAATAAAACCGGGTTATTCCTATCAACATTATTAGCCGCGATTGTTTTGGAAAAAGTACGGTCCGACGATATCTGTCTTATATCCCACAACTTTAATGATATGCATGATAAAGTGAGTAATTTAAATGGCATCCGCAGGCGAACATGAGATGGAATTGAATATTGCCAATAGTCATGCAATGTGTAGAAATGACACAACTAATAACCATATTATCTACAAGAGCAATGCAGGAAATATGGCAAATGATTCTACTATTTTGGGTGTATAATATTGGCTCATAAAGGTGAGGAAGCTGATTAAGGTGAGGTGAAGATACAGCAAGAAATGCATACTCAAAGAACGCAATGGAGAACAGTCTTACAAGAGCTAAAGAAAATAGTTGGTAGTTAATTAAAATAAATAGCGATGGACAAAAAAATTGGTATATACCAGTTAGCGAATATCTAAGTGACGACGAAATTTCCTTTTCTTTGGTGTGGTACACGACTTTTTTAAACTAAATGTTAAATTCTGTGGTGTATATTAGTCCATTTATAAGTGAACTCAAACGATATAACCGAGAATCAGTAGCAGACAAAACCCTGCTTCGTTCAGAAGGCAGATAACTTATAACAGAAAAGCTAAACAGCTAAATTTCAGCTTTTCTTAGTATGGTGAAATTCAATGACGTTGTTATATTTAACTCCGTTCGATTGTGTAATTGTCAGGGAATTCACAAATTAAATTTTTTATTTATGAAAATTTGATATTAATTTTATGACGATAATTATTTAACATTTTCTATATAAAATTCAAAGGAATATTGTGATTGCGCACTATTACATCCGAAATAACGGTTTACACAGAAATTTCGTTGCCATGAAAATCAAATATAAAAATATTGTCCTTTAAAGCGTCAATTGTCTCTGGCTTGTTGGCGTAAAACTTATCTTTGACGGCACCCCACAAATAATAGTCCAACGGTGTCAAATCGCAGCTCCGAGGTGGCCAAACGACATCAGCTCTGCGGCTGATAATGCGATCTTCAAAACCAGGGCGCAAAACATCCAGTGTAGCTTCGGCTGTGTGCACGTAGCGCCGTCCTGTTGAAACCAAATGCTGCTTACATCCTCGTCTTCTATTTTTGCGAACAAAAATTTTTTCAACCTGGCCCTATAACGATCGCCATTGACTGTAACGGCCACTCCTTGCTCATTTTCGAAGAAAAATTCCCAATTACGCCTCTGGACCAAAATCCGCACCAAACAGTGACTCGTCTTGGGTGTATCGGCTTTTCAATGTATGCGTGCGGGTTTTCTGTGCCCCAAATGCGACAATTTTGCTTGTTTACATACCCGCCAAGATCAAAATGAGCTTCATCTGAAAAGATATTTTTTTGGCAAAATCGGCATCTTCTGCAATTCGATCGCAGGCCCAGATTCCCAGCGTTGTTCAAGCGTATACACAACCATATTCGTTCAGCGGAAGGATAAAACTGACATGAGCTAAGTGTTACCATTCACGAAATAAGCACTAGTTGAAAAAAAAAAACGTTAAATGGCGGACCATATATTATATAAACACTTATTGAAACAATTTCTCTGTGGGGCGTATGATTGGTATTTTCTTCTCATAAAATTTATTTGAATTACCTAACACTCAAACGCACTAGATTATGTACTTTAGTATATTTATTAAGGATATACATAAATACTGCTGCACATATTTAAGGCAATCAAAATAAAAACAATTACTTTATAAATTGATAAATTGGCTACTACATGGCTGTTATGTATTTGATGCAAAATATATCCGAAAAAATGAATAGGTGTCTTCACTATTATTATCTGATTACTCTAAAATGAAATCTGATATAATTTGGAGCTCTTGTTAAACACTAATAATATAGAGGTAAGATTTTATAAATCATGTGATTATAAAAGGGTAGTACTCAAATTTATTGTTATAATTAGTGTGTTCAATGTGGTAAAAATATTTATATCCCTACTAAGCACTCGTAAAAGAGTTGCACTTAAACAGAAGTGTTATTAAAATATTAAAAAAAACACAAATTTAGGAAATAAGCTTTAAAATTTTTATTTTTATGTTTTTGTTATTTCTTTACTAAAATATAAAAAAAGCAATTAAAATTTTATGTTTATAGAATGATATCAGTTATTTATAAGGTAAAATATTAAAAATAAATTGCTTTTAATAGAAAATTGGTTATAAATAATTTGAATAAGAATTTATAAATAAATTTTTAATATAAAAGTTATTTTTCCATCTACGTAACCTGACACTAATGTTTATGTATAAAAAAGGAAAAGACCAATAAAATGTTCACACATCTACGTGCATATCATCTCTTTTTATATTAAAAATATTTTACTTTTCAATAAATTTGCGTCGCTATTATTATTTAATCCTTGTGTTTCCTTGATTACTTAGACTGTATAAAATACTACTCTTACTTGGCTGCAGAATAATAATTCAATGATAGAAATGACTATTTTGGCCATAAATTTTTACACATAAGACGACAACATTTTTCCTAATTTACTGTCTCAGTCATAGTCATAACCCCAATTATAAGCCAAATTACCTATACAAAATCACCTTTACGAATCCTCTAAGTTGTAAGTAATTCGTTTTCAATCACTTTCTGAATTACTACAAAAAATCAATATGTTTCTCAATTTTTTTCGATTTTTTGTGTTAGCCAGCTGTCAAGCAAGGCAACAAAATATATAATAAAAAACATAAGCAAAGAAAAGGAAATAAATAACAAATGCCGGCTCGCTGCGCTGACTCCATTTGCTTTCGTTTGCTTACTTTTCTATATGCTGAAAAACAGTTATTTTTATATATTTCTTTGAAATAATATGTTTAATTTTTCCTTTCCTATTATGCTTAAGACACAATTTACATAATTCAATAATAAGCAAACAAAAAGATAAAAGACAAAAGAACATACAAAATTAATGAAATAGATGCGCGTGTAAAATGATTAATTCGCACAAGTAGTTCAAACAAAGAAAAAAGTAATTCAAAGTCTCGTGTAAAGATGGGATTAGTTCCTGCATAGTTTTCTTCATCAGTGCATCGCTTTCTTTAACCTTAGAAACGACTAACATTAGCTTTAACTAACTATAGATTCAGATATATGAGCCGTTTATTTTGAAAATGGCGCAAGTCCAGTTTTTTTTTGAGATATTCAAAGGTTTACATTTCATTAAATTGAAAAATATTTGTAGGTGCTAAAGAATATAATTTGAGTGTATTGTGGTCGTGGTCCTAGAGAAGGTAAATTTATAACATAATACTATTTACAGTGCTGATAAATAGGAAGAGCTTTTTTAAGACTAAATGGACTTTAAAAATTAAGAATTTCTTTTATTGTTCATTTAATTTTTTTATCAGCCTTTTTAATATAAAAACAAAATATTACACGGTGCTACAAAAAAGAACGATGTAGAAATACCTAAAAAGTGATATTATTTTTCTGATAGGATATGTCAGGAAAAACAAGACTCTGTTTCTTAAATTTTTTAAACACTTCCAAAGTCTTGAGGTTACCCATAGCCGGTTTTTCATACCTTCATGCAATTATAAGCTTACAACTTAGCTAAATAATAACCGATTTAAAATGTTCCGAATTGATTTAGAAAGAAAAGAAACAGACCTATGAAATAAATCTATGATATAATCTAGATTTCCTGAGGTTAATCTGTGTGTTTTTGTACAAATTAATTTAGAAGATATGTTTAGTTATGTATAAACTGAGTCTTTGGTTTTAGATATCTATTGGAAGCTGACGGAGTCTTTATTTTTTTTAAGCATAATGTGTAACTTTATATATCCGAAATTTCTTGGTTCTTCTAGCTGTGATAATAAATCTATAATTTGAAATTCAGCAACTCAATCTACCGAAGTTTTGTAAGATATTAAGTATGGTTCATCCCCTGTAACTCTGATCCAGAAATTAACAGTTTCTTCAGTATTGAATCAGTTAACAGTTTTTATTTTTTTAAACAGCTCTCTCAAGAGGTAGTGTTGAAAGAACCTGTCGAGGGTCATATCATGAACTAAAAAGTTATTATGTTTCCGACAAATTCAAATTATTTTATAAGAATACTGTGGAATATATTAGAAACTTATTTTGCAGGCTGACCTTTCTACCACTCCAAAATCACAATTGTTTGGTAAAAATGTGTGTCCCGAAAATAAAAGTTTCTGATCAATAACATTTATATCAATGTCACTGGATTGAACACTTCTCATATTTGAAATTTCCATGACCTGCTTTATGTTTCTATTTTGATCAATTCAATGTCACTATAAGTTATACTATGGTTTTGGGTTTTCAAACTCTTTAATTGTTTCGAACAGCTAGATGATACCTCTTGTCCTATCGGGATGCTTTAGTTTCATCCCAAACATACATACCACCTTCAGAAGTGATGGCAAACGTTCGCATTGGTTCAGCAGCTAGAGCTGAACTTTACCATAAAACATTCCGCCGCTTTCAAAATTAATATATTTTTAGTTCTGTTAAGGAGTAAAACTTCTATCTCACAAATACCAGAATGTGATTCTTTTTTCACTATAAACTGTTTTCACCAAATGATCTTTGCAACTTATATCCATAAATAGCATTATCTCGGTTTTTTTTCCTAAATAAACTGTATAATTATTAGTGTTTTTATTCATTTAAACAAAATAATGTAAGAAAAACTAACAAATTATTTTGCAATTTAAACTTTTAACGTAAAACACAAAAAGCCATCAATGTGTACATGCTAAAAGGTAATGCTAACTACCGTTACGTTTTTACCTTTTTAAAAACGTGTATGTATGTGTTCGTAGATTGTAGTTAAAAGAAGTTAAATCTTGTGATTAGTTTTTAATTAAAATCCTTTATTTACACAGTGTTGCGCACTACTGCTTGTAATCTTTACAAGCAATAACAATTTTATTCTTAACAACTCTTTCTGCTTACAACTTTGTAAACAACAGTAATTACTCGACAGATCTTTCTACTAAAACAAATTCCAACACGATCGTAGTTACAACCTGGGTTCGATCACAGCCACACTATGCTCTCTTTACACTGAGTTCGAACCAATAGCACGTTCGCTGAGTATACTGCTGTTCACATTGATGTGCTTTTTATATGGCTGAGTAAACCATACTTCGATAGCTGACGAACCTCTCGATATTTCAGGTAGATTCCATTTCTTTCTTTTATTTTCTCTTTAGTTCTCATGAAACTATGCGAATGCAAACATCTAAGTCTTTCAGGTTTTGCTATTTGTTGTAGTTTGTCATTATCTGTTGATTGTTTTTCTTACTGTTAGATCTTCTTGTTGCCATGTTATTTTTATTCACTTTATTTCTACTAATGTTTATTGTTATCGATTTGGTTATTAGTAAACAGGACATATAGTTGATTTAGAGGCTTTTGTTATTCTTCTTAGCAATATATTAAACACAGGGGTACCCAACCTGATTTTTGAAAGAATATGTTTCTTTTATGTATACTATTATAATATTTATTTTTGCATTATTTATATATCACTAAAAATATATTAAAATATATTAAAAATAATAATAAAATTAATATAAAATTTAAACTTAATCTATGTTATTCTCCGCAACAATGCCACGGCTGTGAAACGTCACAATTTTCAAGCATTTGCAAAAAGAATGACTATAATGAAAGTTAAGTGCCAGCGCCGAACGTTCATCGACAAGGAAGGTAAAATACGTTTTATATTCTTCAAGATGGACAACATGCGATATTACGATCCAATTATTTGCATGCAATTTCGATTTTTGCAAATGCAATTTGGTAAGAAATAGATCAGGATCACATGCCAAACTCTCGTACACGGCATCGAAGCAATAAATTGTGGGAGATACCTCAGGTAAACATGCAAACTTAAAGCACCCATAGCTTTCATTTCAGTAATATAATTTTATACATTTTTCCAAACAATTATAGGCATAATCATTATCACAATAGTAATATTGCTGCTATTATTTGTAATACTATGGAATATTGGTGTATCCATACTCTCCATATAATTATATGATATCACTAATCTAATATCACTAAAAAATTTAGAAACAAATATATTTGCACACTCTGCGGATATTTTAAATTGGTGCTCTCCGCAAATTTGATTTGCACCAATAACAATGGTCTTCAAAAAAACAAAAAAATTTCACGCCTATATGAAATATAATGGTTTTGATGCGCTGAATTCAAATCCGTTTTCAGTTTTTTTCCATCGGGTTCATTTTTTTTTTATGGGCGTGGCAAAACTTTCGCTCAAAATAGGATAGTTATGTCAATATATTTCATCATAACTTGAAAATGACTTGACCGATTTATATGCAAGGAATAAAATTTTCTATAAATCACTTGAACATAATTTTTGTGTATTTTCAACAGTTTCGGAGTTATTCACAACTAACCTGCAAAAAAAAAATTGCGCAAAATTAGAGTAATTTATTTGGCCCAAAAAGTCGTAAAAAACTTTACAGAACGAAAATTTTAGATGTTAAGCACTTAAATTAAAGATTGAAATAAAATAAGCTATAAATCATGAAAATCGGTTGGCTATTGCTGATTTTATTTAAAATTAAATGCAGGTACCTAACTTTGACCAAAATTAGCGAAAAAATGTTTTCTTTTAAAATTAGTGGCAATTTATTTTCCTTTATTTCCGAAAAGTTATACAAAAATTATTGGAGTATAAATTTTACATTTTAAGCAATTAAGTTAAAAGCAGGGTACCTAAAGGCCAGGTACCTAACTTTAGCAAAAAATTTCTAATACATTATTAGGCAACGCGCAAATTTAATGAGAGAAAATGTTTGGTAGGAAACAATACATACGCATATATGTGTGCATTTTTAATTATTTATATGTAAATTGCATCACAAACCACTTCCACTTCTTTTTTTATCAAGCGGACACACAGTAATCAAAGCCTATAAAATTTTTCTCTTTTAGAACAAATCATCTTTACTTTAGAAAATTAAAAATAGTGTGTAATTATATTCAAATTTAGATAAATATTTTATTGAATAGTTTTTTTTTTTAATTTATTGAAATGTAAAGAAAATAAAATTTGCATTCTAATACAAATGCGGTTTCTCATATTTACCCTATACTAGAACAATCGTGTGACTGGAAGGCGGCAATTTTTCCATTAATTCGTTTTGCACTCATTTGCGACAATTATACTTATTTAAAGGTGGGTAATTGTGTGACGGTAGAGAATTTGATTGGATCAATTTTTTTATTGTGACCAATTCTGCACAATAAAAATTGTTTAAAATTGGTGCATTGCGACAATCGTGTGATCCTACCTTTAGATATTTAATTTTTTTATAATTGCAAAAGCTGAAAATTTTTATTTTACAGTTTTTATCATTAATACTCAATAATAATACTCATACTTAATACTTATGAGATAGAAGATTTTGAAAATTTAGTCGATATGGCGGTAGATGTATTAAGTCGCTTAGTTATGTGTAGCTAAACGAGATCCACATGTAGTTTTTTCTTGAAAAAATTTCAGGGAGGTAATAAGTTTTTTGAATTCTAAGCATGTTATGTGAATAACTAATGTAATTATTGATAAACATCATGTTTTCTATGCAGTAGCAAACACAAAGCTACCAGCGATTAGACTTACGAGAACATGATAATACTGCAAATCATATCAAAAATATAGACGACACCCTAATTTTTATTCTACAATTCAATCATAGACGTTAACAACAGCTTTTTCATCGCACGACGAAAGACGGTGGACTATTTTGATTGTTTTATACAAGGTTTCCACATCAGGAGAATACATAGAGCTTTCGCTATCATCGTCTATCGAGTTTAGAAAATTTTTTATTTTAATGTCGCTAAGGTTAATTTAATTATTAAAAAAAACTATATTTAAACTTTAAGAATTGGTTTTAATAATAATTAATTGAATTTTTTTTATATCGCAAAATTTCTCGCGTTAAAAATTGTCTCACCTTTTTAGTAGTTATGTTCGTATGATCATCCGGCTTATGCGTATAATTCTTTAACTTTATTATGAAAGAGAAAGCCATATGTTACTTATAACCCAATATGGAACTTACATATGTATGTCGTTTAGTTATATGAACAGTCGAGAAGAACTGAGATATGTAAAGAAATTTCGTAATAACGGAATGGGGGTTTTCCAAATAAAATGTGGGTTTTTGAGAAATATACGAAATGATCATTGAACAAACGCTTATAATTGAAAACACAATTAATACAAGAGAGGTGGTAAATACATGATAATAAAAGAATATTACATAGTAACTATAAAATTGAAAAATTAGAGAACGCAAAACGAATTAAAACCTAGAATATAATAAAAATTACAATGTTTGTATTATTCATCAACACTTTTTAAGCTCTATTAACGATTAAATTATTATGAAACAAAACAGCAAAAAATAATGTTATGCAGTAACAACAATAAAAATTCTTGAAGGATAAATATAAATAGAAATAAGCTCATAAACTCGTTATAAAAGAACTGGTAAATAAATAAAAGTAAGATATTTTTAAATACACCGAAAAAATTGTTCAAGAATATAATTAATATTTCGGTAATTGTAATTGTAACAGAGTTTGTTACAATCTAACTGAAATTCAACAGAAACGAATTCTATTCAAATTCAAATTCTTCTTCTAGTCATTTTTAAAGCATATACAAGAGAATATTTATACATCAGAATCTCACAAATTCGAACCATCACAAATTCGAACTGTCCAGAAATTACAACCGGCCGTTTCAATGTATTGGACGCTCTGGAATCAGAACAGGGGGTTGTAATTTCTGGAAGTTTATTATTATTATTATTTTTATTTTAACTACAAATTATTTTTTTCGCTCATTAAAATAAAAATAAAACGGGGAATCACGAAGCTATCCATGGTGTGTATAATTTCGTCATATGCGTGTGAAATTTGATATGCTTGTACAAATTTGGCTCAGTTGAAAACTGAAGATCAAAGTGAAGTGTTCATACGTGTGAAATTTAAAAAAAATTCCAAATAAACGTAAAAAAAAAAACACTTAATCTTCCGACACCAAAGTTAAAATAGTAAAAAGACTTTATGAAGGCGTGAGTGGAAATCGTTAAACTCAAGATTTTAATGTGACAAAAAAAAAAACAAGAAATAATAGATGCAGTTACCAGTACCTATCAGGAAGCAAAAAAAAAATAAAAATGTTGAGTAAGAAAGAATATGAAGAAATGGAAAGATGAAAACGCATTTACTGCAAGTGATGAATGTTTTTTTTTTTTAAATTTAAAACCCAAAAGATTTTTATAAATTCCTACACAGATTTCGTGCAAAAGTCGCAGGAATCGGGTTATTGGAATCACCAATATATAATGCTGATGAAAGTGGTCTATTTTTTCACTGTTTGCCAGATAGAACATTTGTCGCTTCTTGTTAAAAAGAGCAAAAGGATTTAAAATTCAGAAAGAACGCGTTTCGATTTTACTAGACGCAAATTCTCACATAAATTGAAACCATTGGTTATTGGAAAACCTAAAAAGCCAAGAGGATTTGTTAAACTACTTTATTACGACTTTTCGAAAAATACATGAATGACTTCCCGGATTTTTAATGATTGGTTTCACAAGGTATTTATCAAATAAGTATGTTTAACCAATGCATATTTAAAGTTCCAATTTTTTTAATTTGTTTTTGCTCTACAAGTCATTCCTTTTTCTGAAGACAATAATTAGGCCCCAAATGCTCTTCTGCTTGTAGATAACAGCAGCGATGCAGCCTATGGAACAAAATCCTTTTAAAATGACAAAACTCAATTAATTGGTGATGGTGGTGACATTAACAAGCTTTTGAAACGATATTCAATCTGAGATGCAATAATATTGTTAAAACAATCATGGGATGATGTACAACCGGCAGTGTTAAAAAATTTTTGGTCCAAATTATTAAATTGGCATCGGCAGCAGCAATCGACAGCAACGATGGTTGGCCACTAGCACAACTTAATCAACGAAATCGGGATTGCAATGAAGTTCTTTAACCAAATCTTGATCTTTTGAATGAAATTACGCCAAACAATTCCGTAAATCTAAATGAAATCGAGAAATGGAGTGAAGATTTGTTTACTGACGGATCAGATGCAGAGAATAGCTATGAGGAGGCTTCAGATAGCAGTGATGTCGATGTTGTCAACATAACGCCAGCTATGCGTTATTCAAAAGTCCTTGAAGACATCAATAATGTTATAAAATGGTGTAAAACCAGTAATATTTTTGCCAGTAAACACATGTCTACGATATATTTTTGCATCCAGTTTAAGCAAATCAATAAACAAACAAGTATTACTGATTTTATGTTAAAAATTAATAAACTAACTAATAAATAAATAACTTTTTAATATGTTCAATAAATTAAATGTTAGTGAATAAAAACTGTTTTGTGTTAAAATAAAGCTTACATAACTAGTTTTATTATAATTTTATCATTTTCTGTAAAAAAAAAAATGTCAAGAAATTAGAACTTTTCAGAAATTCGAACTGGCTACTGTAATCAAACTTGATTAAAGGATAAATGGTAAAAGAAAGGTATGACCTTACGATATATAGTGGCCAGGTAAATGCTAGCGTTTAACTAATATTTTGGATTTTTTCTTTAATATACAGTAACTTACACAAATGTTACAGTGTTTCTTTATGGATAACAAATATAAGTATTTAAAAAAAGCTATTGAACTGTTAAATACAACAATAACGCAATTAATTTTTTGTAAAGTTTACCAAAATAATTAAAGAATATATTAATGACTCACTGGAACAGTTTACTGGTTTTACCTGCATTAACCAATTTTATAATATTTTTAGGATTTGCTATATCTATAGCATTCTTTGATGGCAAAAAAAGCAAATTCTATGGAATGCAGTATATTGTGCACTAAATTTTTGCAGTCGCTAGCAAAAATATAATTTCCCTTGGCACGCACTACTTTTAAAAACTTCACGTACATGTTGTTTTACCGTTTTAAAAACGTTTACTTATGGGTTCACATAAAATGAATCTTGTGTTTAGTTTTTAATTAAACTCCTTTATTTAACACCGTTTTGTGTATCACTGTTTGTTATCTTTTGACAAGCAATAACGATTTCTATTCTTTATTATACTCCCTCTTTACAACTTTGTAAACAACAATAATTACTCGACAGATCTTTTTACCAAAAGACCCAACCCAACCCGATCGTAGTTCCAGCTTAAGTTCGATCACAACCTCTTCAACCAGAGTTTAACCCATGAATCAAATACTACAGATTACGCCTTTACAGATACCGTGACGTTATAGGTGGCCTTTCTATATGGCCTTTATTTTTACACAAAAATTTAAAAAAATAAATAAAAAATAAAAGAAAGCATTAAAAATAAAAGGAAGAATTTAAAAATAATAAAAGGAGAAAATATAAGGACTGATATAATTTTTAAGTTTAATATACTTTTTTTCTTATATTTTTCTACTTTTATTATTTTTTAATGTCTTTCTTATATTTGTTTTCTCTTATTTTTTAAATTTAGTTTTTGGTATAAAAAATTAAATTTTTTTAAATAAAATATTAAGAGAGAAACAATCTAAGAGTTCTCTAAAAATGCAATCTGTAGTGTTGGTTTCATGATTTTAACCACACTAATCTCCCTTTACCTTAAACTGTTTCGTTGAGTTTACAACGCATAAACTAACTGTTGTTCTCGTCGAAGTGCTTTTTATATTGGCCGAATAAGCAATACTTAGAAAGCTCTCGAACCCCTGTTATTTCAGATAGATTCCATTTCTTTCCTTTACTCTCTTTTCAGATCTTATGTAGCGATGAGAATATGAACATCTACTTCTTTCAGCTCTTGTTGTTTGTAGTTGTTTGTCATTGTCTGTTACTTGTTATCTTTTATATCTGTTTTTGTTGTAGTCATTTTATATTTATTTACTTTATTTTGTTTATTCTTTTTAACAATATGGTAAACGGCAGGGGTGTCAAACCTGAGTTTTGTAACAATATGTATTCGAAGGGGTTCAGATCACTTGACTGGTGCTGCCAATCAAGAACGTTGTCACCATGGTAATTAACCCATTTTCACGTAACTAGCCAATTCTAACCATACGTTTGCCTAGTTTTCTTATATTTACTCAAGAGAGAGAGAAGAGTTGTATGATTTACTGTATTGAGCTCATTTGACATTGTGTGCCATTTGATTTTGGATTTTAGTTGTAATTGATCAACAATTTAATAACCAATATTGATGAGCACACAAGACTGAGGAATATTCCTCCTTCTCACTTAACTTGGCTCGGCGCATAACTTTGGGATTGTAACTTTACGAAACACAACGACACAGAAAGTAAGCAAAGCAAACAAAAACACCAAACCTTGGTTCTTATTAAACTTAACAAGTTTTTTCCGCCCTTTTTTTCATTTGAAACCAGCATTCAAGTTATGACCCTTACTGATGTAGTGCATTGTGCTGGTACTATGAAGACAGATTGTAGGAAGGAGTAAGAAGAAAAGACGGAGTAGTATTTATGGACGTTCGATTTGAATTTCGCGGAAAGATTACTGATGTAGTGCATTGTGCTGGTACTATGAAGACAGATTGTAGGAAGGAGTAAGAAGAAAAGACGGAGTAGTATTTATGGACGTTCGATTTGAATTTCGCGGAAAGATTATTCGACTAAAGAACAAATTTGCCATATACGAGGGAATCGTTGTACGAGAAATATGGGTACTAAGGAAGGATACGTGATTATCAGGAATTAAGTACTTTATTTCGTTAGAACATATTATATTATAGTATCGTTAGAACAATGCAACACCCGCCACATTACGACGATGCTCTAATGAGTTAATTGAAATAATACACTTTGAAGCATACATGCATGACAGCTGTACTCCATTTTGTGCTGGATATAAGCTTGTTAATATTGAAACAACATTTAAGATGGAGTAAAGTTTTTCTTGTACCGCCTTGATCAATTAGACGGATATCACAATGAATTCTCATGCTCAGAACATCAAGAACATCTGCCCACACATAAAATCTTGTTAGAATTAAAATTGACCCTGCTTGCATTAAACCCCTTGGAGATTTTCAGCAAATCACTTGTGATTGAGTTATTCATATTACGCTTTTTTGCCACAATCTATAAAAGTTCATCCCACAATCAAAACAATCAGAATGACAAATTTGCTGTCATGGGCGAAAGAGTAGATACGATTACAAGTAAGTATAAGAAAACCGTTGAGAAAATAATGTGGAAGAAAGAACTTAGCCTTGCAGTACACTTGAATTAATCTTGAATTTGTCAAATGAAACTTTAACCTCTTTATAGTGCAATTTTTAAGAAAGTTCGATATAAATCGGAAGAAGTGACTAACGACATCAAAAGCGAGATGTATCAATATTAGCGCCGTGTGCCAGACCCTATCATATGCCTCAGAGTCACAACTTTACTTTCACCAAATTTATGAATAGGCTTATTCCACCTTTTAGAGAGTAGTACTAGCACTTGGTAAATAATCATACACTGCTTAATCTTGAAAAGTGCCAAACAACTGCTGTTAGGCGATAGTATTCAAGGTTTATAGCACTTCCAATTCAATTGATTGTTAGCAATTGATTTCATTTTGGAAACTAGTTTTGGGAATCCTGTTAAAAAAAATAAGTTCGAGTTGACATATCAATAAAATCTGAAAAAAACAATCCAGGCAGTAAATATTCCCAAAATTAAAAATTTTAAAATATTTCAAAGAACTCAGTATATTTTGTGAGAAAATGTTCAACTTTTTTTGATTTCCGCAATACAATTACTACTTAGAGACCTAGTAAATAAGAAATTTTGCAAAAGTAATTTGGTTTTTGCAATCAGTCATGTTACTTTATTTAGTTTCCTATTTCATTACTCTCAGTGTATAAGATGTTGGCAACGCCTCCACCCACCCCTAAGATAATTAAAACCACAAGGCTATAAAATTTAACTATTGCATAATTAAACGCTCGCAATTAAAAGTAATTTACTTGGAGCTCATTTTGGTTTTCTAATACTTTTTTCTCATTTTCTTCTTTTTTGTTTCTTTTTTTTTGGCACAAAGATTTTTCGTTATGGTACTTCTGGTTCAACTATAAATGTACGAGTATGTTGAGAAATTAGTTTTCTTCCTTCATTTTGTTGTTTTAGTTTAATTTTTGTTTTTATTTTTGCTCTAGTAAATATAGTTCAGATTAATTTTCTATTTCAGAAAATGTTTATGTGTATATGTATATGTATATATCTATGTGTTTGTATGTGTGTGTATGTAGAAAGATGTTTATCACTTTTTTATACTTCTGACACAATTTTATACACTCCATAAAATCTAATAATAACAAGTCAACCAAACAAACCAAACCCATGCCAGAATCACTTACTTTGTACCCTTTCTTATCGACTATTTAGTAGTGAAATGAAATGACTGACTCACTCCTTCGTGTTTACTCAGTAACTGACAAATTCATTTATCTTAGCTTATGTACAAAAAAAAAAAAAAATACACCACCGACTTTATGTAAATACACTTACATACACACATATATACAAACACTTCATAGTTTTTGTGTATTTGTGTTAATGTAGATACTCGTTTCGGTTCTTTGCGCCAATTTCGTTTCTTGTTTTTAATCCAGAAAAACGTTTAAAAAAAATTCTGTAGTTTTTCCCATAATTTTTTGCTGTTTGCTCTTGTAAGACACTGACAGCTGAAGACTTGTGCTATGAACTGTAGCGTGTTTTTTTTCACAATTTTTTTTCTCTTCTTGCAGCTTGTAAAACGTTTTACGATTTTTAACCCTTAACTGTCTTTCAAATTACAACTGATATAGGCTTACTACACCAGTTCTTTCACTCAGATGCTAAAACTGGTTCTAAATGGTCTTAGGGTGTCGGAGTTCTTCTAATGATAATCAGATCTAAAAAAGTCATAATGGACTGATGGAAGCAGTTTTATCACCTGGATTAGAATAATCAAGGCCATGCAAGCTACCATGCTAATCTGAGACTCAGTTAGCCAGAAGTGCTTCGATTAAAAAGAGGACGAGCAAGTAGACTTCATTGTCGTTCTTTCGCCTAATATTCTTAGGAACTTATAGTTATATAACAGGTCATTCAATAAGTCCGTAGGATAAGTAAGAAGAAAACAAAATTTTGACAAAACTCGATTTTATTATTCAACGTAGTTGCCTTCGAATACGATACAAAGAGTATAGCTATTTTCCAACATTTCGGTACCACTTTTATAGTACGATTTCTCTTTCTCGTCAAAATAGGCCACAGTTTCAGCAATTACTTCATCATTCGACTTAAATTTCTTTGCAGCAAGCATTCCCTTGAGATCTGAAAACAGGAAAAAGACGCTGGGGGCTAAATCTGACGAATACGAATACGAAACCCAATTCATTCAATTTTGCCATCGATTTGTGGCACGATTTGTGAGCTCACGTGGTACCCACTTTGAACAGAGCTTTCGCATACCCAAATGTTGGCGTAAAATGGTAAAAACACAAACATCTGATGTTTTTACAATGTTGTGCACCTTCAATTTGCGATCGTTCATAACCAATTTGAGGAGCAACGCTTTATCAAAACCCGAAATACACTTTTTCATTTTTTTTCTCAATAGCAAAAGTTGCTTCACACAAAACGCTATAACTCACGAATCAGTATTCAGATTTCTGTAAAATTTATACACGTATCGCTTGCACGTTAGTACTAAATAGAAATCATATGGAGAAAATTCTAGTAAGTCCATCTCTGTGTCATCCGACGGACTTAATGTATGACCTGTTTAATGTTGTTGAAGAACAAATTATCCTGCGTATGGTATGAAATTGAAAACTTTATGTGTCTTATACTCGTATATATTGGCTTCAAAATTATTGTACTCCTGCATGGAACAACTTGATATATATGTATACATTTATTAGCCAAAACCCGTCGTGCTCCGACACCGATATCTTAGTATTACCTGAACTGTTATCATATTTATAATTTTACCACTTTTCTGTAATTTATTTCCTCCCGGTCCAAGTCTTAGTATTTAGAACAGCATGTAGTTCCTTCCATAAGGACACTGCAAAAATTTGATATGTATGGCTCACAAAATTATTGGAACTAAAGTTAGAAGCCTCTACTATTAAAGTTCCAACGATAAACAAAAATAAATATTTAGTATGTATAGGCGATGTCACGTCTACCTATCCAATTCCTTCCATTATTTGACTGATGATTGGTATTACCAACCAAGTTATTTAGATTAAACTCAGAGACTGCTACTTCAACCCTTTTTATGCAGGGAACCATTTTAACTGATGATTTGTATTGATTATGACATCATTCAGACTAAATTCAGAAACTTTAATTTTAACCGTTCTCGAGATAGACTAAAATCAATATTGTTGAGAGATACCATGACCGATTCCTCCAACCTTTTGACTGATAATTTGTGTTGACTATGGAACTATTTAGACCAAATTTAAAGACTCTACTGTCACCACTTTGAATATATAGAAAGAAAATAAATATTTATTTTGTATGGCCGTGAAAATTTTGGTATATTTGGTTCAATTCTTAGACCTACTGAATACACACACATAATTTCAGAAGAATCGGTCAAGAAGTTTCGGAGGCGTTTTGTTACAAACATTGTTATACAAGAATTTTATGTATTTGGTATATTCCAAGAAACTTTTAGGTAAAACATAGAGCAAATTTTTGCAGGCCAGAATATTCGTAAAAGCTTCTTCATGCCTGTACTGTTTGGATTTACCGTCTTGCAGCGCTCCAAAACTCGCAGCAGATAATCTTCGTTTATCTGGAAATGTGTGATGATATCTACACTTTGTACCCGGACATCGTTAAGCTTATATCCCATATAATAACTCTCTTTTCCCTTTTGACCATTTTCATAACTTCGTTTAGTGCGATATTAAAGACCATTGGTGGTGATAGGATGCAGCCTTAATGAACACCTGTATTGATGGAAATAGACACACCAAGGTGGTTTTCCCATGCCGTCCCACATTGCTTTCGCTTATAGTTACTTGACTAATTAGAATGATCTTGTGGGGATACGTTTACATTATCTCATGATGACTGGATTGGAAAACCAACAGCCTTACTCGACGTCAAAGGAAAAACTTAACTAATGAATCAAATTATAACAGTCATATGTACAGATATATGTTTATAAGCATACCCTAGAAATATATATACAGCCCTTGGAAGGGTTAATTTATAAAAGATTAGAGACTAATTATTTATCCATCTTCTCTCTATCCTTATCCACATTTTCTAAAAGCAAAGATGTTCCTTTTTATGCAACATTAGTTTTTAATTAAGAAAATTGAATGCATTGCAGCAAAATTTTTTCAACATATTTATCGAATTTTTAGGATTAATTAACTTAAGGTAAAAGCAAACTAAAATAGTATCAATTTTTATAATAATTTCTGCCTTAACGCATTAAGTTTTTTTTCGTAAGTAAGGAGCTTGCTTTTTACCTTATCAAAAGCTTAACGGAAATACGTAAACGAAATAAGTAGTCTGCAAAAGATTAATAATAATCGAGCTTACTGTTACGAAGCCATAATTACGTTTCGCTATCAAATTTTTTTAAATACTGCTTAAAAAGTAATAAAATTTCGAAAGTCATATAACGATAATCAAGTTGTGAAATATTATTTTGGTTTGTAAAATATCTCAATCATTTCAGACGTTTAGTTAGCTATCAAGGACATTTAGACATTTGTGGTTAAGAATTGAATTTGGTTAATAGCAAAAAATATTCACTTCTGCCTTCATTTTATTTTTTATATATATTTTGTACATCTTCTTTAAACAAAAAACAGTCACCTGGGCTAGGTTATGCTAGGTTAAGAACAGCTGCCGTCCATCACGTTTAGACTTAATAGAGACCATTGTGATACCTCTAACATTCCGATGGAAGTCACTGGATAGCTATCCTACCCTTCTATGAATTTGCTGATCAACCCTACAAGAATTTCTTGTAGAGCCTCAGCGCTCCACCGAATATCATCAACCTAGCTAATGCAGTACTCTCCAAAAGTATCGTAGTCTTATCATCCTCATCGATGTAGCGTCTACATAGAGTGGTGTTCCTATGACTCAATTTAATGGCATGTTTCCCAAGCAGAAAATGTCCCATCAGTGCTTCTACCCCAACAGATATTCTGCCACTCGGCAAGTTAAGTAGACGCCTAGACCTCTGCATGCCAACACTCTACCTCACCGAAGAAATCAAAGCCGCAGTAGCCTGTTATTGATGAATGGCACTCCCTTACCGTTTGGGACTAGGCGAACAAAGCCACCAAGTTCTTAATAGCGTAATGATTGTAGGGGTTAATGCAAACACTAACTCTCAATAGATTAGCAACCCCACATACGGCAGCCACGTTTTCCTGAAACACACTGAAACACATACAATGGTTCGGCAGGCTCTAGAAAATATTAATGCTAAGAGCCTGCTTCACCATACAACTTTGACCCATCCATGAAAAATCACATACTACCAGTATCCCCCTCCATTGACTTTGTTCAGGTATTCCTTTGTCACTGGTAATAGTAAGGTACGGGTTGCAGTAGTGCATCCTCAGAGTAGGTGATATAGTCAATTCAGAGCAATATCCCAACAAAGTACTCTGGTGGCCTAAAACCGCACTCTCTGATTTTCAGCACATGATATCAGGAGTACAAAAAATTGTGATTACACTGAGTGCCATTGCTGGCGCTGTACTCATTGCCCTACCAATACCGACCTTTGAATTCTCATTAATGAGTTCAGAATGTACTTCTTATGAAGGGATCTTTACCAAACTACGATGCGATATAAAAGTACTGGTCTTACTATTGCTATATACTCGCATATCTATATAGCGGCTTTCATCACAGCCTATGTCTAAGATAATCCCGAAATATCTGGACTATTACGTTAACCGTAATGAAATCCCGTTAACCGACGGCGGTTTAAATTTCGGCATCGGTACATAAACTTGAATATTGCCCATAATTATTTGATGAGAGTTTGATTATGAATTTGGTGTCCTTAATTGTGACAAGGAATATTGAGAATTATTGCTCGTGTTTTTCCTTTTTTAAATATTTGTCAGATATTTCTCAACATGGACAAAATTATTATTCATTTTTTTGACGATGGCATTTGAAACTAAGCTACTTGAATACATAGCTGTTTAATCGGCCTTTAAGGCAAATGTTAATTTTTTTTTTTTTTTTTTGTAATTTGTACGTTGGATTGCTTTTGCTTTTTAATTGAATTTTACTCAATTCCGTTGAAAATAACGTAAACCCTTAGCAATAATCTTCTGTAACAAAATTAGGAAAATATGTAGAAACTAAAACTCTAGAAAATTAAATTCATTTATTTAATTGTTTTTGTTGTGTTTATAGCTTAAACTGAGAATGTCTTAAACCTTTTGATGAGCAAATAGATTAAAAAAAATAGGACAAATACCCTTCACATACTCGTACATACATGATTATGTGCTACTGTTCTCTTAATAGGGCATTTTATTATTCTCAAAAGTGTAAAGGAATATAGGCTGTACAGTAATAAAATTCATTCAACCATTAACAAGTAGACTGTCTGCTCCTAGAATAAACGGAATGTTTTGATTACAAAATCTTCTTCCAATTGTTATGGCCATTTAAGAACACAAGTAGTGGTAGTAGGTGGGGAATAATACTTGTATTTATCCCAATAAAAATTAAATATATTAAATCCCAACTCTAACAACAACCAGATACTCGTAATAAAAGTCTATTTTCATCTTTACAGTGTAGTTAGGCATCCATGGTTGTATATACTTTTTGAAATGTATTTTCATTTTGTCTATTTGGTAATAAAATTTTAAGCCTAAACAAATTAAAGAACGAAAAACAAACCCAAACTAAATGCTTGAAATAAACAAATATAAAAATGAAATAAAAAAATGTAAAAAATAAGTAAATATTTTTTACGTCAGAAGTCAGATAAAAATAAATTTTGCAAAAAATATATTTACGTATGTACGAGTATATACTATATATTAGATATATATATGAGTATGTATATAAAGTGGAATATATTTTTAGAAATATAAAAATATTGTCCTATAAAAACATACTTATGTAGATATATGTACATATGTGTTTTTACATGTGTATAATACGTATTCATACTCGTACATAGATATCTAAATATTAATATTTCATGAATAGTTTTATTATTATTTTTTTTTATTATTTTTTTTTCGTAGAAACTTCTACATCCATGAATGTTAAAATATCTATAGGATGACCAGATAACAATGATAGTTTTGAACTATTATATTGCAATAGCCTTTAAAGCTTAAGAATAAACAGAGGGTCTCACTATTTTATCATGCAACGCTTCGCATTTTCCAAACGCATGATAGTTAATAAAAACAAGTAAAAACAAACAGTTATTGCTTGATTAAGTGTACGAAAATATATGTGTATATGTGACCCTTTTGCCTTTAAAATACGAAATAAATGCTTCAACCAATTGAAGTCATCAATAAAGATAAGATAGATTCTGAAATACCATCTGATCAAAAAATTCCCCGAATAACCCCCGTGTGGCGGCCCTAACGTTCAGATTTGAGTTTAAGTTGGCACATCTGTTGTTGATATTCCCGCTAAATCATGGCGTTATAGCTTGACATTTGCAAAAGCTACGTAGCCAAGAATACATCAATTTATTAGTGTGTTGGCGATTTTTTACAATTTTAGAATATGAAATGTTGGAATGAAATGAAATGAAAGATTTGAGTTTAAGTTGGTACATCTGTTGTTGATATTCCCGCTAAATCATGGCGTTATAGCTTGACATTTGCAAAAGCTACGTAACCAAGAAAACATCAATTTATGAGTGTGTTGGCGATTTTTTACAATTTTAGAAATTGAAATGTTGGAAAAGTGTTTCGGTAACGATTCTCTAAAGAAAACGTTCGTTTACCAGTGGCACGACCAACACATTTTGCTTAAAGATCTGGGTTGGTGCCAAAAGACATCAACTTAATGAAAAAAAGAGACCGTGTTAAGGTCGCAAAAGACATGATTTGCGAGGCTGAATACGATCCCACATTCATCAAATGGATCATTACTGAACGTCTTCATATGTAGGTTTATGAGTACGATATGCAGCCCAGTCTTCGGGCACGTGAGTGTCGTTCAACAAATGAGCCGAGACCGAAAAAACCAATCGTTATCAGTCAAAAACGAAGGCAATTCCCACGGTTTTCATGGATTACAACGGTGTAGTGCATCTTGAATTTTTGCCAGAAGGCCAGACAGTACAAAGAGTATTATTTGGTTAATGTTATGAGCTGTTTGCGTGAAGCAATTCGCCGAAAGAGACCAGAGATGTGGGCAGAAAACTCGTGAACCTTGCACCACGATAACGCAAACACCATACAACAGCCATCAAATTCACCTTGGCTCCCTCTGACTTCTTTATGTTCAATCGAATTAAAAAAACATTACGGGGAACGCGTTTCAGCAGCCGAGAAGAAATAATGGAATAATCGCAGGAAGCATTGATGGATATACAAAAAACCGAATATAAAAAAAGCTTCTAGGATTGAATCAAGCGCTGGCATAAGTGTGTTGCAGTCGATAGGGATTACTTTGAAAGGTTCAATATAGGTTAAGAGGAATAAACTTGTATTTTTAATTTACTGAATAAATTCCGAGAGTTTTTGATCAAGGCGGTATTTCCTGTCTCAGGGGTAGTTAGATCCCTTACAAGCGACATTGCTTTTATAGTTATGGTAGACATACATACATATTTAGCAACTAATTCATTAATCGGCTACTGCGGTAACTAAAGTTTTATATTCTTTTATGAGTTCCTCGAAGGAACATACACTAGGCGACAATTGATAGTATAAATTTGTAACTAATATGAGCAGGCTGCTGAGATATTTTCGAAATTAATTTAAAATACAAAATAGTAACGTATCTAAAAAAATCCATTTTGAGACTACAATACTCGTACATAAAAAATTTAATTTTTATAGATTTTTATAAATTAAAGTTTATGTAACACGTGGCAATTAAAAGTATAAAAATCGATCATATTAAATTTAAAATATTCATAAATATGGTAATGTTTTTAATGTTTCTCAAGGTATCCTTTCTTTTTTAACCTGTATCCTTGTTCAGAAGCTTATTACGTTATTCTAACCATTTTCAGGGATTTTAATGTCCAGAACTGGTGATATTTTATAAATAGGGTTCAAATCTGATAGCTGAGAAAAACATTTTCATACTTGGTTTATAATTTATTTCAAAAAAGGCTTTGCAATGCGTAATATGTATTCAGGATCGTTGTCCTGTATGAAGAGGATCGTTTGTAATTTAATATATCTGGCAGATTTCTTAGGAGGTTCTAGGCGAGGATAGTGAGAGCCGCTTGCAGAAAGTGCAAGTGTCTAAAATCAATCTGGAAATCATTCATATTATCGTTACGTATGAAAATTTCAGTATTAAATCTCAATATAAAATCCACCCTTTTGTATGGTTGCAAAACGTGGAATGATGCCACTCACGATATGAAAAAGTTACAAATTTTCGTCAATCGCTACCTTCGCATGATCCTGGGCATTTTGTTACCGATAATAATGTCTGATAATGCGCTTTGGCGCGGAACAGAGCAAGGCCTATTGGCGATTGTGATAAAGAGGCGCAAGTGGCAGTGAATTGGGCATGCTCTTAAAGGAATTCGAATAATAAATATTAGCTGAATTGCGATAGGTTGATATCTACAGGATAGCAGAAGCGAGGATGACCATCCCACACATAGAGACAAAAAATTGAGGCGGAGTTGAATGGTTGCGGCAAGAATTGGAGAGAAGTGAAGGCGTAGGCACAAAACAAAGAGTTGTTTATGGAACCTATTGTAGTCCTATGCTTCTTTTATGGTCGATTGGAACTTAATTGTAATATTATTATTATTATTAAGATCATCCCTTTAAATCAAAAGCAGTCTATAGATTCTGAACTCTAGATGTCTGCATGACTTCTGGGTATATTAGGAAAAGTTCTGCTAGCATATCGTCTGTGTCACAAACTTTATTTTCCTTAAATTTGCTAATTACCTTATTTTTGCTTTACCTTCTTTCTAGCGTCACTATGTTTTTATAAACTTGTATGTCATTATTTACCTACCTACATATGTATGTTTGTAAGTATGTGTTATTGTTTTGACAAAAACCTTTATCAAATAAAATGTTTCTTTTTACTTTGCTTTGCCACCATTACAACAAATCTTATATATACTCGTATATATAACTTTTGTATAATAAATAAATAAAAAACTTATTTGATTGGGTTAAAAAATGTTTTTTTTTTTTTGTTTTGTTTGCATGTCATGTCAGAGAATATAGACATATCTACCTACAGTGGATCACTAGAACGAGCTATTCAATCTATATAGTTCATTTTAATAAGATAAATAAAACAAATGCAGGAATTTTGATAATTTTTTACATTTTATTTAATTTTTTGTTGTTACAAAAATCAGGTTGGGCACCCCTGCATTTACGCATTGCTAAAATAAATTAACAAAAGCTGCAAGAACAACTTCATACGTGCTGTTTACAAATAACCAAATCGACAACAACAAATATTAGGAGAAAAAAGTAAATAAAAAAACGGCAACAACAAAAACTAACAGTAAAGAAAACAAGTAACAGACAATAGCAAACAACAACAAATACTAAGAGCTGAAAGGAGTAGATGTTTACATGCGTATGGCTACATAACTAAATAGAAAGTAGAAAAAAGAAATTGAATTTATCTGTAATATTGAGAGGTTCGTGGGAATTCGAAGTGTTGTCTACTCAGCTATATAAAAAGTACATCGGCGCCAACAACAATTAGTTGAAGTATACTTAACTGGGCAAACGAGTGTGTTGGCTTGAAATCAGCGCAAAGAGAGTTAGTGTGGTTAAATTCTGTTTGAAGAGAATTTAAGTTGTAGTCGAACCTAAGTTGTAACTGCGATCGAGTTGGAAGATCTTTAAGTAGAAAGATTTGTCAAGTAATTGTTGTTGTTTACAAAGCTGTAAACAGAACAAACAATTAAGAATAAAAATTGTTATTGCTTGTAAAAAGACTACAAGAAGTGGTGCACAAAACTGTAAATAAAGGATTTTATTTAAAGACTAAACACAAGATTTCTTTTATTTTCACAACAATCTACGTACTCAAAAATACACGTTTTTAAAATGGTAAAAGTGTAACAATAATGTTAACTGCCTTTAAATCTACTAGGGAGATCGATTATTCGACTTTTTTCAAAAACCGGTATCCGAATAATTCGAAAAATTGCAATTTAAAAAAAAACGGTTTTCGGATATAAATTTATCAAATAACCGATTAACCGGTTTTGTTATTAAAATAAAAATTTTCTCAATTCTAGTTGCATTAGCAAATAAAATTGATAAATTTTTGACTCATGTTTTAGTTTCTAGCAAGTAATATCAAGTTATCCTTGCTGTACAATAACGTCAATAATTCCTTGTTTCAAAGAGTTTTTTCGGCTTAGTACTTAAGAACACTCAATATATCTAGACTTATCCTTTCAATCAATTTCCAAATATTTTCACACTTCAGAGGACATGTGTAGAAACATACATGCATGCAGCACGTATTTGATATTGAGTGCCACTGTGTTATGTTAGGTAAGACACCCGCCTATCAACGTGGAAGTTCTTAGTTCAATAATAGACAATTTTCAACAGCGGTATTACCTCACAAGATTGCTAGCGGCTGGCATGAGTATTTACGCTTTGAAAACTTGACTTACTATAATATCTGCCGTTCGGAGCCGCCGTTTGTATGTGTCTATCACGAGTCTAGTTGATCATCATTCTCCATATATAAAAAATTAATAGTTATTTACAGAAAATGAGAAAGAGTTGTTGTTGCCCAAGTGTGCACACTTTTTTTCATCTACCATGGTTTGCACATTATTTGTATGACGTTCGAGGTTGTCACATTCAGTATAAAAATAAGATGTTATATATTAAATTAAAAAAATACTTAAATGAAGAGCATATTTGCAAAAAATATAAAGACATGTGAAAATTATATATATTTAAATTAACCGGTTATTCGTGTTAAAATAACCGGTTTATTCGGTATTCGAATGAACATTAAAAAAAAAACATATGCGACAAAATCAAAAAAAAGTCGAATAATAACCGTTCGATCTCCCTAAAATGCACCAAACTTAAATAAATATCTTTATTTTTAATTAATTTATAGGATTTATTTAAATGAAATAAATATATAAGTAGATGGAATGGCTGCATACTCATTTTAGTGATACACTGTATATATACTTGCATATTTTATATGTTAATTGAAAAATCAGTTTGAAAAATTTTAAATTTTACATATTCACTAAGTTTAGAAAACAAATCTGCATAGACTAAGGGCTTTACGGTATATTTAAAATATTTAATTTTTTACATACACAGTGTGCACTTATGTATGTAAATTTGATTAGACTACAGGGATAGCTGGAATTTATCGAAGTCCTATAGAATGAGATCTAACTTTCAGCCGATTACCAAACTATTAGAGACCGTCAATTATTTTAGAGTTATGTGGCTTGTAGTATACTTAGACGTAGTTTAAAGCTAAAAGTTTAAGACTGAAAATTGTTATTTACACTATGAGACAAAATAAAGTATACATTTTTGATTAATATTAGTTTGTTGCTAAGAAATAAAAAGCACTTAAGATATTTAACAAATTCATTTTAAATATAAAATAGTAATATATCTAAAAAATAAAAATCAATTTTGATGCAATATATAAAATATAGATAAAAATTAATTTTTATGGATTTTTTATAAATTAAAGGTATTTTGCAAGCGACAATTTAAGTATAAAAATCAAACAAATTAAAATAAATCAATTACTACAAGAAATTATAACTACTTTTTATTTGTTTCGTGTATCTTTTTTATTTTTAAAGACACTTTGAAATCATTTTGGTATACTCTTGACAAAACTGCTTGATGCTTCTGAAGGTATCCTAGTTTATTTAACCTGTATCCTATCCTTGACAAGTTTATGGCTTTAGTTTTACTATTTATAGATATTTCAATGTCCCGAATTGGTGATATTTTATCAATAGAGTTTAAATTTGATCATCCCGATAAACTTAACCATATTTGAGTTTTAGTATTTTCAAAAAATTACCTTACAATGCATAATTTGTATTTTAGGATTATTGTCCTGTTAAAAGAGAATCGATCCTACTTTTAAGATGGCAGACTGAACGAAATTAAGTTTGCCGTGGTCACAACTTAGAAACTCATCAGAATATTAATTGTTGATTAAAAGTATGTTAACAAACCAACAAATGAAATGTAATTTGCTTTTTCCGATGAGCTTTTAAGTTGCGATCACGGCAAAGGTACGTTGGGGATGGTCTGTAGATAGTTTATGTGAAGCTTGCACGAAATCGGCCTAGTGGCTCCGGAGATATGGCATTTCGATTTTCCCCATAAAAACATCAACAAAATGCCATCCATTCTCAATAGTTTGATTTTTTATTGTCACTTGAAAAGTTACCAAACCATGAAATATTGATTTTTGTATATCTTAAAAACCATCAGTTAAAACTAGGGCGGAATTGGATAAGTGGGTATGGTAGCTTTATACAAAGTCAATATTGATACATATTTGTATATCTTGAAAATATTTAGAGTTAAAGTTTCTAAATAATATGGCGGTCAAATCAAATCATCAGTTTTGGGAATTTTGCATGTGTGGAAAACAATAATAGATAAAATTTCATTATCTATACACATCAGTCAAAAAGCAAGTAGTGGCAGGCTACCAGAAACGTGGGAGAGCTTACTCTAGTGTTTTTATAAAAAGAAAATACATTATAATATTAATAAGTATATATTAATTATTTAAAACCGTGTTTTATTCATGAATTTAAAGCTAGTGCGTGAAAAATATATATTTTTCTGGGAATTAATTACAAAAGTTACTAATATATTGTAATTTGCAACTACAATAAATAATACTTTTGTCCAAAACAAATTTTTCTTATGTTTAGTCTTTAGATAAAGTTAACCACGATATTTTACTTCACATAGATTAATTTTCATTAGTGTAATTCGCTGGCCATATTTATATTTCAAGCAAAACAAACAGGAAAAACATAAGGAATGCTGTTCCTAAATTTATCGACGTTTTCTTTATTTTCCAAAATGATAACATGGTCACAATTCTAAGGTAATTTGCATAAAAACATTAATGTGATGGAATAACCAGTAGTCCTAATTTAGACCCCATAGAGAATATTTGGGCCCTTCTGTCAGAAAGCTTTTATGCTAGCGACCGCCAATTTAAGACTTTACAGGATTTGCGGTCGTGCAAATATAGTAAAATCTATGCGAAGGCGATTGAATGATGTCATTATATCCAATTTTGGTACTATAAAATATTATGTTATAAGCCCGCTGCAAAAAATATTGGTAATGTTAGTTTGTACGCTATGCTCATTTCGTTCAAAAAAAAATATATACTTTCTTAATTATACTCGTAATATGATAAAGCTATTCAATGCATAAGTTTTATATCAACATTAAGTTATTCCCTAAAGATCTTTTGTTTTGTTAAAAAAGTTATTGAAATAAAACCATTTGGTTTTTAAAAAAACGCAATAATTGTTGTACGATGTCGCTGTTTCACGAAGACTATATAAAAATGTGACAGTAGTTCAAAAAGCTATAGATTTGGTTTCGCCAACCACCACACTGTTCATATTTATTGCTACGAAATAATTTTCGATATTGAAATTTAAAGAAATGGCTGGGTCTTAAAGCTTGTTATAGAACAATATAATTAAAATATATGGAAGTTAGTTTTTACCGTTAGGTTTTGTGTCGATTGATTTCTGATGTAGTTTAAAAATTTATTTTTTTAATAATGATTAAAGCTTTACTGTTTTAGAAGTATTAATGAAAATGTTAGCCTTTTTGGGTTTGGGCTTAAAAATTATTAAAGTTAGCCATCTACGGGAATAAATCTAATTTCCTTTAAATTTCACTCCCGTTTCTTCTCTTTCTCTTATGTAAAATATCCAGAAATTATTAGCACTTTTACCTTTCTATGGGTCTCTACACAACAAGAAATATTAAAATATTCATTTGATTTTAAAAATTCGCATATGTAAGAGCAAATACTTGTACTCAGAAAGGATAAAACACACCCATAAAATTGTAGCCTAAGTCGTAAAATATAGGTGGCTCTACATGAACATGCAGTCATTCAATAAATATGTAAGATACGAGTATATGTATAAATGAGTGCTAGTATTGTAACAAAATTGTTATTTCGTGTTTTTTTTTTAAAGAAATATTAATACGGTGGAAGAGAAAAAGAATACGTAGAAAATATTATTTTAAATACTTTACGCATTTATATAAATACAGTCGAACACATTTTTAGCAAACAGTGATAACATTAATAATAGTTTTTTGAGAAAATTGATATTCCATTTAATCTACCAAATTTTTATTTTATTTTTAAACATTTTTTAAATCATTTGTCTAATTCTGTACGCGGATCGATTCTAGAGTATGCTTATGTGATCTGGGTTCATCAATATGGTATTCACACAGGCTTAATTGAATCAGTTCAAAAACAGTTTACCCTTTTTTTATTTTTAATCTTCAATGGAATACAAATATAGTTTTACTACCATACGAAAGCCGTTTTCCACATATTAAACTTCCCACACTTAAGAGTAGACGAATTTTTTTTTTAATTATTCAGTCATAAACAATTAGATATGTGGTAACATGGACTCTAAGATCCTGCTGGGTAAGCTGGAGCTCAAGTTATCTACTTGTTCGACGAGATAATATAATTTTTGAAACTGAAATATTTCTGTTACGATTATACAAATAGTAATCCACTCCATGGAGTTGGCCAAATAGCTGACTACCAATTGTAACCAATCAACTAATTAACTAATCCAGTGCATAGGGTGTGCGCTGAATTCAACAATTTCTTTTTTCTTATTCAATACTAATCAGATTATAGCATACATATACATAAGTGTGTACAGTGTAACATATTTGTGCAAACACATCCTTAGTTTTCAGTTTGCTTCCTTCTCTCTCTTTTATCAAAGCATAATTCAATAAAGTTCCAACTCATTTTATTCACTAAATTAATAGTTGTTGTTGTTGTTATTTGCTATAAATCATAGCAGTTTCAAAGTACCACTTACAACTGGTATATATTCGTTTAAACGCACTGGCTTAAGGCCCAAACATAATATGTGTAGGCTAGCTTCAACGACTGTGTGTATACACACAATCAAATGTGTATAACTATAATGTATACACTTAACAAACTATTCGTCAAGTTTAGTTCAATTAAATTTGATATAATTTTGAGCAAAACTGATAGCATTGTACGTACGTAAATACCTGTCTGTGTATTGCACGTTGTTCAATGGATCCTCTTACTTTTAATCGTCACTGAAACAGCTACGATTGAACATGCCGAGCGGGTGTATGCAAATTCTCTTAATTTATAAATATAAATTAATAGTTTAAATAAACTATGTTATTTTTCTGATTACATGTGCACAAATTATTACACAAAATATTAAAATTTTTATACTTTTGATAAAAAGTAATCCAAATACTAATAATGCTAATTACCCATTGAACTTAACTCTCAGATAGCAATTTTTCATGTTCTCTCTAACAGAACTATTCAAAAAGTACATTATAGCCACCAAAAAGTGGATTAAGTATTTTACATCGTTTTCGTTAAATTATATTATATTAGAGCCTTCAGTTTCCAAGAGGAACTCCACAGTTATTTAATTTTCAACAACTTACTTACCGACAATAGTTATTTATTATTTCAAAACATGATTTGGCACCGATCGAACCAGATTTTCTAGCAACTGATAACTAAATCTGTCTAAACTTTGGAAGTGACCTACTGGAAATCTGACACAGTTTTGTAAAATTATCCTTTTTCCCATAGATTTTGCGTTATATAGAGTCCGAAAGTTTCTCTACTGGATTCAAATTGGGACACATGTAAGCAATTCCATAAGCTGGATGTCAAAACACTACAATCACTCTTTCGAAACGTGAATAGAAGTCTTAACCTATTGAGAATTGCTTTCTTTTTGCATATTATCATCCAAAATCTAAAACGCAAGCAACATCCAACAATTCCATATACATTTTTTAATGCATTTTCAAAATCAAAATTAAGTATGCGCTTATACAAATATGTGCCACTGTATATGGATTTTTTTAATATCTAATTAACTACTATTTATATATATTTTAAGAATTATTGTTAGAATGGTCTGTAAGAATATAATTTATACACTTAAATATTAAATAAAATCTAATAAAATGATATTCTTTTATATATGTTATAACAGTGTTCTACTGTAATATAAGAGAAAAATTTAATTAATTCCACTAAACTTGTATTGTTAGTTGGTAAGCTATGTTTATAATAAATAATTCATTTATATTTAAATTAATTCAATATTTATTAATATATATAGGGTCCGCTAAATAATTTTTTTTTTTTGTTTTGAAAATGCTATAAAAAAAAAACTACTGAATATTTTTTCAAATTTCTTTTTTTATCTGAAAGTACAATCCTTCCGGTTAATAATGGCAACTAATTTATTCAAATGGGTTCTTCGGCTGGCCATGCAGTAAACTACACGATTGGTCCAATTTTTAAGCACATTATCGATTATGTGCAGCGGTATTTGACCAATGGCTTCACGAATATTGTCCTTTAAAGCGTCAATTGTCTCTGGCTTGTTGGCGTAACACTTATCTTTGACGGCACCCCACAAATAATAGTCCAACTCGCAGCTGAGAGGTGGCCAAACGACATCAGATCTGCGGCTGATAATGCGATCTTCAAAAACAGGGCGCAAAACATCGAGTGTAGCTTCGGCTGTGTGGCACGTAGCGCCGTCCTGTTGAAACAAAATGTTGCCAATATCCTCACCTTCAATTTTTGTGAATAAAAATTCGTTTAACATGGTCCGATAACAATCGCCATTGAGTGTAACTGACACTTCTTGCTCATTTTCGAACAAAAATGGCCCAATTATGCCTCTGGACCAAAATCCGCACCAAACAGTAACTCGTCTTGGGTGTATCGGCTTCTTAATGTATGCGTGCGGGTTTTCTGTGCCCCAAATGCGACAATTTTGCTTGTTTACATACCCGCCAAGATCAGAATGAGCTCCATCTGAAAAGATGATTTTTTTGGCAAAATCGGCATCTTCTGTAAGTCGATAGCAGGCCCACTTAGCGAAGCGTTGCTCAAGCATATACACAACCATATTCGTTCAGCGGAAGGATAAAACTAATTATCTGTCAAATCAGACATGAGCTCAGTGTTACCATTCACGAAATAAGCACTAGTTGAAGAAAAAACGTTAGATGGCGGACCCTATAGATAAAGTATTTAATGGAAAAAAATGAATGAAAATTCCTTTTTAATTTTTTTAATTTATAGAGAAAAAATAAAATAATGCTGGGTTTTTAACCATCAATTAAATATTTTTTAATTAATAATTTCATTATTCGTTTCATTTAAAATAGAAATATCTGCTCGCATTATTAATAAATAACCGCAAAATTTAATAAAATTTTTTATATTTAATATTTTTTTTTTAATATATACTCGTGTATAAGAAATGAAAATTTAAATTAAAATGCCGCAAGCTTTCTGTTCGGTTAGTATTTCTCTACAATATTAATTATATATTACTCGGCCTTAGGTGTAAAGTAAATTTAATGAAACTTAAATTATTACACATTTAAATTAAGAAATATTGTAGAAAAATTTTTGAATTTATCTGCATATTAGGCGAGACGATTTTATAAATCTGTTCTATACATATATTTTTCCGTAACCTTATTGAATTGGTTAAATTATGTAGCGTAGGCTAAAAAATTGTATTTAAATCTTATAACCAGAAGCTATATTTTTTTTAATCTAGCTAGTGCTGGACGAAATATCATGGAGTCATAGGATTAATTTAATTTTACTATCCCACTGCTTCGTATCAGCTCCGCAGTATCTCTTCTTCTCAATCGGATGTGGCCAGAATCGTTAAAGACTATAAGAGCTAGTAGGTTTGGATATACCCCTAGCTACTTCAAATATGTTTCAGCATGCATTTTCTCTTCACCATAAGTAAGTTCAGGTCGTATTTCTTAAAAGCCACAAAGCGTTTGTAATTAGTCGCAAAATTTTATTTTGGTGCCTTTGTAACCGTTCAATATATGAAGTTTAAGCAGTGCCCCATAACTGTACTTCATAGCTCCAGAGTTTATAGTTCAAGCCAAGCAGTCAGCTCCTATCAATGAGCCAATTTAATTGTATCGCCTTTATTTTCATTTGGATTAACTTAGCATTTACACTTATTTTTATATATTAAAGCATTTTTCACACACGACAACTGAATTTATGCTTTCAATTGTAGCCTAGTATATGTGGCTTTTCCATGTCAGCTGACTGTCAAACATTTTCTCCACCTACACTATATGATCTTACAAAATCCTTGTTGCTTCCTACGGGTCTTCATGCATGCATAGAATAGCTGTAACGTCATCGACTTGGTGTACTTCGGCCTTAACACTCTGAGGTTTGCTTATATGATCTCCGTCTTTAACTTTAAACTATCGTTCAGTTAGGTGTTTCTGTAATAGGTTAGAGTCATTTGGTGGTAAATTCTGTCTTAGTTTATATATCAAGATTTCATGCCATACTTTATCAAACGCCTGAAAAATGTCGATAAAAGAGGCGAAGCAATATTTTTATCTTAAAAGATCTTCTACAGCATATCACCACTCTCTGTGTTTATTCAATCGCGCTGTGCCTATTTCTATATCAAAATTAATGATATGGATTACAGTCACCTTCACTGAATATCTGAATCAGTTTCTTTATTAGTGCTTTTTTAGCGGCACACTTGTATGATCCTTCCCAAGCTTGGGGACCAGATAAGCGATATTTCTTGCATGAAAGGGGGTAATATTCTAGTATCATATAATAAATATAAAATATGTTTTAAAGAAAATTAATATTATCGCCAAACATGGCAGCTTCATAATAATTTTATTGCTGATTTTATCAATCCCGAGTACCTTCATTGGATTTAAATCACTGAGAACACTTTCTTTATTAAGCATTCAAAATTCTTAAAGATGGCAATTCTGCAATCTCGTCTAAATATTCGATGTAAAAACTTGCTCAACATATAAGTTCCCTTTTTTGAGATCATCTATTACTCAGTTTCAATTCGACGTTCGCAACGGAGGCCTGGTCGTCACAAGTCTTTTAAGATTTCTTGCTGATAATCATCAGAAATAATTTGAATCAGCGATTGCATCTAAATTTTCGAGGTATTTGTTTAAAGAAGCAGTACCCTTCGATTCCAATAGATTTTTGAGTGTCTTTGTAGAGTCTTTCAAATCATTTTTAAGTCGATAAGAACTATGTTGAGTGTGCTTTAGTAATTCTGATTTAAATAAGCTTTGCTTGCCAGCTAATCTGAAATAATTTTAAGCTTCTCAGTATATTGGTTGGTCAACCTCTACTGAAGTTATAAAAGTTAATTTTGCGGAGCGCCACGTGCTTGTGTATTTTATAAATTTCAGCCAATTTCACCATGTGCCCGTATGCGTAATGTAAGTTAAATTTCTCACAAAAGAACAAAAGCAGCGACGTTGTCATGGGTTATGCTTGACTTGATTACTGCGACGTTAAAAAATTCCAAAAGAAAAAATTTAAGGATCAAATTGCACGGTATTAGTAGCCAGTTGACATCAACTTCATATAAGATTACCTTGCTATTCTCATGTAGAACCGCACAAGCTAGACGACACGTAGTTCCGTCCTGTTTAAACCACATATCATTCGTGTCAATATGATTAAACCTTAGAATAAAATAAGTTGGTAATCATCGGCCTATAGCGTTTGTTGTTGTCATACAAATTCATTCAGAGATAGGCCTCATCGCTAACGATTATAATTTTGATGAAAATTAGCGTCGCCTGTGAGCGACATTAAATTGACTGCCTCAGATTCTCCGGCAGAATCTGACAGCTGTTTTTTTAGACAGTTCCTGAATTTTATCATCATACGGATGTTGGTTAATTTTTAACTGAATCAGTGGACCTAAATTTATTTACCACACTGCGAACAATCCTCTGTGTAAGACATTGGGCGAAACGTGAGAAATGTTGATTGAACAGAATATCCATTTTAGAGAAACTATTTTATAACTTATACCTATTGTTGACTACTACCCGGTGTACCGGCATGAAATGATTTTTTTTTTGTGAAAATCAGACATTAATTTTCAATGGGAAAGTAAAAAACATTTTATTTAAAGTATTGACCATTGCTGGCTACATATTTCTCCCATCATTGAGTCAATTTCTATATTCCACGCCAATAAAACTGTTCGTCTTTTAAAGCAAACAAATTAGTCAGCCAATTTTCGACTTCCTCGTAGATATCGGAGTTCTGCTCAGTCAATACGTATCCCATCGATGAAAACAAATAGTAGACGCAAGGAGCCAAGTCAGGTGAATACAGCTGGTGGTATAGCAGCTTGCAGCTTAATGCTTTAATTTAATCCTGAACCGGTATTACCTTGTATGCAGATGCATTGTTACGTTGCATGTTCCATTGCCATGTTTTGTGGCCCATTCGGGTCGTTTCTGGACTCAATGCATGGTTTAAAATTGATCATTTGTTATCAGTATCGATCTGTATTAACGGTTTCACCAGATTTTAAGAGGTGTACCGCGACACCACACCTATATGGTCCCACCAGACACATAGCATTGTCTTCTATATAAATCGGTCTAATTTTGCAGCCGAAATCGATGGTTATCCGGGATTAGCCCATGATTTTTTCAGTTTAGAACATGATTTCCTTATGCCTCGACAAGCATTCGATACGACTTCTTCAAATTAAAACAAAAAATTAATGCTTTCCGCATATCATAATTTTCTGGTGCAAAATTCGCCATCTTTAACACGATACAAAAATATGATGTTGTTTGTTCACTGATTTGATGTATACTGAATATGTTTGATAGATGTCATTGCCAACACAAAAAAAAAATTAAGGATCGTTTACAATAAATGCTCCCTATGAAGACACTTGTATCTAGACGCTCACTTCATACTGGTACACCTGGTATATCTATCCAATTTGACAGATATGGTTTCAACAGTTAAAGTTATAAAATCCCTACTGGAAGACACATTACAATTAATTTTGAATAATTTTTGGTATTTTTTTTACCACTTAAATTATTGATAAGAATAAATATAATTCATAAACTTTCTATAATGAAATGCAAAATAATATTTTATTTTAATTATTCATTTACATTTTTTTTTTTTTGCTTAATGTTATTCAATATCAGTATGCCAACTTTTAGCATCAACTGTAATTACTGGTTTTTTTAAGTCAATGTTTATTTAGCCTGTTTCATATTTTCTATGCTGTTACTATTGTTGTTGTTCTTCTTGTTGTCATTTAATAATTTGTTGCAACAGATTTTTTGAAGCAAAAGAATAAGAATAACAAATATTTACTTAAGACACGCATATAAAAGCAATACAACTGAAAGCTTCTGTTACATATGGGCTTGTGCCTCTCATAAATATAAACATAAATATTAGAAGCAACACACACACACATGCATAGATATATATAAGGACATATACAGATGCAAAGGATAAGTGGAAACTATTGGACTAACTAACAAGGAATCTTCGTAAGCGCACACACACACACTCTTTATTACACACACATATTAAGACATTTGTACACTCGCATGGTTTTTCTAAATATTTTCATATGAATGTGGCTTTAGGCTTTAATTTTTCGACTTGTACGGGTCTAAACAAAACAACAATAAAAATACTTGTAGTAAACGAGTATACATGTGTGTATGTACATATGTATGCGTGTGTGTGACATGAAGTTATGTAGATACTGAGAGTATGCATAGAGAAAATAATGTAAACAAATTCTCATTATACAGTTAAACACACACACATACTAACATATACTTGTATACTATGAGAGGTTTTCGACTTAAAGAATGTTATTTACAGTATTGTCACCCACTTTGATTTTATTTCCGTATGTATCTGTATGTGTTAGTGTGTTTTTATATTAAATATTCATATGTATATAAGTATGTATGTGTAAATGTTTTGTACACATTTTTTCCTTCTTTTTGCATAAATTTGTTTTTACAATCTCTAGCTAATGTCAGACTAAGTGACTATGCTTATGGTTACTACGTCAGACTGGATGACTAGCTGTCTAGCGTTACCGTATATGTATCTGTATATAATAGAATGCGTGTGTGTGTGTGTGTGTGTGTGTGTCTATTGCTTGGTTTTGCTGACACTGTTATGTTAAGTTGTTGGTTTTTGGCTGTCTTGTTTAATGTCATTTCATGTTGATTTTTAATGAGTCTTATTTTTGATTTCCTACTCTTGTTGTCAATGCTGGCGCTTTGGCGTTCTGCTACCAACATTACCATCACCACTCCACGTTAACTGCTGTTATTGTTTGTTGTTTGTTATTCTTTTTTTCAAAATTTTTTTTTTTATTATATTTCATGTGATTTCTCCATGTTTTGTATTGTTCTCTTGTTAATTTTTGCTCATCTTATAAACATACCCATACCAAACAACAAGTCTAAAAATTCTAATACCAATACAAAGCTAACCAACACATGTATACATTAACCATAAACACATACTCATATGTACAATATATGTATGTAAAATTACAAATTTATTAACAATGAATACATGTCCTTATTAACGTATTCCAACCTGCTATTCTTGACAGTTAATGTGGATGATTGCCAAGTATAAGTATTTCTAAAACAATTTTCTTGTTAAATCAATACAAAAAAAAAAAAATATTTTTTTGGATTCAACCATGCTTAAAAAGGGTCTTTATGGAAATAAGCCATCTAAAGTGAAGCTTTACTTCGGTAATTGAGAATATAAAAAAAATTTAATTTCTGTTACTGATCAAGTTACTTACTTCAATTAATTTTTTATAGCACTGCATGTCGGATCATCTCCGATAAAAATTTCTATATACTCGTAATCTTTATAGGTTTTAAGAAAGCTTTCGATACAATCACGCGGTAAACTATAGGGATAGGGGTAAAATTAAAAAGCGTTACCGAGAAGTTATTAAAAATTATTAAAAAGCCATGTAAATATGGTTGCTCGATTTCTACTTTGTTATATGCTGTGGTACTATGTCAGCTCATGCTAAAATTAGTAGAAAAGAAAATAGGAATCCTATGAAATATTAATAGAAGGCTAGAAGTCTTTGAATCTGCCGATGATATCTATATAAAATCATAATTTTTTGATACGCAAAAACAAGCTAAATGATATATTTGTACTGGCAACGAAATATTGTTTGGAAATATATAAAAAGGTCATGTAAAGCACATCAACAGCAATAAAAAGCCAATTTATTATCTACAATAATCGTATATATATATAGTACATACAGACATTTTGTTGTCTGGGTTGCATTATGTCCTTAAAAAAAGTAAATTACTGAGTAACTACTATGTGAGTAACAAAAGAAAAAATACGCTTTTAACAGAGTGATATGGTCACACTGGTACGCGCTTTGTGGATTCTCTGTAAATAAACTTATTCCTTCGTTTCAATAATTATATTATGATTTATATACGTAATCTTCTAAAAACAACACTATCTCATTGTATATAAATATAAAAATGAATGTGTATTTGTATGTTTTTTTCTTTGTTTGAAGTCTATAGACAATTAAACGGCTGAACAGATTTTCTTAAAAGTTTTTCAGAATCTCTCTCTATGGCTCTAAGGAACTACAGGAGAACTTACAGGAGAACTGTAATAGTAGAAGCTTCTAAATTAGGTTCAAACAAAGTCGTGAACAATACATACCATCAGCTAGTAACTGGCTGAATTAGATAAGTGGGGGTGCGCCTTCCATTCATATAATTGTATATGTAGAGAAAGGCAACAATTAAAGCTTCGCTGTCTATCCACATCAGCCAACAAGCGGGAATTGCAAAAGCCAAACTGGATAAAGCTTTCTATATACACATATGTGTATATTATATACAAAAATTAATGTGTTGGTTTGAAGAATATATACAGCTAGACGAAGTATTCTACAGTGTCTTTTTGGATTAGAACTGGAAGGGGAAAAAACGTAAAAAAGATACAAAATGTAATTAAAATAACATTTAAGATAATAACTAAGATAGGTGCAGCGAAACACGTCGGGTTTTAGCTTGTTTATAATAAAAAGCAAAAGGAGCTTAGTATGACTTTTATATATAAATTGCAGAATATTTTTTAACGTACCGGGTACCAACCATGTCACTCTGTTAAGGATATATAATAAAAATGGCTTTTTTGCGACACTGCCAAAATAATTAACAATAACCATAATGATAGCATTTACACACGATGACTGTTGACAGGAGTAACCAGGTACCCATGTGCGTTGACAGCAGATATTACAGTTATAAGGGTGAAACCTAGTAAATTTTGTTTGATTTTTTTTTTTAAAGAATTTGATGCTGGTACCAGTGAATATTCTCCTTCAAATATTTGGGAGAACAGTGTTAAGTAGCTATTAGGGAGATGAATTATTCGGTTTTCGAATAATTTGTAAAGAAGGACTTGAAAAAACTGGCTTTCTGTTAATAATAACTCAAACAACCGGTTAACCGGTTCTTTTATTTAAATAAAATTGTTCCTAATTCTTGAAGCTGGACCACGTCGTTTTAAAAATAAACAGAAGCTGATGGAGAGCTTAAAACTAAAGTGGCAATCAATACTAACAATAATTCTAACAAATCTCATAAAAATTATGCCAAAACGCTATGCGGAGGCCATAAAAAACAAAGTTTGTTACACAAAGTACTGAGAAATATTTCGAACATCTACTCAAAGAGATAATTTCGTTTTTGTTGTATTACTTGGTAGAGAATAGAGTCAAAGGTTTGTTATTATAGTTATAATTTAGGTGCCTAAGATAAGAAAAATTAAATGTTTTACTTTGAATGAATCTATTAGTTAGTAATATACGAGTCGTTAATTGCGTCAACAAGAAAATTTTCTTAGATTTCGAGTAGCACTGTATATAAATTCATGCAACACCTATTCAATTGTGTGTTACTGTAGTATGTAAGGTGTGGTCTTACCTACCTTTCAACCAAGAAGTCATCGATTCAATCCCAGGCCACACCATCTGACAATTTGCAACAGCGATATAACCTCACAACATCACTAGCGACTAGTTATGTGTATTTATTGTGTATTATTGTGAAAAACTTCACTAACTAATATATCTGCTGTCCGGAACCGGTGTTTGTGGGTTTGTAGGTTTTCAATGAGTCTAGTTGATCATTCTCCATATATAAAAATCAATATTTATTTAGAGAATATTGACCTTGGTTGTCACGTTCTTTGTGAGACGTTCCAGGTTGTCATATATACAAATTAATTAAATTTATACAAATAGTTAAACCATGAGCATATTTTCAATAAAAAGATAAACAAACCTATATAAATTATACTTATTTAAATTAACCGGTTATTCGTGTTAAATTAATCGGTTTATTCGGTATTCGAAAAATTGATATTTTGAAAAAACCGAATTCGACAAAACCAAAAAAACGGCTAAAACCGGTCGAATAATAACCGTCCGGTATCTCTAGTAGCTATTTATTGTAGCATTTATTGTACTACTAGAGAGAGTTATTGATTCTGTATTTTGTTTTGTTTAAGAAAAATTTGACTTTAAGAATCGTTCTGGTACCCGTGTTAAGAGGGTTAAGGTTAAAGAGCTGATATATATTTAATTCGCAAGAAATAGCTCAATTCACGATTTTGTGTATTTAAGGTTGCAAGCCTATGCAATTGTCATAATTTACCATCAATTATGGGCGGTCTTATTGGGTGCATTTCGCAATACTTATTTTCCTTGTTGACTATTGTATGCAGCGCAGCAAATAAATATACAATAAAATTTATTCTATTGGTTTGTTTCAAGGTTACGATCACCTTGTCAATGCTGGAGTTATTTGAACGATGTTACCAATTTAATTTTGGGTATTAAACTTAATATTTGAGTTAACGTAGCTGAACAGAAGGTTGTAGATTATGCTAGAACATTCGAAATTAATGTCAATTTACTATTAAAGGCGGAGCATTGTGCTTAGTCAGTCGGTTATAATTTAGAGTAAAAGAGTAAAGTCGTGCTAAGGTGTTATAAAAAGTGTTGAGTAAATTTGTGTATTAGTGGAAGTTAAATAAATTACTGTACAAAGTTAATTGTTAAAAAAATATTGTAAGAAGTAAAGCATAAATTCGTGTCATTTATTTTACTTAAAGCAGTGTAAAAGAACTCAAACGTTTTAAAAACTGTTAAAACGTAACAGTAATTTTGTAAGGGCGAATCAAGTACAAATGTATATATTTTGTAATTATATAGTAAAAATACATATATTACACTAATTTACAAATGTTATGATACAAGACCGCATACACAAGATTGTGAATTCCTATTTATATATTAATTAGATACCCTGTCACACACATAAGAGTTAAAAAATACTTGTAAAAAAGAACCTGTGGAAAGCATTGGGTGACTGGAGACGATATCATACTTATTTATTTATTTTTTTTTTTATGGCAAGCATTCATTAGATGATGCATGATTATACAGTACACTTTGCTGGTTGTATGATAATAGAATGTGGAATGAATGCATAAAGAAAGAATCGTGTTTATGGACTTTTTTCTACAGGAAAAACGAGTACTGCCTAGGAATATGTGATTATTATGACAAAACTCCTCTATTTCTTTAGGGCAAAAGTTATAATCCCTTATATTAATTTTTCGGTTGCAAATGTAAAGTTGGATAAAACACATACATAAGGGACTGAATTCGATTAAGCTTTTATTTTATTATTCGCTTTAAATTGCCGGTAATGGTACTTCCAGCGTTATTATCGAAAAATTACGCCCTAAACCACCTCTCGAATATAATGCGCACCTAAAAGAAAGTTTTTTCGACTTTTCCACATACATATCTGGGTTTTTCCATTTGGGGCAATTTTGTTTGTTGACAAAACTGCGTTTTAATTACCACTTTTGTATTAAGTTTTATTTTATTTGTTTAACAGCTGACAGAGTTGCTAGACCGGTGGTTTTGATAATTGTCGGATAACGATATTCCAACTACAACTACAAAAGCTACAAGAGCAGCTACTTCACAATACTAACAATATAAATAGTCACTAATGACTCGATACTATCATCACAGATATTTTTCCCTTTGCCTGACAACACTCAGTTTCACGTGGTAAAAGTTGCTTAACAGTTACTAGAAAGGATCAAATGCCGCTCCCGCAGTATTCTCCAAACATTGCTCTTTCTGTCTATTGGGATTTAATATGTCACCGTATCAGTTCTTTTGAAGAAGTATAAAATCGGCCTCAAAATGGATCGCCCCAAAAGACACGAAGTTTTGGCAGACCACTAGCTAACTCAGTTAAACCTACACGCGTTTTATTTGGTTTTCTATTTAGAAAAACCCAAGTGGGTTTTTTATTTAAAGGTTTTTGTAGTTTATTTACAACAAACAAATTAAAAATTTACTGGGAGTAAAAATAAAATTCGGTCCCTTTTTTAGCTGAAAAAGAATAATGAATTAACAATTTTATCAAAATAAAAAACTATCAAATCACTGTCTTACATCTTTAGCCCATCTCTGAGCTAATGTCTGAGTGCCGTCTCAGAAAAACTTCTCGTTTTTTAAAGCGATCCAGTTTGAGGCCGATTTTATATTTCTCCAAGGGAAGTGATTTGGTGACATGCTATTTTAACAGATATTATATCCATCGATCCAATAGTCAGAAGGACCTATGTTTGGGGAATTTTATCGTTTATAAAAATTGTTTTGCAAATTTGCCACGAGAGACCGAACGTTGTCATGCAAAAGGGAAACTTTATATTTACATTCTGGCCGTTTTTCTCATAATTCATGGTTCGACCGAATTAATTGCAATCTGCTTCGAATACCGCCCTGATCCCACTAAGAATGCAAAATTGTATTATAAATATTAAAACAACATAATTGTATTGACAAACACGAAATATTGTCACACTGAACGAAATTTGGGAGCAATTATAATACTCAAAAAAGACATTAAAAATCCAATAAAGCCCGGTGGGCTGGTTTTTTTTTTTAAACCCTGCTCAGAGGTGAGGAAAGGATGGAGCTGTCATTTAATAAATTTGTTAATTCATTATCTTTTTTGAGCTAAAAGAACTGACCGAATTAGTTCGTACTCTCAATATGCAAATTTTAATTATTTTTGTTGTAAATGAACTACGAAAACCTTTAAATACAAAAACCAAGCCACGTTTTATTTAAGCCCAATTAAACAATTTTATTGGGTCCCCTGCTTGAGAGTGTTCCATTCATATTTCGTTCAGCCGTACCATTCTCCAAGATGCCTGGCCTACGATCAGAGGAATATGAATGACAAACTGCAGTATCACGGAATTTGTACCCGGAACTTTGTAGACAAGATCTATCTATCACCTTTCGTGATCTATAAAAAATCTCGAATCAAATAGAGAGAAATAATAAGTTTTAACATGAGCGATCCATTACACATAAACTTATTCTCGCCAAATTCATGAATGGATTTATTGTACTTCTCGGAGAGCAACGTTAGCGGGTCCACAGTAGCGTGGCTCCTGCCACTTTTAGTACTGTAATATTTTTGCATTAATGCCTAAATATAAAAAGGGCTATGTTTCCTATTACCTTGAACAGATTCACTATTCATTTGAAGCAAACATTACCTTTGCTAGCAAAGAAAAGTGGACAGTTTCGGTGAGACAGTCTACTGTGTTGTATCCCATCTTGTATGCTCTAATAATTTAGCAAATTTGGAACTAACTAAGGCTTCTATACTAAAAAAAAGGCTGGGTGTTAAGAGAATTGGATCAAATGAAGAGACCACTGTCGAGAAAGCTCTATTTTAAAGGCACTGAGAATTTTATCATTTGTAGGGAATAAGGAAAATAAAATATTTGTAGAATTATATTGCGCTACAGGAAACAATATTTAAGGGTTTTAATCAAGAAAAAACAACTAAATCACTAAAACACATACTTATTTTGATTTTACGTTGCTTTGAACTTGACTTTTTAGAAACCTCTATACCTCTATACGCATTATACCATTATACACCTCCCAACTATGCTGATGTAGAGTATAAAAAATTTGTCTTTAAGGCATTGCAAGTATCCGTCCAATCCAAATAGACATATTCAAATCACCTACTGGGCTGTTGTTATTAAACGTTGATTAACTTTTATATTAAAGCTTCTTGTTGGTGACCATAGCAACGTTTAAAAAGAAAATCATAATTTGTTTCAATACGTAAAGGAATTTTTTGATTGCTTTTTGCTTCTTAATGTTATTCCGGACGACAATAGTCCTCAATCATAATGTAAGTTTTAGTGAATGTGTTAAATTAAGTGTCTCGTATTAAGTTTCCTATAAATTTTATTGGTTTTAATGTAATTATATACACGAGAGCATACAATATACTGCCTAATATTTGTTCTCATATAATGAAGACATAAGCTTTTAAGGACACATTATACATATAATGATACTTTGATATAACTTAAGCATAGGCATACTATGAAATATTTGTCTCCATTATTATTTTTTAATTTATCAGATTCTTAATTATATTAAGATGTTAAAAGATGCCATTTCCTTACTTATTCAGTTCTATTATCGTACTTGTTTGTCTCTAAATGAGCATCATTCTAATTATTTATTATTTATTTGAGGATAATTAACCATATGAGTATTTACGAGCACATACACATACATATGTATGTATGTATGTTTACATATGCAAGTGTAAGGTTATTTGTATTTGTATTTGTATAACAATTTCCTTTTATCCTTCCTTAAACATTTGTCTTGGCTTAATTATATTTTCTTAAAGTTTAATGCAACATTTAACATGAATTGTTATTAAACGACATACGACAGCAATAGCGTTATAAGTTGAAGAGATAAGAACAAATTAAAAAGACTGCAATAAGAAAAAGAATCCTTAAGGATTTTAGGTTTATTAATTGAAATTGAGGACAATGGATAAAAAGAAAAATCAAAGTAAGTATTAAAGAAATATAAGTAAAAAAAAATGTTATTGGGCATGAATATGTTCTAATATGTGATAGGTTCCTTTTCTTATTCCCTTCCTTCCTTTTTTCTTTCTTATTTCTTAGCCATGGTGGACTGTTACAAACAAATTTCATATTAAATTAAGTATTGCATTATTTTATCAAAAGGTATGATGTTTATAAATGTTTACACAATTATCGCGAGGATAAAAGGCAACAATTTCTAAAATCTTGAGAATCACTTGAAGCTTTAAGTCATTTCAACAGACAACTAAGAGCGTGTTTAGGTTTCTCAACTCATTATGTACTGCTGTAATTTACGCTTATCCACATCTAGACTACTGTCGAATATCCAGTAAGCTATATACTTCCACAAGTTTTAGTTTTGCGTTAAATATTATTTAACGAGGTTTGTTGCTGTCGTTGCGTTATACACTCAGATTGCGTAAAATAATTCGTTAACCTGGAAATAGTCGGAAAAATTTACAAAATAATGTTGTGGTTAGTGTACAAGCAAACATTCGAATCCCAGCAGAGGATTCAAAGACAAAGAGAAGGAGAGGAAAATTTAATAACGGTTTCGAGTTTCGGTTCCCTCTATCTATCAGGCTGGCCTCTGGCGATTTTGACAAACATCACAGGATTGATCAAGTGAAAACGCCACCTACTGGCAAAAATTACAATGCTAAGTATTGATCGTCACCACTTAGCAAAGATCTTCACCATTACACAAAATTATATGGAGGCGAGCTACAGTAGAAACACAGTAGAAATGTTTGCTTTGTGGAAAACCAACATGCTTCCTAGAGAAATGACGGAAAAAAAGATTAACTAGAGAATGAAAGTGCGTAAAAGGCTAAGGCTTTAGAGGGCATTTATATTTAAAAATTAAAACCGATATCTACCCAATGAATGGGTGACATATCCAACTTCAACATTAGCGTTATAGTGTGAGCATTTCAAAGGAGTGTTAGCGATAAATCGAAACAATTCGAACGAGTTTTAACAATACAGCTGGAGTAGGCTATGTTGAACACAGTTGAGCAGTCAACAAAGTGAAATATTATAAGATATTTTTAAATTTATTTTAACTGCTTTAACAAGGCGAATGGATCATAGGACCGTAAAAAATTATTTACACTTCAGGCTGTCCGAAACGTATGACTTCTGTATTGGTGTCATTCATTACTTGGGAAGTAGCTTCTTCATGAATGAGCTGATCTACCGATTCTTCGGCTTCTCTGTGCTTTCCATTCTACAGCCACTTTTGTTATATAGTCCTCGGTGTTGGATATTGTTTCTGAAAAGAATATTCTCTGATTTCTCGAATCTCTCCGACATGGAAAGCAGTTGATAACTGCCTGGATAAAAATGAAATCGTTTACTTTTGAGCTCATAGCTCGCAACTACTTAAAAAAGTATACATCACACACAAGTTAAAGGTGTTTATTTTTGTGTTTGAAGAGATATACTATTGGACAAAATACAGTTCAAATTACCTCTGCTATATTTTATCAGAGAAAAAAAGGTGTCAAACTCAATATTATGGTTAAGAAACTAATTGAATTTATTTATTTCGTATACATTTCAGTGTAAGAAACATAAAAACTCATATATTTTGATTAAACTTTTTCACCAAAGCAACAAAAGTTCAAATTCTACTTACCTACTGTTGGACAAAATAAAGTGCAAATGCAAAATATTGGACGATAACCGCAGAATTATGAAGAGATATTATAATAGTCAGAACTAAGTTGCTCACCCCTTATTAAATATGACCTCACAAACTCTTTTAGGTCAACTTGAAGCCAAATGTTTTTAAAGACTTGTATGGGTATATCTCTCAATTCGGATAATATGATATTCATATCATTTGGATACCGGGTCACAGTGATACTCTGCGAAACAGCAGGGCTGAAGAAGTAGTAAAGCATGACACAACCATCAAACACAAAAGCCAATTCTTCATGCTGGAAATCCCATTTAGGACTTGTAAGCTTTCAATTTACAATGAGGTATTAAGCCCCGTCAACCCCGCATGGAGACGGGCAAGATAGCGCAGCAAATCTAGCCAAAGTTGGATCACAGACACACAAAAGATGTACTCAACCTCCAAAGAAGCTCACTTGGTGTCTTTGTTGGTGTTATTACTAGGCATTGTATAATAGGAACTTATGCCAGGTGACTTGAACAACATCAACTGGTCAATAATTTCTGCAGAAGCCGCAGGGTGTACTACTACTACAGTGTAAATGGTAGGCGTTATGTGGTAGAAGAAACAAATAGCTGGGCTGCGACTATGTGACTAAGTTTACGGAACTGTCGTGGTGGAGCTTTGGGTGGTTTTGAGTTTAGAGGAAATGATGATGATTCATTGTGATATCACACGTGTGTCTTTTTTTTGGAGACTGCCACTTCTGACTACCTTACTTCCTAGGCTCAATCTGTTTCAGATGTCAACAATGGATCTGCCGTACTTCGTAAGAGTACCACTGAGATAGCAAATAAACGAAACTTACTTCAAATTTGTATTGGCAGTTTGAAGTTTGCTGTATTATTAGTGTTAATTCGCATAATTTTTGTATTGAAGGTGATTATCTTTAAGCCCACCTTGTGTTCCTCTGTCTGTACATAATAATAATCCAGCTCTTTCGCATGTCATAATATTTGTGAGCCAAGAGATAAATGTTGTCTGCATAATCGAGACCTTTTAGCATTTATAAAAGGCTAGGACACCGTCGCATATAATGTTAAAAAAGTGTTGTGAGTTATGTCCATAATTTACTCGGATGTATCTCTGCAGTCAATGCATTCTAAATAGGCGGATGTGTAACGGCATCAAAAGCTATTTCGAAATCAATGAAATCAAAGTAAATTTAGGATTTTATTTGCAACTATATATGGTGGGTGGTAAGAAGATTGAAATTAAATGAAAGAGTCAACAATATGATAAACACATATTTTAGAGAAATCATTATATTTGAAAGGATTTCAATCTACTCTTTTCACAAATTTTTGTACTGTTTAACATATAACATATATCGCTCATTTACTTCAATAGAGTCATAATTCGAAAATTATAATTTTTCTCTATTATTTAGCACAGATATAGGAATAAAAACATTGTTCCTGAGCTCTAAATTTCGTACGAATCATAAAAAATTCCTCGTATTTGATATTACTTAACTAAAATATCATGTTTTTTGAGTTACGTTACTATTGAACTAAATGAACGATATGATAATTACTATAATTGATTTATTCAATACTATGAAATAAGTGTTAATCATTGCCAATGTTTTCGTGTTCATCGAACTCATAAAGTGTAAAATAAAAGCCTTTTTTACATAAATTTAAATAAAATAAATACAAAATAGTTTAAAAAAAACCGGAATTACATATTTATTTTGTTAGATTTTCCTTTTAATTTCAGTAATTAAATTCCACTCAAGTTTTGTGTGTGTGTGTGTGTGTGTATACATTATGCAACAAAATTTATTGAAATTATTTATTAGCTGAAAATATTTCCAACTAATTTTAATTATAAATAGAATTTTTCTTCTACATACAAATTTCAACATACATCCATACACATTTTTAATTAAATAGATCAATTATGTATAATTAAACAACCTTTAATATGAAAAGAGTGAAATACAAAATAACAATTTTTTTATTTGAACAAGTCGGCAATAAAATTGTGAACATTTACAAAAACAAAAAAAACTTAATTTCGTTTATTATTATTATTTGGCAACCAGAAACAGACCATTAAATTACAAAACAAAAAATGAAAATAAAACTTATTTCAAATAGAAGCTTAATTTATTGAATTAGAATGCAATTTAATTATTTTACACACAAATATTTATTCATACACGTTTTTAAATTGGGTGGATTTAATAAAATAATATATATTTACACAATGCAAAGTTACCGCACATACATCAAATGAATTAGAATATATTGTAAAAACTACATGAAATATAAAAAAACGATGAAATTCATGATAAGCTTTTTTTAGTTTATATTGGTTTTTATACATATGTAAACAATATGTATTTATTTGTAGTTAATAAATGTAAAAGCAATATAATGCAGTAGTAAAAGATCAGAACTGTTAAATTCATATTTCAAACGTATTATTCAGATATATTCAGTTATTTGAAATAGTCATACAAATACAAAAGTTATCAGTTTGTGAAAGAAAACTTTGTGAAAGAAATTTCTTTGTAAAATAGAGTAGTTATTTTGATGTTATGTAGGTTATTGTGAACCGATCTTATTTCTTAGAGTGATTGACAGTTACATCTTATATGTAAAGATGAATGCGTTTTTTATCTATGTTTGTGTGAAGTTTATAGACAGCTAAACGGCTGAATCGATTTTTTTTTCCAGAGAGAAAGCGTTCAGGAATTAGCGCAATAACAAATGTGCCCATACTGATTTGCTTCGCAAACAGGCGAGATCTTCATATGCCGCAGAATTTAGACGCGAAAAGGCTTTATACGAGCAGTGCCTTTGTGCTAAAGTTCTTACTTTTCCGCGAGGAAGTAAAAACTTTTCGTCATTCGTTAAAAGTCTGAGGAACAACGCTAGTTCGGTTCCTGCTCTTATAAAGAATGACCACACATTCGCGAACCCGCTTGAAAAGCCAAACCTTTTGGCCGAAATGCTTGCAAGTAATTCTCACTTGCCGGAGAGCGTACAACTACCTCCAGAACTTGAAAGAGTATCAGCAACTATGCCTAGTATATTCCTTCGAGCTCGTGCTGTAAAAAGGGTCCCTGCAAATCTCACCGTTAACAAGTCTTCTGGGCCGGATGGCATACCAGCACTGGTTCGGAAGCAGTGCTCTTAGATGCTGGTGCGTCATATCGAGCCGGTTTTTTTCCATCTTGCTGGAAGGTTGCTAATGTAACGCCAATCCCCAAAAACGGCGAGGCCAGCTGAGAACTACCATCCAATAGCAGTTTATTCCGCACTCTCCAATGTTATGGAGAGTATCACCACCTTGTGGAGTATCTCGAGTCCAACGATTTACTTAGCGATCGTCAGTACGGTTTCCGAAAAGGCCGTTCTACTGGTGACCTGCTAGAGTTGCTCTCGGAAAAGTGGAACAAGTCCATTCGGTTTTGGCAAGAGTAAGGTTGTGGCTCTGGATATCTCAAAGGCATTTGATAGAGTTTGGCACGAGGCTCTCATTTCGAAACTTAATGATTTTGGTTAAGGTAGTCACTTCTCTCGATTTATATCGAGTTTTCTCAGAGATCGGTTATAGATGGGGTCTCATCCGACGAGTTCAGGGTAAACTCAGGGGTACCGCAAGGCTCTGTTCTTTCTCCTACTCTTTTTCTAATATTTCTTAACGACTTTCTTCTTCTCACTTCTAATCCTATCTCCTCTTTTGCGGATAACAGCAACATTTGTCACAGACGTTGTGGTGTGCTGTCAACTGTGTCAATGGTTAATGCAGATATTGAGGGCATGAGAATTCACTGCGATGTTCGTTGGAATGATCACATATTTCAAGTGTCGAAAGAAGCATTCAAGTGCCTCGGTTTTTTGAGACGGTGCAAGAAATACTTCACTCTATCTGATCTCCTTAATATTTACAAGACCTTTATCAGACCCAAAATGGAATACAACTCTCATGTATGGGTCGGTGCTTCAAAGTCTATTTTGGAGCTTCTCGACCGCGTACAGGAAAGGGCGAAGATGCTCATCAACGATGGTAGGGTAGCCAACTCTACCGATTCATTGGAGCACCGTCGCAATGTGGCGTGTGTTTCATTGTTCTCTCGGTACTATAACGGAATGTGTTCTAACGAAATAAAGGAATTTATTATTAAAAATCATATATTTTTACGTAGTAATCGTATTTCTCGTAGAGCGCATATCTTTGTGGTTGATTGTCCAGTAAATCGCACAAAACATTATAGGGAGAATTCGTTCTTTGGTTGCACGGTTCGGTTGTGGAATAATCTTCCAGCGAAAGTATTTCCTGCCACTTACGACATAAATAAATTTAAATCTAACATTCATAAACACTACTCCATCTATCCTCCTTCCAATAATCTATTGTCCTAGTACCAGCACAATGCACTGCCTGAATAGAGCCATCTCCTGGATGCTGGTCTTATATAAAAAAAAAATTACAGTACCTCACTGTACGTCTGGAAGGTTTAATTTGATAGGCTATATACGATATATTTCAAAAGTTTCAACTAGGCGTTGCCAAGCGTTTACAAATTTAATATTTATTTGCCTATATCATCAAAGTGGTAATAGTAAGAGTCTCTATATTTAGTCAAAATAGCTTCGTAGTCAATAGAAATCGTCAGTAAAAATTGATATTTATACATTTATCTGGAGAACGGCTTAAGAGGAAGTTTCTTAAGTTGATTTTCAGAGCTAATAGAAATCATTAGTTTGAAAGAGGGCAGAGTTTTAAAAGTGGGTACAGTACCTCTCATACTAACTAAATAACAATTTGTGTATATAAAAACGGTTAAAGCTAAAGCTTCTGCATTTCTTTGGAATGACTTCAAAGTTAATACAAATCATCAATCCAAAAGTGGGCGTGGCATCGGCCGTTCATAGTTTATATATATACCGTTCTTGAGAACTTTTAAATTTGGTTCAAACAACGTCTTGTATAATACACGTTATCATTTAGTAACATGGTGTGAATGAATAAGGGGACGTGGTACCTTTTATTTATACTAAGCTAAAGTAGTCCCTCTCGCATTGCTGGGAGCCTTTGTGTTATACCTGCTTTTTGTCTGGTATGGACAGATAAATAAAGCTTAACTGTTACCATTCTCTATACACGCAAAATTCCATATTTTTCTTTAAATGATGGTTTGTCTTTACAGTCAAGTTATTTAAACTAAATTTAGAAAATTCAACTCTAACTATTCTCAAGATACTTATATATACAAAAATATTATTTAATTTGTATGGGAGGTACCATGCTCACTTATCCGACTCCACTTACTTTTTAACTGACGGTTTGTATTATCTAAGAAGTCATTTAGACCAAATTTAGAACCTTCCACTAATACCGTTCCAAAGATATACAAAAATCAATATTTACTTTATATAGCAGGTCCTACTTACACTTATCCAATTCGCCCGAATTCATGAATGATGATTTGTATTGATCACAAAGTTATTTGGGCGAAATTTTGAGACTGTTACTATTACCGTTTTGAAGATATAGGCATATAAATAACATTTTATACGGGCGTGGCACAGTCCAGTTGGACAATAATAAAGCCACACACCAAATGAAAGTTTTCTACATATGATTTTTATATACACAGTTTTAAAAATATTTTCTAGCTCACACAAAGTTTAAATGTTATAACAAATTCCGTTTTCAAATAGAACTTATGCAATACAAAGAGCTTTACTCTGGGACCAAGTCGAGAAACTGCCATTCTAACCGTTCTCCAGATATACAAAAATCAATATTTACTTTAAATGGAAGGTGTTACATCCACCTATTCAATTTTGCCCATATTTCGACTGATGATGTAGATTTACTACGAATTTATTTAGACAAATTTCAAAACCTTCCACTATTACCGTTCCAAGACATACAAAAATCAATATTTTCTCTGTATGGAAGGTACCACTCCTACTTATCCACTTCTGCCTACTTTTTGAATGATGATTAGTATTGACCACAAAGTTATTTGAACAAAATTTAGAAACTCTTACTACCACCGTGTTAAAGATATAGATATATAAATAACAAATTTATATGGGCGCGTCACCGCCCAGTTGAACAAAAATCATAAATGAAAATACACCCTTCCAACGCTTGTATTTGTTTGTAAATCGCTTTAGTAGTTCTCGTGTAATAAAATGAAGAACACAGGATAACTTATTTATATATTTTATTAAAATGGATTCACTCTAACGTCAAAAACTCGCAAGCCACAATGGACCCACAAAAAACACGTGTACATAAAAACCTTTTGTTTACGGGTTTACAAAATAAAATTTGCTGGCGCATTTCAGAAAACATCAATTACAACTCATTTTATAGTCCTCTTTTATATATAGATATGAAATTTCTTATATGTTGAAAAGAACAATTAAAGCTTAATTATCTGTCAAGCACATACCGTGTAAAAGCTATCGATAGACATATGTTGTATAAAAAATAATGTGTGTTTGTATGGAGACTGTATACAGTTTAAAAACGGATTCTTCAATGTCTTTCTGGAAGGAACTAAAAGCCATATCACATGTTTGGATTTGAACTGGAAGGTGATAAAATGGAGAAAAAGTGTGAAAAATACTAAGTTAATAGCTAAGATAATGAAGATACTGGTAGCGAAGCACGCCGGGTTTTATCTAGTATGGTTATAAAAACTACAATTATTTTAAGTTGGTTTTATTAAAAAAACTAGAAAAAGTAGCTTAAATCTTTAATGAACCAATCTTCGCGGTAATGTTACAAGGCTACAAAAAACATATTTTGACTTAAAAAATTTGTCAGACCGAAAAGTCGAAATATGAGTCAACCCTCGTATAACTTTCCTCAGTGGTAAAGAATTAAAAAAAATTATATCGATCAAGTTTGAATTTAAACAAATTTTAATTTGTGGGCAAACAGAAGAAATGAGAATATTTTTTTAAGCTTTTATCCAACGTGCTTTTGAATCAGGATATATTAAGACCGACGTCTATAAGTGAAATAATTTAATGATAAGTTTTTGGTTGGTTTCTTATTTTCTCTTTCTCTAAAAAAATGTTGCACTTGTTGTTTTTACTTTTTTTGTGGTAATTTTTAAAGGGAAGGATGCTGTCTTTACCTCTAAAAATGTTTTCTTTAAAATCTTTGATACTTTTTAATTTTTGACGATGTTTTAGAACAAACGATGTGCTTCTTTTTTTTTTTCAGGAAATAAAACGCCATTGGATTTCATCAGACACATAATTCGTTTCAATTCTGACTTGGTAGTATGACACAAATTTCTTACCACTCAACCATTTCTTTCAATTCGAAAATACAGCACGGTTTTTCACATAGCAACTAATCACATATGCACCCGCACCTTACTGTTTAATCATTTACAAGGTAATTGGGTGGAATGACACTAAATGTCATATAAAGTATCATTAATCTTGGATTGACCTTTTTTATCTTGTCAAGGACTGCACTTGCTCACAATGTTTTTGATCATAGCTTAAAACATGCATTGATGTATTAATTTAAGCTGTCTAACTTAATGAAGAGTAGTGAAAAATTCAAGGATGTTAAACTATTGAGATAAAGAATGAGAACAAAAAAAAAAAAAAAAAAAAATTTAGTGTAAGAACAAAAATATAATATAAGTTTTTATTTGTTTCTTTTACGATACTCCAACAGGAGTCACCTAGCATATACTGGTTCCAAAAACACACTTAAAGGACTTTAAATCTTAGTAAAACCGTTTGCCAAGCTCATCACTCATATATCCAAGATTTATGGAAAAAGTCTAAATGGGAATGTAAAAAATTAAATTTGGGAGATATATTTCCACCCATCCTTTCTAAATTATTTAGTAAATCAACAAAACTATTTTTGCAATTTGTAGTTTTTTAATTTCATAAAATTTTTAAAGAACTAATATTAAAGAGATCCTGGCAGACAGTTCATCGTAAGATTTTAAGTCATTAACATTTTTTTTACTTTTAGGACACAGAGATATTCCTAGACGCGGAAAATTTAGGTAATAGACTGCATAGATATGGAACAGCCGGCCTTGTCTTCTCTAAAGTCTCCACAAAAAATTTATTTATCATAAAACTATGATATGTACGTGGACAAAAAAAGGGCATAATTAACCGACAAGATAACCGTCATAAAAAATACTATATATGTTTCAATCACTGAGCAAAAAAAAATAATTTTTTTTAAACTTGTGTCATAGTATTTCTTATTTATCACGAGATATATTATGAACAGAAAACCGCGTTGTATGTTGAGCTAACTGGTATAGTATTGTTATATTTCATTCCAAAAAATTAATTCCAATGATTAGCATGCCAAAGGTTAAAAATAGAGTGATATGTTGAATTACGGGTAAAAAACCGGATTTTCGTAGTTTCATGCACTTATAAACTAATAACTAAGTTGCTTCTAAATTAGCGGATTAGGAAACAAGAAGAACAGACTGTTTGAGTGCTATGTAAGTACCTTCGAGAAATCTGTTCATTTTTCAAGCTTATAGATGTATTACACAATATTTTATTTATTAACTCATACATTTGTTAAACGCATTAAAAAATATATTTAGTTATGAATAAAAAACTGTTTTGTTTTTTCAATACATTTTGAAAATTGGCAAAGCTCTCAAGACGTTTTGTTCAACAAAAATACAATACAAAAATTTTTTTATTTTTATTCGGTTAATATTCTATTTAGTTATTAGCTTCTAAGTGGATAACCATTTTTTAACTCATAACTCGTAGATGTTTGAAATATTTCCAAATGAGATTTTTGCTGTATTCTAGAGTGGCGATTCACACAAACAAAAAGTTATGATTATAGATAATGTAATAACAATTCCACAAATAATTTATTTTATTATTTTGCCACAATGACAAATACCCCATTTTTCATAGCTTTTTGTATACCGAAGTTCCTGGCACGTCAAATTCTAGTCATGACTTTCAAAAACTAGTTTTGTACCCACCCTAATGCTAAATATTTTTGAACGAAAATAAAGCCGCGTTATTTTGATGAAACTTTCGCGTTTAAGCTATTTATTCTTATTCTTAAGCAAAAAAGTTATAGGAGTTAAGAAAAATTACTTAAAAATGTTTTGAGTTATGGTAACACTTTTGGCATAAAATGATGCAGTTCACATAATTTATACGGCGCGAATGAAAAAATACCTTTAATTTAACTTTTTAAGAAAAATTTTAACGTGAATTGAGGTTGCTATACTGTACGCGACTTCCTATGTTAGCAGATACATAACCCATGCGTCTTTCCACTACAATTAGCGGACTCACTAACAACACATACTAAGCATTTAGTATTTTGAGAAAGACAAAGAAATTCGAAGAAATATCATAATTTTTGTTATAAATTGTTTACAGATTTATAAATTTACCTGGTATTTCAATTATTTCTTGAAATAAACCAATTCGTTATCAATATACTTGCATGGTTTTTTAACAGTTTTATAATTAAATTCAAAAAATTTACAAACATTTTTCTGATAGAGGTCTCACTTAGTATTGGAATTTATTTTATCTCAAAGAACATTAAGTATTTTTTTTAACTCCTATAAATTTTTTGTTTATGAATAAAACCAAATATTTTCAAAGCAAAAGTTTCATCAAAATAGCACGGCTTTATTTTCGTTTAAAATATTTAGCATTAGGGTGGGTGTGAACCGAGTTTTTAAAAATCATGACTAGAATTTGACGTAGTGGTAAAAAATTATTAAAGACAAAAATTTAGCCCTTACAAAGACATGAACACCGGTATACTAAATGCTACGATTGGACTAAAAATGGCGACACAGTGAACTATAAACTAAAAAGGCGGTATTTGTAGTCGTGGCAAAAAATAGTTTTGGAATTGCTTTTACATTGTATTTAATCCCAGGAGGTGATTGGCACGACTCTTTTTTAAAATCACTCTTGTTCTATCTAGTGCCTACCAGAAAATTACTATATTTTTATAGGTATTACGAGTACCACTTCATTCTTTTTGGTCGTCTAGTGTTATTAATTTACATACCTAATAAGCAGTCAAAAATGAAAATTCAAGGACTTGAAATTTTACTTGATTTCCAGTAATAGGTTTAAGTAAAAAATTTTTTAGCAATATTGTTCTAACATTTATAAGAATGAAAATAAAAATTTTTCAATTTATAATTAATTTGAAGACTTAAAGTTTGTGTTAAATATTAAAAGATAAAAATGATTAAAATGGGAAAATAAGAAAAATCTGATGCGAAAAAAAATGTTTCACTGTTTGTTGAATACGCGCGAAGTAATTCGGTTACACAAAAACCCAAATGAAATCAATACTACAGACAACAGAAACATATATATCTCAAAACAATAAAGGTTTTGAACAAGTAGAGATAATACATATAGGTATGTGAGCAGTTAGTTTACTTACCCTCTTATTCATAAAAGTCATTTTCGATTTATGAAGGCTTATAAAACTAATTTTCTTACAAATCATGTCTTGTAAACCTTTTATAAAAATTATTTTTATGGATATCGAGGTCAGTATTTAGAAAATTTACATTTGTTTTACATTGTTAAAGCTCTTGTTTGATGCCTTAAATTATTTTAACCCTTTCGGTGCATGTTTCTATGTTTTAGATTTAAAAAATATGTAAAAAATTTAAATAATACGATTCTACTGCATTTTATTATAACATGTAATATACTTTTTCAGAAGATTGGATCAAAAGTGGTTTTTTAACATAATGCCATGTGGCATCATTTGTACTTATTGATTACAAAACATTATAAAAAAAACGATTTATTACTTAAAAACGGTAAAATAATAAAAAAATCTTTCTTTAAACATGTGTATTCTATGACTTTCTAATGTAATATTACATAAACAAAAAATTTCAAGGATGAGACCATCTGCATTCTAGAACTATTCAAAAAGCCAAGACTGAAAGGCTAAATTTTAAATTTGTTCTTTTTGTAGTTATTTACAAAGTAATTATTAGGCATTTTGAACAATATATTACTTTAAACATATACTTTACATTATAATGCATGTTTAGCTTTATTTGGTAAAGCAAAAGTATAATTGATAACACTTGTACTACGCTATTATATGTATAGACTTGAATGTGGTTGTATTTCAAAACTTGAAATTAATTTTCTTTTTGATTTGCTTTGCACTTTAAGTCGATACTTGAATTTGACTGTATTAATACTGTAGTTCTCGACTTAAACTCTAGCCTTATTTTTGCTTGAATATGCTATTGAAATCAAGTGTAATACAAGTGTAGTGCAACTCCTGAAATATGAATTTATCACTGGAAATAAACCTTTTCTACGCTTGAATTCCAGCTATAATGCTTATTGGTTATTTATAAAATTATTTTATTTTCTTCACTTAAAAATATTTATTTTTTTTTTCTGATAAAAATAGAAAAAATAAAATATTTCCTTTTGATTTGGTTTCCATATAAATGATATTTATTTTTTCACTGACTAATACTTGGTTTCTATGTATTTATTTATTTTTTTCTAAGTTAACCAAGGTTTTAAACTTAACAAATTCAATTTTTTTATAACATTTCTTTAAACACTTAAAATCAAATTTAGTTAAATTTTTATTTTTTTTAATATTTAGTTCTGTGAAAAATCTGTTTGTTGCGTTTAAAACAATTATTTTATTTTTTTGCTTAAAACTTACCACAGAAACTGCAAAACCTCAATGTTTTTGGGAATTGTTATCGATGCGCTGGAGCATAATACTAAATGGTGATAATTGATTAGCAGGTTTTTAACTGTTAAAAACTAATGGTAATTTTTATTTTAATGCGAAAGTAAAATAGAGTTTTGGAATGAAAACGAAAAAAGTTGACGGAATTTTTAACCAACCGCATGATTTTTAATTAAATGCTGCGGTTTTCGTTTATAAATTGTTCCACTACTTTCATTAAGCCGATACAAAAGGTTTTTGCAGAGAGGAGTTTTTAATATTTGTATTTATTTTTTTATTTAGTAAGTCTATATAGCAAATAAAACAAATGGAAATTTTAAAAAAGAACTGTGGGTAGTAATTTTTTATTGTTAATATTGGTAAAAAAATATTTTTGAAATAATTTTCACTTTTCTTTATTACATTTTTGTAAAAATTAATAGTAAAACTTAAAAAGGAATTCTGAAATTTACACAAAAATTTTAATAAAATAAACAAAATTCTTTGAAACTTGTTATATATAAAAGAAAAAAAATTTATAAAAATTTTATACGGACATAATTCTCAAATTCTATCAGCTTCTAATGGAAAATTTAAGTAAAAAATCTAATACTGACGTCTGTTTGAGTCATTGCACGTTGCACATTTCAAAAGAAAAGTTATTGACTTTTAATAATTAGAATTATGGTTTTGTGTAACTTAAGATTTATTTTCTCTTTATTTATTTTTTTTTTCAACCAATTCTTAACAGAATTCCATGGTAACACTTTAACACGCACACCTTTACTTATATATGTTTCTTTCCTTCACGATTCTAATGGCCACGTTAACAAAAGAAAACACATCTTTATCACACCACTCGCGTTTCATAACTGGTCAAGTAAATGTTTCAGATTTGGTTTCAAGAATTCTTTTCAAAGCAGCTCTTATGTGCAGCTTTTGCTTCATTTACAGCCAAAACACTGGCCTTTAAAAATATTTTTTATGGAATTTTTTTTACTCCTAAAATGTTACTTTTTCCCAAATTTCTTTTCAAATTTATTTTCTTAATTTGGATTTTTGTTTTCAGTTCAGTGGATTTTGTTTTTTTTTTTTCTATTCTTGTTTAAAGCTGGAGTCACCACCCGACCACCTACAACACGCAATGACGACTGAAAGAGTCTAAAGATAGTGACGACTTAACTTATGGCTCACTACCAGCAGCGTAATACGATAAAGGACCCATATTCTCATAAACACACATACGTTAGCACACATGCAAAGAGAAGAATATGGAACAAAACGAATCGTCATCAAATACGATGTGAAAATTTGTGTTGAACTTAAATTAAAACGACGACGACTTTTGTTGATGACGATGACGATTCTAAACGAAGTGTTTGCTTTTAAAATAAATGAGAGAATTTCTTAGGGAGTGCTTATATTGCTTTTGTTGTTGTTGGTTTATTGCTTTAATAACCGTAATTGTTGTTGTTGTACTTTTTTGCACTGCTTTTTTGTTCATCCGAAAAAATGAGGCGCAAGAGTGTGAGATAATAGTTAAAAAGAGTCGAGCATCCGAAGAGTGTGTCAGTATGTTTGTGTTATAGCACACACAAACACTTATACAAACACACATGCAGTGCATACACACATACAAATTTGTGAAAATTGTTCATTTAAACACTAACGGAAATGAAACACTACAGCATCCTTTATTTCTCAGTTTTTCCTCTTGGCTCTTTTATACTCGTGTACTCTTAAACTCTCTTTCGTTTTATTATTTCATTATTTACACTTAAAGTTAACAGCTCTTATCGTCGTAAATGACCCATTTTTGTGCTCAATAAACCTTTTTTTGATTTTTATTTTTTTATTTCTTTGTGTTCCTTTTTGTTCTGTTTATTTTTGCCAGCGCCCGTAAGTCTGCCAACGACAGTAATTCCGCTTAAAATAAAATTTAATCAAATATTGGCAGAAGAAAAAAGTGTTCATAACAAGTATTTGACTTTGTTTGTAATATCAAAACGTTCTATTGCTTTATGTCCTTAATGTATTGTTGTTGTTATTGTTCTTTTGTCTTGCTATACAAAGTATTTTTATCCCTTTAAACGTTTTTAATTTTCTTTCATATTTCGAGTGCACACAACTATACTACTGGCTTAATGTCTATGGCGTACTAAACTTGGCAAGTGTTTGCAAATTCCTTTGAGCCCTCTTTGTCGAAAATGGTCTAAAAAAGAATTAAGGCAGCAAATACCACCACTGAGTTGAAATAAAATGGAATTGAAATATTTTGTTTCCGCTATTTTTTCTTTCAGCCTTGTGCGAGAAATAAAAGTAGAAATTAAAACAAAAAAACATTTCTTGTTTTCTTTTTTTAATTTTAGGGATGTGTCTGTTTTGTTTATTTGTATCTTTGTCTTCGTTTTATTAAAATTTTTAAAGTCATTGTCGTTTCCAATTTCTAGTTTGATAAAATATCTCTTTTTGTATCAGTATGTCAAGTTGATTGGCGCCAAAATACGTACAATAACTGTATGCTTAAAAAATTTTTTAATAAAACCAGATATGAAAACTAATTTTCCTTATTAAAGTGTACTATTACGATGATTTTTATATTTATATTCTTTTAATTTTTTTCATCAAATTTGTTAAAAGAAAATTTTTATTTTAATGTGACCGTTTAGTTGGATATTAACATAAAACTAATTTTTTGAACAATTCTTCTCGTACTCGATTAAATGTTTTATCACACGAACACTGCAAAAACGTCATCCGTATCAGATAAATAATTCGACTCTTATTATTAACCATCCAATTTACGTGGCAACTATTCATGATTGTGCAGGTATTTCGAAAATTGGAAAACCGTTTTTTGTTTGCCTCGATAGCGCCTTTCAGAAAAATAGTATCAACTCCCAGGTATACACAATTCATTTTTTGACCTATAAGGCTACTATTTTATTGTTATTTATTTTTTATTTTTTAATCATGAGTGTGTACAATGTTGTTACTATAAATAAACAAAAAATAAAACAGACGGGAACTCTAGTACATTTGATAATATATTAGTAATAAATACTATACATTATCTAGATATAGTACACAATCATCATATAAATATTATTTCTAAAATGTATCTTTTGGCGGTTGCAAATATCTTTCGCGTTACTGCATATTGATAATTAATATTGATAATTCATTTTAAAGACAATTTTCTACTCTAATGAAAAAAAAAATAGTGAGAAGTGCTGAAGTTAATGTTTTCGTTAAAAGAAAAACAATTAACGTCTTAAGTTTCATAGCTTTCTGTATTCTAGTCTAACACAATATATTTTGTCATTGCAAAAACCATTATTGGTTATATTGTTGTCGGCTATGCAGTGGTCCATTGTCGAAAGAACCTTTCAACTTATCAGAAGAAGTGTGAAGAGAAGAATTAGAAAACAAATAGAGGGGAGGAACAGAGAAGGAAATATTAGAAGAAGAAGAAGAGGAGGGTCAGAAGACGGATACAAAAAAAAGAGACTGATGCCTAAAGAGGGCCAAGCATCACCTAAGGAGCCAGCTGAGAACTGACAGATAGGCCTCCAGGTCGCCTATCCTGACGCAATGTCACTAAGGCCATCGAAAGAGCTCTGGCCAAACAACCTGAGCCTGCGCCCATAAAGAGTCGGGCAGTGACAGAGGATGTGTTTCACAGTCTCCGGCTCCCCTGTGTCGCCGCAAACTCGGCAGAAAATAGGGGGAGCGTGTTTTCCAAATCTAAGTCCTCGCCCTCAGAGCGCAGTGCCCAGTCACAAAGCCCATCAGAATCCTAAGAGATTCCCTCCTCAGATTGAGGACCCATTCCGTCGTGGAGCGGTCAGGCTGCGGCCACAGCAGCCTGGAGACCCTACAGTCTCCTCTGCTCTTCGACGACTCCTCCACTCTACGACGAGCTCGGCTATCAATTAAGCTCCCAAAGAAATCTAGCGGTGGTTTCACCGACGCATCTGCCTGTTCTACACCACAAGCCACGCCGCTCTTGGCAGTTCATCTGCAATCTCGTTTCCCCTTACGCCAGCATGCCTCGGAACCCAGCACAGTTTAACGCTGCACACATCCAATAGCCGACTGACTGTCCAAATAGAAGTCCAGACCATCCCTCACAGCAGCCAAGTCGCGAGAATGCTCATCTGCTCTGAGAACAGCAAAGAACTTGGCCTGAAAAACACTAGACTCATTCGGGAGTCTAAAGAACAATTTAATGTCACTGTCCGCCATCTAGACTCCGGCGCCAGTGCCCTCCTCGGTCTTAGATCCATCTCTAAAGATGGCGTGGCCTTCGAAAAATTCATCAATCCTACGCCAAGACTCTCTATGCGGAAAAACTACCGCGTGGCATTTGCCGAAGTCGCATTCCCTGACCTTATAGTCTGTTGACAGCACAGGTCACCAAATTCGCGCTCCATATAGCATAATAGGTATCAAGTCATTTATAGTAAAACAATTAATTGTTTTTATACGTCTTTTACTGTCATAACTATCATCATAACATAAAATAGTATTGTTTTTTTGTTGATTGCAAATACGTTTCTCGCTAATGCATGTTGTAGGTTATGCAGTGTTTCTTTGAAGTGTATGCATACGGTGTCGTTTAACATATGAGATAAAGTGAAGCGAAACTTTACCAGTTAAAGAGTCTTGAAAGCACTTTAATAAGCATAAATGTAAATACTAAATAAATAAACAACGTACGACTTAGATTAAAACAGGTAATTGCTTTAAAGCTTTGTTTTCTATCACAAACAGCCTCATCAACATACATATTATTTCAGAAAGATGTTTTCTTATCGGTTGCAAATACTTTCTTCCCTACTGTATGTTGTCGGCAATGCAGTGCTCTTGTTATTAAGTGTGTTAATACAGGGTTGTTTAATATATAGTGTTAAGTGATGTTAAACTTTAACAGTTATTTTACTTTCAAGAAATAAGTGCACAAAGAACGTAAAAGCAACGTGTTAACCAGATTAAAACAAGTTTTTGCTTTTGAAAATCTTTTCGTCTTTAGATATATTATTTTTTAAAGGTGCTTTTGAGAGTTGCAAATATCTTCTTCACTACTGCACGTTGTCGACAACGCAGCGTTTGTTTTATTAAGTGAGTCATTTCATATATACTTAGGTTCATATGTCGAACTTTATGTCAGTAGCGTGGATCGCCATTGCAGCTAATATCCTAATAGGATGTCGTACATCACATTCGCTCTTACAGACATCGCTCTCATCGTACTCACACAAAGGATGCACAACTTCTTCTTAATACAAACATCATCATTTAGCATGTAATTTCAACGGTTCTAAACGGCCGATTGCCTTTTAAAGCACGTTACCCTTCTTATGATGAAAAAAAATAATACTGTTTCATGGTCATTTACGCTAGGTATTGTCCGTTGTGAGAAACCCAATAGAACAACAAAATTCCGTTATCTTAAATCCCATAAGTTGACTCAAAATAAGAGTTCGAGTAATCCTCCTTAATAACAAACAGGGATTAATAAATGGTATATGATTAATCTAAATACACTTGACTAAATACATCACCACTACAAATAGTATTCATTCCGATAAAACTGATCAAACTGTGTATTTTGGGATGAAAAAAAAATTCCTATTAAAATTGCCTACGCTGTGAGTATTAACAAGTCATAAGGTCAAACTTCTTAAGGGTAATTATACCAAGGTTTTAACCAGTATATGCAATTAAAGGTCATTTTGTTTCTGTTAAAGGTCATTTTGTTTCATAAACTCAAAGATTTGTAAAAAAATTATTCTAAAATTAGAAATAGGAATAAATATAATTTATTTATAAAAAAGTGGCGAATTAAAAGACTGTGATATTTTGAGAGGAATTACTCTACTTAACACCATATAAAGGGTCTGCATAATTTTTTTGCTATAAAAAAAACTACTGAATATTTTCTGAAAATTCTCTTTTTATTTAAAAGTACAATCCTTCCGGTTAATAATGCAAAATAATTTCAATCAAATGGCTGCCTCGGCTGGCCATGCAATTTTTAAGCATATTATCGATTGTGTGCAGCTGTATTTCAACAATGGCTACACGAATATTGTCCTTTAAAGCGTCAATTGTCTCTGGCTTGTTGGCGTAACACTTACCTTTGACGGCACCCCACAAATAAAAGTTAAATGGTGTCAAATTGCAGCTCCGAGGTGGCCAAACGACATCAGCTCTGCGGCTGATAACGTGATCTTCAAAAACAGAACGTAAAACATCGAGTGTGGCTTCGGCTGTGTGGCACGTTGCGCCGTTCTGTTGAAACCAAATGTTGCTAATATCTTCCTCTTTAATTTTTGTGAACGAAAATTCGTTCAACATGGCCCGATAACGATCGCCATTGACTGTAACGGCCATTCCTTGCTCATTTTCGAACAAAAATGACCCAATTATGCCTCTGGACCAAAATCCGTACCAAACAGTGACTCGTCTTGGGTCTATCGGCTTTTCAATGTATGCGTGCGGGTTTTCTGTGCCGCAAATGCGACAATTTTGCTTGTTTACATACCCGCCAAGATCAAACTGAGCTTCATCTGAAAAGATGATTTTTTTGGCAAAATCGGCATCAGGCCCAGATTCACAGCGTTGTTCAAGCGTATACACAACCATATTTGTTCAGCGGAAGGATAAATCTAATTATCTGTCAAATCAGACATGAGCCAAGTGTTACCACTCACAAAATAAGCAATAGTTGAAAGAAAAACGTTAGATAGCGGACCCTTTATAAGACACTTGCAGTCATAATACAGGGGAAGCTTCAGAGCAGAATATACAACATACTGCGAGACGAGCGAGCTGGCCGAATAGAAGCTGCGTAGATCAGGCCAACACGTTACGAATAATCATTGAGCAGTCCATAGAATGGCGTACCCCCCTGTATCTACTATTCGTCGATTTCAAAAAAGCGCATGCGGCTTCATTCTGTTGGAACTCTTGTCAACAAGATTAATGCTATCTGATTATGGTATGAAGAAATTTCTAATTTAAAAGCATAATGAACAATGACTTCGCCAGCCCATAAAGTGCATCAAACGGTGGATTCAATGCTGCTTTGAAAATATTTTGTGGGTTGCTTTTACTCCAAACGCAACAAGTCTGCTTATTTACTTACCCATTCAACCAAATATGGGCTTCGTCGTGAATTTTGAAGTTTGACGAGCTATTTTGTTAAATAAGTTTAACAATTTGCAAGTGTTGCTCTGGTGTAGGTCTATCCGTAATGAAATATCAAACCAATATTAACAAAAAGCAATTATCAGCTAATAAATCGGTTGCCAAATAGAGCAGCATTGCCAACTTAAAGTTATGAACCTCTAAAAAACACCCGATATAACTTTTTTTTTGGCAAAGGAACAATAAACTCAATCACTACGTACGAACGTACGTATGAGTAATATTTGTGCTTCACTAATTAAATATCACTCATACGTACTTGCTTAGTAATGTAATCCACAATATAAAAATTTACTAATACTCGGGGCTATTCGCCGGGTGCCCCGTTTGTCGGTTTTTTCAACTGACTCTGCTATTTTATGCAAACATGTGTGATTTAATGGTTACAAATTCAACATTTTATTAATATGATTCTAATAAAAAAAAGAAAATCCTTTACTTCTTACTACCAATTGAAATCTAAAAAAGAAATTTTACTTATCATAGGCTTTAACTTAAAATTAGTTTACAATTTTATGCTGATGACTTAAAGTTTATTCTTCACCGCTATCTTTCTAAGTTTCGCTGCTTACTTCATAGCGAATTTAAAAATTTTTATAGTAATGGACCTAAATTTGCAAAATATTAATACGTATTGTTACGTTTTTGCCACATGCCACACTGCGCGCGCGCAAGTTGATTTACTCAAAGAAACTTTTGATGAGAGATTACTTCCACGTAATAGCATAATTAATTGGCGACCAAAATCGTGAAAATTAAGCCGATTGATTATTTTTTTTAGGTAATGTAGAGCCACTACTCAAAGTCAATAAACCAGAGACAATTGAACACCTTGACGTCAACATTCGAAGATTTATTGGCGAAATACGGCCACATATGCTGCGAAAGGTTTGTCAAAATTGGTGCTCCAGATTTCGCCTTGTACACAAAAGCATCGGCCACATGACCGAAATCATATTTAAACATTAACAAGATTAAATCTTGTGTAACTGTGAAGAAAAACAGTCAAAGAGATCATAGAAGAGAATAGGGTCTAAGTATTTGATTGACCGGCACAATCACCCGACTTAAACCTCTCTGAAATATTGAGAAGAAAAATTTCAGGTAAACGATTCAAAAATCAAAACGAACTCTTTGAAAATCTAGAAGTTAAATGAAACGTATCCCGGATGCGTTATTGATTCCAAGCTGCTCAGATGTGGCCAAGTTATAAAAAATTAAGGTTCATCAAAGAAATAAAAATTTTGTGCTTTGATTTGCACGACACTGTAGAAACAACTCTGCTGAGTTGCGAACTTAATATAACGTTTTTAGAAATATTAAACTGCATAGAGCCAGGAGTATGTCAAAATCAATCCTGAGACGCTTACTGACTGTGCTAAATTACAAAGCAAAATATTACTTATTATTCGATTACTGCATTTTTACAATTTAAGTATTAGGTTTAAAAAATTAATTAAAAGTATAATTATTATCGAAGCACTTTCCAGTTTTCTTGTTATACGTGAAAAAGTATATCTGAAGCTTAAATAAGACCCCGTAATATCTAACGGCCATACGCAAAAAAAAATCTAAATGTAGACTTTTAGTGCACGTTAAGCTTAATAAGCATTTTTAAAAAAATCGTATGCAAAAGCCCTACTGTATTTAATAAATGCTTTACTAAATTTAAAGTTTTCAAAAAAGCGCATGCGACTTCATACTATTGGAACTATATGTCAACAAGATTATTGCCAGCTGATTGAGGTACGAAAAAATTTCTAATTTAAAGGCAGCCTATAAAGTGCATCAAACAGTAGTCAAACCAAAAAAGATTTATTTTTATTAATTCAATATAAATTATATTTTTGTAATATATCTGTTACAGTTTTCATTCAGCCTTGGCGTTATAGCTTGACATTTGCAAGAGCTACGTAGCTAAGTGTACATCTAAATCTGTGCGTGTTGGCGACTTTTTACAATTTTAGAAATAGATTTAAATTTGCAACAACGAATTTGTATTCAATTTTCCGTAAAAAAATGGATTTGATGACGCGCGAACGTTGGAAATGTTGGAAGAGTGTTTCGGCAACGATTCTCTAACAAAAGCGGTGGAATACCAGTGGCACGAGCGGTTCAAAAGTGGTCGTGAGTCTATCGAAGATGATAACGCAGTGGCAGACAATCGACATTGAAAGCCGACGTAAACATTGATAAAGTAAAAGAAATGTTGATCAATAACCGCAAGTTAACCATCAGAGAGATAATAGAGGACTTAAACGTTGCCCATGGATACCGTCTAAGACATTTTGGTTAAAGATCTGGGTTTCCGACGTGTAGCAGTAACGTTGGTGCCAAAAGACCTCAGTTTCATGCAAAAAAGAGACAGTGATTTTCGAGGGTGAATCCGATCCCACATTCATCAAAAGGATCATTACTGGCGACGATATGCGGGTTTACGAGTACGACATGCAAGCCAGACATTAGGCAAGTGAGTGGAAAAATGAGCCGAAGACCAAAAAAACACGTCGTTTTCATTGAAAAAAGAATACAATGCTCACGGTTTTCATGAATTATAACGGTGTAGTGCATCATAATTTTTTGCCAGAAGGCCAAACTGTAAGCAAAGAGTATTATTTGGGCATTATGAGACGTTTGCGTGAAGCAATTCGCCGAAAGAGACCAGAATTTTGGGCAGAACTGTCATGGATTTTGCACCATGATAACGCACCGTCACACAGTGCCATCATTATTCTAAATTTTTTGACAAAAAGTGCAAAAAATAAAGACCATCCAACAGCTACCGAGTTCACCTGATTTGACTCTTTGTGACTTCCTTCTATTCAATCGAGTTAAATAACCATTATGGGAAACGCGTTTTAGCAGCCAAGAGAAAATAATGGAAAAATCACAGGAAGCGCTGATGAACATACCAAAAACCGAATATAAAAACTGCTGCGAGGATTGGATCAAGCGTTGGCATAAGTGTGTTGCAATCGTTGGGGATTACGTTGATGGGGACAATATAGATTTAGATGAATAAACTTGTATTTTTAATTTTCTGAATAAATTCTGGGAACCCTTTGATAGAGGTGGTATTTATTGCAAAATTCTAAATTCAAATTCTAAAAAATTAAGTCGATTTATGTATTAGTGGAATAATAAATACTCGAATAACGAGCTTTATGTATTTGTTTTGATTTTATGTGCATCACTAAAAAAAAATGTTTTTATTGCGCTTAAATTTATTACAAAAAAAATTATTTTAGAATAAACAGTGGGCGTAAAAATTTATATACATACAGTGTTGTACAAAACCTAGCGCATGTTTTGAAGTTGAACAGAAAAATTATATTATTAATTATATTCTCAATCAAAAAAAAAACAAAACTTTACACATTTATTCATTGTTAATTCCTTAAAAAAAAATACATTAAAAAAAGGAATGATATTCAAAACTGGAATGGGAGAAAGTCAATGATACAAAAGAATCTGCATGCACTTTATTTTGCACTTTTCGCTTAAGTAGAGAAGAACTTACATACATATATTATTTGTCACTGTTCTTAGAACTCCTTTTTATGTGGTGTTTTGAAAGACTTTAGACGTAATCCTTACAATATTACCCAAAAATGTGTGAAAAATCTGGTACCATTCATATTATATTCATTGTCATAATTTCAACAGGTTCCATGAAGTCCAATTATATTTTTCAAGACATTTTTTCCTATTGTCGAAAAATTCTCTATTGGATTGGAATTAGGACTTTACGGTGATCACTAATTTATCTGTTGTGATAATTTCAACAGGTTCCATGAAGTCTAATTATATTTTTCAAGACATTTTTTCCTATTGTCGAAAAATTCTCTATTGGATTGGAATTAGGACTTTACGGTGATCACTAATTTATCTAAGTTTTCTGTTTCAACAGCCATTCTTTAACAATTTTAGCGGTCTAACTTGGATCAACATGTCACTAAAAGATGGCTTTTTATTTTGGGTAAGGTTGTATGCCTCTAAAAAAAATTTCCTTGACGCCAAAACATGCCATTTTTATATTATATATTCAGAACATAAATGTCACTTTAAAGTACTCTTAAAGCAGGTAACTATTGAAGTTAACGTAGGTTTAACAAAGGGATTTTGAGCTAATAATCGTTTTTTCATACAATTTTAAAAAAATTTACTTAACGAAGGTTTAACAATTGTTTGTTTTTTTTGCATATAACCGTAAATGTCTATTATATAATTTGCGTTTAGAGGAATACAATGCATTGCACTTATGTACGTTGCTCTAGAACTTTTTTGTTTTTTTGTTTTTTTATAACACAAAATAAAAAAAAAATTATTTCATCTTGTATTTATAAAATTTATTTTTTATTTCCAAAACATCTGAATAAATAAGCAAAGTGTAGCCATTAATTGGTTATCACTTTTATTGATAATCTGCCAAATTTTTATTGTCAATTTAATATTTGTGGTTTTCTTAATTATTTTTGGTTTGTTTATTTAATCTATCATCTAAATACAAAGGTAAAGCTTAGAAATGGTTTATAAATATATGTAAAAAATGTAAAAATGTATTATGAGAAGTGTAGGAATATATGTACACATGTATGTATGAATGTTTATAAAATAATTTATTTTTATGGTGAATAGTATGACATTTAGTTATGGTTTGTATTTTTTATTACAATTTTTTAATGTGTTTAAACAGTTTGATAGGTGAATACGAGTGTCTCAGAGATCTGTTATGCCTAAATTCCTTGGCGTTTTCAGTATCCCATGACCGTCTGGGCATGTTAAAGAATCACACCTTGTCAAAGTACTTCTGCAAGCAATTGATAGCGGATCTAGAGTGGACGTTGGATAAAATAACTTAATCATTGTTGTTAACTGTAGCGAGATTATGAGATGAATGGCACCATATTACGTATTTTACAACGGTGGCCTCAGGACAACGGCAAGGGGATCTGATGTAAAATGCTTTGTTGTTTCCCTTTATCTCTTAAGCTCGTATATAGAATTTTGTTTTTTTATGAACCATGCACCTGTCTATTCGCACATCTGTCATCCATGTATTGGAAGGCAAGTCGGTGTTGGAGGACTCTGGTCAAGAATCAAATGAAGTACAAAATCCTACCGATAAAAAGGAAGCCACATTAGAGGACACATAGCCTGCAAACTCAGAGACTGGAGACAAAGGAAAACAGACCAAAACTCTTTGGTGTTGCGCGCAAACGCCTAAAGCTCTACTTTGAGCAAAACGTCAACATCGAGTAGAAAGCTGTGCCTAAAATCAATGAAGGAGATCAAGAATGAACTAAAGAATATTAATATCCCTAGAAAGAGAAGTGTTCTGATGAGTCTACCCTGAGAAACCAAACCTGTCAGCTGGCACATCAAGGGCCAATGGATCAGGTACTTTATAAGCCCAAAGTAACCTGTGACATGGCCCACGTCGTCGGGCTGGAGCGATGACAAATTGCAATAAATCCAGACTGGACACAGTTCTGGAGCTCAAGAAAGCTGCACGTTTAAGCCGGCAAAGGCAGCACTCGGCACAATGTGTAAAAACACATGTTCTCGCAATCAAACCCTGGAATGATGGGGTCTCAAGAAGGGAGTCTCGAGAACGGAAACGTTTGTTGGGTATTTTTCTGAAAATCCAGAACCCCAACAACGAGAATTCTGTCATTAGCGAAAGAATAGCTGTACTAATGACGGCAATTGAGCCAAACTGGGCGTATAGACTGATAAAAATCCTAGTATCTCGTAGTGCTACGGAACAGTCTATATTAAGCCCACACGACTACAAAAGAAATTCAAGGGCGACGTACCTAGAGTGGCTAAGGTAAACGAAAGAGTTAAGAAGGCCAAGTCAAACTTACATGCTTTAGCTCGAAAAAAGAACTCAAGAAATCAAAAGTGGTGAAATCTAAACCTACGCGCTTGATACGTCAGTCTAAAGAACCCACTTAGGATCCCAGCATTGCTGACAACCCAACATGTTCTAAGCAGGTCATTGTTACAACGAACTTGAAGAGATTGGCTAAGTTAGGCAGTGTGACCCCGCAATGGCGACAGTGCGGTGTTACTGAAATGGTCTCTATGTGTGATCATAACTATTTGATATTAGATATTGACTGCACTTTGACCCTTAAATACGAATATGGCAATCCCAATGATACCAATTCATGAGTCTTAGTGCTTGGGTGCCAATTTGCCTGCAAATTGATTGAGCGTTGAGGACAAACGTTCACCATGTAGTAGTTGTGTAAATTTCATTTTAGACTACTGAATGCTTAGAAAATATGAGCCTACATTTAAAATGGAAATGTTTTATAATTTTTTATAAAGCACGCCGCTGTGTAATACTGTTATTTAACATGTTTCACTTCCAAATAATTTCCTGTTATATTGTACTCTATGGGACAGCAAGAATTCCCTTAAACATTTCATTTCTTTAAGAGCAAAAGTTGCTTCAGTTACAGCGCATGCCCATATACGAGTGTTACATAAAATTCATACACATTTTGAATATTCGTTAGGAGTAAGTCTAGATTCAGTTGTTCTTATCACTTGCCTATGATAACAAGTGAGTACCAGTTTGATAAGGTAAAGCGTTTACTGCAGGCAATAACTATGAAGCCTCTTCATAGATTACGTTGATTTTATTTTAACCGAAATTTAATACCGTTTAAGAGCTTTTCGCTTACTGTCAATACCCTTTGGCCAGGAAGAATACAAGTTTCTTTTTTCGTAATCCACTTCTAGGAAAAGGGTGTAGATAATTCAACATAAGTTTTTGATTGCATTTCTCCTACTTTTTTCATTTTAATTTTAGTGAAAACCAATAAAAGCTTCTTTAAATATTGGCATTGCAAATCCAGAAATTCATCTTTCTAAAGGAGAAGCTAAAGAGCAATGATAATAATGCCACTACAGTAGTATTTTAAAAACTTTTCATTACTTGTCGACTTAATGTACTTTCAATTGATTGGGATATTGGTTTTACTGTCAATGCGTAAAAGATTGTTAGAAGCATTACAAATTGGCCATATTTTGAACTTTGATGTTAAACTTTAATTTTATTGAAATGTTAAAAATGCTCAAATGTTGGTAAATGTTTGTGTTTGATGATTGTGAACAGGAATAAATTGGTCTTCTCTTTAATTTTACAAATTTTCATTTTTCTTATGTTTCTTTTATAAAACATTCATGCTGAGACACCACATGTGGTCAAATCAAATTAATACTATGACCACCACATATTTGGGCAACATCATCATCATTATCATCGTCATCGTCGTCGTTGTTATCCACATATACATTTATTTGGTTATGGTCGTGGTTGTAAAACATTTACTTGGCAATGTTAAAAACATACGAGGAATGTAAGGGACATTTAAGTGGGACACATATTTCTATTTTATCATTTGGCTTAAAATTTTAAACTGCAAGTCTTTTATGGTAGACCTTAACCCCTTATTGCCCGGCGGTACTTGCAATTACCATTACTTATTTTTGTGCTTTACTTATTATAGAAATATAGTTTTGCGATGTATATTCAGGCATCTGTTCTATAAAGTACCGTGTTTTCTTCCAATAACGATACAAAATCGTGCTTTTTTACTCCTGTTGCTTGTAAGATCAGTTATCCTTCAACAGTTCTAGTGTTTAGATGTGATTTTGGATTTCAAGCTTTAACTTAAACTTAGATATTGTTTAACATTGAAAAAGTGTGAACTTTAATTTTTTATTTTAATACATACAGTAAGGGACAAAATTGCTTATGAAAATAAAAAAAAAAACCATATAATGAAAATTTTTAAATTTTCAACCTGGCAACTTCCTAAAACTATTACGTGGTACGACTCTTTTTGTCACTACGATATGACAATCCTTTTTTAGATTTACCATTAGTTTTCATTTATATACTATGTTAACTTTAAAATCACAGGTGTTATTGAAATTTCGTTAATTTTCCATGAAAATTTTAGAAAGTTACCTGTAATTTTTTTTTAAGTGAGTAAATAATTACTTAAAAATAAAACTTAAATAAAAAAACATAAAAAATTAAATAAATAAAAGTTAAGCCAGGTTTTTGGTGATAGCCAAAATTAAATTTTAATTTTAAATGAAAGTATTTTAAGCAATTTACAGAAATGAGTTACATAAAGCGAAATTTCACGGAGATATAAAGTTTCAGTGGGATTCGTATGCAAAACAAAAAACACTAAGTGGTTCGAATAATATAAGCAATAGATCTGGTCGACCGAAAAAACTTTCACCCCAAGATTGTCGCGAAGCTAGACGATTAATTGTTACTGGTGTAGCCACTAGTGTACAGTTGAGGTCAAGCAAATAGAGCTCGCAAAAGAAATATGAAAAATTCACATTTGAAGATTGGATGCCTGTAACATGGTCAGATGAGACAAAAATTAATATAATCGGATGGCAGTGTATATGGATGGATAGAAGTGTTGCAATAAAAGAACGAAATATTTGTCAGACATTAAAATTTGAAGGTGGCTCATTGATGACTTGGAGTTGCTTTCGCGGGAATTTGCTTGGTGTACTCCGCCAAATCAGAGGAAAAATGTGTGCCACGGATTATATAAACATTCTTGAAGACTCATAAATTCCAAGTCTACACATTTTCGGCTTAGATATGGGACAGAATGACATCTTTATGCAGCACAACGATCCTAAGCATACCGCGAAAATATCTAAACGTTGGTTTAAAGAAAATGGGGTTAAGCTTTTGGATTGGCCTACACAGTCGCCGGACTTGAACCAGATAGAACACATTTGGTTAATTTTAAAGCGAAAAGTGTTTGCTCAGAAAGACGCGCCTACGAGCGTAGATGAACATTGGGAGCGTTCTGTGAAAGCTTGGGAAATATTGACCCGAATATGCTGACGAATTTCGTAAAAAGTATGCCTAATAGAATAAAGGCAGTTAAAAAAGTACGAGGTGAACACACCAAGTACCAGGTCCAAAAAACCATGACTTATCCAACATTCACAGTTGACATTCACTGACTTAATATCTTACGTAACACTCTTAACATAGATTTTTTTACTTTTTATTTTTTAGTCTTTAAAATGAAATTTGTTTAATTTAGTTCGAAAAATTAAAATATTAATAAATATTAATAATTTTAATTAAATATTAATAATATTAATAATTTCGTGAACGATTTTGTCCCTTACTGTATATCTACAAACGGTAATAAAACTCACTTTGTTAAATAAAATCCAGATTTAGTGGCCGTCGATAATTCCCAGAATCAGGACTGTTTTATATTCTTCCCGTCTTGGCAAAAAAAGAAACTTTTTTCTTGAGCTTAAATTATGTCAAAAGTAATAGTTTTTCCATGATAAAGGGTCTTGGGTTAGCGCAACATGACAAACATATAAAGAGAAGAATTACAATCGTTCTTTTCTATGTACCAGTTAGATTTGTTGGATCGCTTGTGAATCTCACGATGTCGGTTAGACCCAGCGAGGGATAAGAGACACTTGGAGCTCCTAGGACTTCAACTACTTTAAATGGACATGTTCCTTTATGTAGAGACTTTAGGAACGCAAAGTATACTGTCAGATTGATACTATCCTGATTAGCCCAAATTTCTTAGAAGAGTGACTGAAACACTACTTAAGCAATCTTTGTAGATGTCTTGATGCTTGGCAAAGTACAATATTGTTCCGTTTTTTCCTTTTAAGGAACGTGTTTTTATGAGTACGTAAATTGCAGTTAAAATAAAATAAATTTTGGGTTTGGTTTTAATTATTATCCTTTATTAACACAGTTTTGTGTTCCACTGCTTGTAACCTTTTCGTAAGCAATAACAATTTCAATTCGTAACTACTCCGTCTGCTTACTATTTTGTAAACAGCAACAATTACTCGACAGATCTTTATTCCTAAAGATCTTTCAGCCCGATCATTGTTACACCTTAGGTTCGATCACAACCTTATCAACCAGAGGTTATCCACACTTAACTCTCTTCACTGAGTTAGCTCCAACTAAACTGGTTTTTACTTCACTACTAGCCTCACGAGTTTACTCCCTATAAGCTATCTTCACACAGAGTTCAAACCAGCAAACTCTCTTCAAACAAATAACACGTTCGCTGAGTTTACACCAAATAAACTGATTGTTGTTCGCATCGAAGTGCTCTTTATATGGCTGAGTAAACAACACATCTAAAGCTTTCGAACCTCTTAATTATTCAGGTAGATCCCATTTCCTTTATGTTTTTTTTTTAGTTCTTATGTAGTCAAGCGAATGTAAACATCTACTGCTTTCAGCTCTTAGTATTTGTTGTCGCTTGTTTTATTTTAATTTACTTTATTCCTGCTAATGTTTGTTTTTCCGATTTGGTTATTTGTAAACAGCACGTATTGTTGTTTTTGCAGCTTTTGTTTATTTATTTTTTTGGTGATGACATAAACGACTGTTGTTCCCAACCTTAACTTTTATAACGATATTAATACTGGCAATGGCTCTTATAATAGCCATTTAGCTTAGTATTACCTAACTATGCCAAATGTACATCATTGGTGCACGAAACAAAGGACTTCCTACAGCGTCTTCTGATGTTTTCGAGTTAGTGAATTAGTTAGTTACAACTGTTAGCCAGACAAGAGTCCAGACCACTTGGGTCTAATACAGATCGCACTCAGATGCTCATATAAGTTAGCATTCAGTTGGACCTACCTTTCGGCACCCCGGCTCGGAACGAACAACTAGATGCAACTAGCATGCACAAACGAAGACAGGTTTGATGCAAAACGGATAGCCAAGAAAAACAGTCCTAGTATTCGGAATATTTGGACACTGAGATAGCAAATGTTAGACAGTCTCCTCTTCTTTCTCACCCTGACAACTGCTTCATTAGCCAGGCTCCTAGCATGCGCAGCAGCCGGGTGATGATAACATCCAACAGTTTTCGTAGTCTATGTCGCGGCATCCCCGTGATAGATTCCGAACGAGCCTGACCAAGGCCAGATTTGCTTCGATACATAGCAAGTGGGTTAATTCACCCAACTTTGCTAAGCCATGCCCAACATGTATCGCAAGACCAGAAGTCTGCAAGAGCAAAGAGGCATTCGAACTAAGTGATGACCACTAGCCTAGTTACTCGTACCTAACTCAAAATGAATATAAAAATATACAGGGAATTGTAAGATGATGCTTTCGTTTCGAGTTTGGATGATACAATTGATAAAGAGAAATTTCCAAAAAGTCATTGTAATGGCTTGAAGAGCACAACATCCCACTAAGGAATGGCTTGCATATAGTCCCGATTTGAATTCGGTAGAGAAGCTTGAGCTTTACAAAACTGTGCCAGAGCTTCAGTTGGTTATTATGGAAGCTTAGAATAATCTGGATCATCAGCTGCTTGAAAATTTGATTAAATCGATCTATTTTTTTTAATTGTAAATAACAATTTTAGATCAACTGATTTTAAAATAACTGTGGTATTGCTATTGGTAATTAAGTCGCTGTGTTTAAACGAATGTATACCAATTTTTTATGGTATTTTTAAATAGCAATCTATAAAAACAGCAGCAACTACAACAACTTTTTATACTTAATACAAGTTACCCTTACTTTAGTGAAAAATTGCGTTGGAACTTGTTTTGAATAATGCATTATTAAAAGAGATAGAAAGAAGCAGAATTAAAATAAAGGGTGCGTTTATACGAATATGTGCCACTGTAGTAGAGATAGTACTCGGTTAGAATATAGAGTATATGCATAATTATTAACTTATTAACCGGTTTTTTGTGCATTAAGCAAGCGTGTTATTGTTTGAAGTGATAAATGCAGTGAACGCTAAACGTTAAAATACCTGGTGTTTCTGCACAAGACAGCAAGAATCTATTAACTTGAGCAGTCAAGTACCATTTTTGGCCAACGGAGTTGCCCCACTTTGGTCATCACCATTTAGATGACCAGAAAACAGGGAACTGCCAGATCACATGTGAGAAACCTTATAAGCCATTCGACTGTAGGTAGATACAAATGCTTTGTATCCTATATAAGAATTTCTGTAGGAGCTGCAATGACGAATATGAGGATGCTACGAAACATATCAGCCGTTGCCCAGCATCTGACGAATTGAAAATTTTTTCTTTTTGGTCGGTACAAATAAGATAAATATACGTTGTAACGAGATCTTCTGGTTGGCTAAGAAAAGGTTCAATGCGACTTATGAGGATTTTGACCATAATGATTGCATACACAGTAACATAACAAGACCTAATCTTGAATGCAACAGAGCCGTGCCACGGACGCCTGCCAGTCGAGCACACCTAACTTCGTTCCTATTCCTAATCTATAGCAGATCTCTTATTCACTACCACGAAAGTGATATTCATCATAAATCAAATATAGCAGGGATGTTAACGAATTTTATTTCCTTATTGTTTTGCTCAAAATTAACTTCTATCCAACAGCTTTGGTGAGTACGTACAATAAAATCGGTAAATTTTTTCTATATCGATGTGTCTGTAGGAGATTACACATCTATCATCAGCGAAATCAATCCTGTTTGTGTAGATTCTATTTGCTAATCATCTCCATGATAAGTATTATCTCAGGTAAAAGCGAGTGATTTAAGTAAATGATTGGGATTGCCCTGTATACTTACTTAATCTGTAGTAATTGCTCATACTTCGGCGGAATTCATGTGACATTTATATCACTGAGTCTGAATAACAATAATTTATTGAATAATTTTCAAACAATTGGAAAACGTGACACACTGTAGGACAGAATAGCAAACAATACCAAAGCTATTGACATCTGACAGTAGTTTTGACATGTGGTAATAAATACATTATAACCAAAAAAATTGCCATAAGAAAGAAAATTTGTTGAAATTCCATTAATGATTCTTATTGTGTAGAGTACAAGAGTTCTTCTACATATGCATTAGTCACATCCAATTCTATAATTAAGCCGAAATTATTATGATATAATTAAATAGCTTTAACAACCCTCGCAATTTTTAGAATTTTGTCCAAAACTTTATCAAAACACTCACTCCCCTCTTCATTAAAATTGTAAACTCACATATCATTTGTAGGAAAAAGTGGTTCCATTCGTAAAGAAAAACTTATTTAATATTCTGAGGGAATACTTTTGGTCATTTATTATCGTCTGATAAGAAATTCCTTTTCTGTTTTCCGAGCACTTGTTACACTTTTTTTCCATGTGCGAGTATGTAATGATGGATTCGTTTGACTGTGAGTATCTATTTAATACGTAAGTAAAAGGAAAAAAATCCAACTTTTATGAAGTCAGTTTTTATATAAAAAAGTAATACATAACCACACATACTATATGTATGTATATTTGAGCATAAGGGAAGGTGTTTTATTAAGTTTTGGTTCTTTTCTTCCCTATACGGACAGTGACATGTGAATTATTTTTTATGAAGTATTTAGACGTACGTCCTACGTGCGTGATTTTTTTAAAATTTTTCACAAAACCTTTACTATTTGAGACATTTCACTATTTACTTAGAGAAGGTTTTGGTTACCGTCCAGAATGTATATATACATGTATGTATGAATTTGTCTCTTGAAATTTGGAGGAATTCATGCGAGATTTTGGAAAAATATTCTATGCTTAGGAACTAACATTACATGGTTAGTTAATATATCAGTTAAACATTTGAGGTTTTGTCACATAGTTTTTTGTTGATTTTAAATTTTACTTAATGTTCTTCGTTACTTCTTTGGTTAGCACACAATTTATTAATGCACGGAGAGAGTACAAAATTTTGACCTGAAAACATATAAAAACCAAAAAAAAAAAAAAGATAGGAAGAACAAAGTCGGCAGACTATTTTCCGTCAATCGTCTTCAGAGCATATGGCTTTCACAAAGCATTTCCATCTGACACAGTTTACAACTACTTAATTATGCTTCTTCTCATGCTAGATTTTTGTGTCTTCGTCGTGAATAATTGTGCGCATGTGCAGATGTTTATTGGTCTATCACGATTTCTTGAGAATTCCACTCGAGTACAATTTCGGTGATTCTGTCGGGACTCTTTCAGATGGTGTTTTTGATCCACATACATTTCCTTTTTCTTATTTACTTCAGTATAGTTTCCTCTTTTGTCATGTTTCACAGTTCTGTGTTATTTATGGTGTTCGGCCAGAATATTCTGCATATGATACTGAGGTACTTTTGGTGAACACCTGTAGTTTTTCCAAGATGTTATTCGATACAAGCCATGTTTAACTACCATACAGCAGAACTGATTTAGCAGAAAAGTTTGAAAAATCTTAGTTCGTCTGAATATATGTGAGCTTCTCCATATTGACTGCAGTCGACCGAATGCTGCTCTGGCTTTACTGAGCCTGCTGTCTATGTCTATGGTACTAGTTTTGTTAATTCGCTTTATATTTAGCTAAAGTCTAACATTGAGAGCTTATCCTTCTAAACCCTTTAGTTTTGATTGCACAACGAAGGCCATATGCGAGAGGAGGAGACAGGAGCAACTACACCCATTACGAGTGACTCTTTGGTGCGGCTTGTTGAGCGGAGGCATCGTTAGGCCTTATTTCTTTGATAATGAGGACGGCGCAAGCATAACGGTCAATGAAGACACCTATCGCACCATGATAAGGGATTTTTTGTGCCAGCCCTTTATGGTATTAAAGCCAAAGATATTTGGTTTCAACAGAATGGTGCAACTTGCCACACAGCATTCATGTCACAATTGATTTATTTCGTCAAACCTTTGATGGCCTTCTAATTAGTCGAAATAGTAATGTCAGTTGACCGTCAAGAAGCTGCGATTTGACACCGTTGACCTATTTTCTGTGGGTCTCCGTTAAAGTCTTATGCCGACAAACCGGAGACAATTGAGCATTTGAAAGCCAACATTCGTGATGCCATTGCCGAGATGCGATCCCGTACACTGGAAAAAGTTCTCGAAAATTAGTCCAATCGAATGTGGTACTGTGGGGAAAGCCCCGGCAGTCATATAAATGAAATAATATTTAACTTCTAACCGGAACAGTTGTACTTCAAACCGGTTTTGTTTCATTGCATTTTTAAATTTAAATTTTTAAATGGTCCGTCCTATACATGGTGTTAAGCATAGTAATTCCAGTCTAGGTTTTGCAATCTTTCAAATTACACTTTGTGGCAACTTTCCAATAATGCCTTTCCTCCACGTTAGACGCAGCCATTCTTTCCCCCATACTGATGCCATTGTAGAAGTTCAGCCATTGTTTGGCTTGAGATATCCTTAAGAAAACAACTTATACAACAACTTCAGTATATAAAACTTGTATTCCCCAAAGGAATAATTTCGGGACTAACTATTCCGTATTTTCTAATTTTTACTGCTTATGCATTGGTTTTTTATCAAAATGGCTCAGTTGCTTGGAGCGTCGTGCTAATAACGCGGATTTCGTGTGTTCGATTTCCCCATATGCCTCTACATCACTTACAAAAAAAATGTCTTTTTTCAATAGTGGCCGCTGTGGTATGGCATTTAAGACATCCGCCTACCAACCAGAACGTCCTCGGTTCAATATCAGACCAAACCATCTGAAAAAGAAGAAGTTTTTTCAACAGCAACGGTATCACTTCATAACATTAGCTAGTAACTTGGTTATGAGTATTCCTACAACTGAAAACTTCTTTAATGCATTCGACATTCGGAGCCGGTGTTAAACTGAGTCTAAAAATAGAATCGGGTGCAGCTCATTAACTGAGAGAAGTCCCCATGTTTCTTCATGGAATGTTAAGGGAATTATTATTATGTTGTGGGAATTAAGTTTCTTAATGATAACAACGTAATGTTGTCTAACTAAATGGTTTTTTGGGTTTGTCTTTAATACGAGAGCGCAAAATTCTTATTGCCATCGTTAGACTTTTTTATAATCTTTAACGCAGTTTTTAATGTTACAAAAAAAAAATAAATAAAAACAATAAATATTTGCGGGTATTTTAAAAAAAAAGATAGTTAACGTTATTGGAATTTAATCGAATTAAAATACGCAAATCGAAGGAAGTATTTAATACAACGAAGACGACACCATAAATAATACAATATACTCTGGCTAACTTTTATAAATCTCATTGTAAGAAAATAAAAAAAAATATAATTTTTTAATATTGAAATTATCTACATGACTGTCAATATGAGAGTAACATGTATGATTTACATTTTTCGTAGTTTTAATAAAAGGAATTCGAGAAATTTTGATATTTTAAAAATTCGTGAATAAAGTTACTTCATAAAAAAACAAGAAAAAGGAAATGCCAGTCACTTGGTCATTAGACGTATCTGCCAAATGGATTATGAGAATGATTTACAAAATAAAGAAATAAAGTTTGTGAAAGTATATTAGATTATGATTAAAGCTATTTCTATAAACTGCTTAAAAACTAAGCAAAAAAAAAAAAAAGTAATTTTATATCGGAACGTACTCGTAATGCCCTGTCATAAGAGTAAATGCTGTATAGAAGCAAACTTAACGTTTATTTAATTATATAGATAAGTGCAGATTCAATATAAGCTATTATTTTATTACATACATTTTTTACGACTTTGCTGTGGCAGGGAAAAAGCTGCACAAACCTATCTATTTTTTATTTTTCGGAATATATTCAAATTTGCGTAAAGAAAAAAAATTATTATTATTTTTTGTTTATAATTATTTTTTACAGATTCATTTACTGTTTTAATTTTTTTGTGTTTATTTTTTTAAAACTACTCGCAGACGTCAAGAATCTGAGGAGCGCGGATATATTTCGTAACCATCACCTTATTGTTTACATTATGTCGCTGTTACTAAATTTCGTTGGAAACAAAAATACTCAATTCAAGGATACTTTTAAAAGGGAGATTAGCTGTCAACACATCGCAGTGGTTGTAACGGAAATAAACTTGAATGAAAGACGGGGGATAGTAGAGAACAACAATATCAGCTACCCAGGTCATGGGCCCAACAAACGGTAACAGGAAAAAGTAAATCTTAGACCAAACATATAGCAAGATAAGTGAACGAAAGAATGTGCACAATTATATAAACACATTGGATCCGAACACCGATTCACAAGAACTACGACAAAAACATGCCACTCTTAACCGAGAGGTTTAACGATCGAAATATTAGGGAGATCGGACGGTTATTATTCGACCAATTTTAACAGGTTTTTTGGTTTTGTCGAATACGATTTTTCCAAAATCCTCATTTTTCGAATACCAAATAAACCGGTTGATTTAACACGAACCGGTTCATTTTATTGCAAATATGCACATCGTTTAACTATTTGTATAAATTTAGTTATTATAACAACAATAATTTTCTCTCATATTCTGTAAATAAATATTGAAGCAAAACACACTGAAAGCAACAAACGCTAGCTCCAAACGGCAAATATACTAGTTAGTGAAGTTTTTCACAGCATAACTACACATAACTAGTTGTCAATATTGTGAGGTGATATCGCTGTTGAAATTTTTCAGATGGAGAAGCCTGGGATTGAACCGACGACTTCTTCGTTGGAAGGTGGGTGTCTTACCTAACAAATCATAGTGACATACACACTATTAAATACGTAGAGCTCGAATTTACCTACAGTGCTGTTCGAAACCTAAGCAACTTTTCTTGTCGAGGCAATTAGGGACTCGTATATCACTAACTAATAGGTTTATTCAAAGTAAAAGGTTTAACTTTGCTATCCCAGGTACCTAAGTTAGAACCATAATAACAAACTTGTAAATCCATTCTCCACCAAGTAATACAAAAACGAAATTAGCTCCTTCAGTAGCTGTTCGAAACATAAGCAACTTTTAGTACTTTGTGTAATAGATTTTTTTTATGGCCTCCACGCACTGTTTTGGCATAGATTTGTTAGAATAATTGTTAGTATTGATTGCCACTTTAATTTTAAACTCTCCGCCGACTTCTGCTTATTTTAAAACGACGTGGTTTAGCTCTGTGCTTCAAGATTTAAGAACAGTTTTATTTAAATAAAAGAACCGGTTAACTGTTTATTTGAATAATTATTAAAAATGGCTACTTTTCGAATTATTCGAAAACCGGTCTTTGAAAACAGTGGAATAATCGATCTCCGTAGGAAATATATAACCACTCACCTTGGAAAGGCCGAAAAAGCAGCGTATCTAAATGACTTGCAAAGTACCTGCAGAGCGAAAGCTACAGGAAGAGGAAAACGCAGCCCAAATAGCATTTACCCATTATTCAATCAGCATTGCAACTCCTTAACTACGACCGACTAACAATATTTCGAGTTGTACAATAAAATAAGTGCAACAACAACACATTCGAAGGTAACATAGCGCAATGTAACCGGTCATGTATAATAGATTCTCCCCAAATCATAAAGAAGTAGGCCGAACAAATCTGCTGCTCTAACCCCAAAGTTTTTTAAATTCGATCACAAGTGGTCAGCAACCCTACTCCTACTTTTCATTACAGAGGCTGGGTTGAACACTATCATATTCTGGTGCTGAAACGAAAGCTTGAATGCAAAAGTAGGCGAGGCATTTCACTAAAGCTACAGTTAATGTCACAGTTAAAAAAAAAATAATTACTACCATAATCTTAGAGCGTTTATTGCCACTTAACTTTGGAGGAGCCAGATCCTGCGCCGACCTTATCTCCACCCTACACATCATCGTCGAGCAGGCTAGAGGATAAAACTCTTCGATGTTATTCACTGGAACAGCCTTTAACAGCAATAATTATAAACCTGCGCAGAATCGGATTTTACTAAATGGCTGCGTATACGCAATGGCTTCGTACTAGCGTCGTAAGGCTATGTACTCTCATGAGCACCACCAACATCGGAGCACCAAACGGCATTCAATTCTCACCATAGACAAAATCAATGATCTGAATTACGCTGATGATTTGCCCCTGCCTGTCCACAAATTCGGCACATTGATCAAAAACTAAATGTTTTAAAGAAAAATGCACTTAAGGTTGCCTTGAATATAAACCTCAAGAAGACGAAACTAATGATAATCAACAATAGTAGTCGCAACCTAATATTCGACAACACCATCATCCAATAAAGCCAGAAATGCAATGTACGCGCTGAAATATGGAAATCAAATAATCTCAAGCAGGCTTCACAAAAATATACCTAAGACGAGCAATGCGAGGTATCTGGTCCAACACATTATCAAATATCAAAATCCATCGTACAACAAACCAAGTTCCTGCTCATGAAGACTTCAGGAAACCGAAATATGGTTCCGTTGAGCACACATTAAGGTCGTCAGATACCATATAACTACAGGGTGTCCGACGGGAAGTTATAATACTTTGTTTGTTTATAATTTTTGATTATATGAAAGAGAATGGATCTTATATTGATAAATGTTTTATTTAATGTCGGCAATTTTGTATATCAGATAAATGGCCGCCTTTCGTAGCTTCACAAATGCGAGCCCTTCTGAGCACATTTTCCATTACATTCTCACACATTGCAAGCGGTTTTCATTAATTTCATCACGAATATTTCGTTTGAGTTGCACCAGCTTTTCTAGTTTATTTGCATAAACCTTGCTTTTCAGATATCCCCACAAAAAAAAGTCCAGAACAGTCAAATCAGGCAGCAATTCCATTGTAATCCCGCCTGTATGCTATGTGGCACCATCTTGTTTAAAACACATGTTAGCCAAGCCCTAAGCATAGAGTTGTGGCGTTAAAAAGTTTTCAATCATATCACGATATCGCTCCCCATTGACATTTACGGTTACGCCGTTTTCAGTTTCAAAGAATTAAGGTCCAATGATTCCTCCTGATCAAATTTCACATCAGACTGTCACTTTTAATGGATGCAAAGATGAGTGATGAATAATTTGAGGGTTTTCCATTGCCCAGAACCGACTATTCTGTTTATTCTCATAACCATTCAAATGAAAATGTGCCTCGATGATTCATTTTGATAAAATGTTTTAAGAGTTAGAACACGTTGTTCTACTGAATATTTTTCCATAATAAGTTTGCCACGTCTCTACTTCACGACTGCCAAAATTTACCAAAATGGCGGCAAAACAAAGTAGTATACCTTCCTGGCGAACACCCTGTCTCTAAGGCAGTACTAACAAAAAACTCGCAAGGCAATCGAGGAAGGGGTCGGCCAAAGAATACATACCGTTTTGCGGTAGTGAAGTAGGTAAAAGTAGCCAGTTATAGCTGGAACGAGGCAACAATAATTTCTCCAAACAGTGTTCGATGGAAATCTGTAAATGAGACCGTTAGCTCCCCAGTGGAAGAATAGCAGAACATCATCGTCATTATTCTAATTATTCTGGAAAAGATTAAGTAATAATGTCACAAGTTCTTGAAAAACTAGTCTTAAATACCACGGACAAAATGTGCTATTTAATAGCTAGTTATTTCAATAAATGCTTCGTTTATCTTGAAAGTGACATTAGTCACTTAAGTTAATTATAATATTCGTTATCTTATCGCAATCAATTAGTGAGAATACCTGAGATTTTAACAAAACAAGAAATCACTGTACCGTAATGAGAAGTGGTGAGACTGCTATGACTGTAGGCAATAATTTAAGCCTTATTTGATTTGAAAAGACTTAGTGACTTGTACTACTTTTAAAATAAACGGCTAAAATGTTTGTTGTTTTATTTTAAATTAAATTTGTTTAAGCAGATAGAATCGAATTTGTAGTGTCCAGTATCACACATATGTATATATGTAGTAGAACTTCGCTGAATCTAGTTCTGCGACTTAAACATTTTCCCTTCTGAATTGGAGGTAAAGGGTACTCCAACCACAACCCACGACGTTAATTGTACATAAAACAAACAAAAAATTTTAGAGAATTATCTTAATATTTTTATTATGATGGAAGAACCTATGACAATTATGTGTGAAGCGAAATATCAGACAAATGCTCGCCACGGCTTCGGTCGCATACCTCTATTCGTTAAACAATATTATCAATGACTCTGAGACATAATTGGGGTTCAATATCGTTAATAGGCCAAAATATCTCATCTTTTATCTCTTGAATTGTACTTGGCTTATTGACGTACACTTTTTCTTTGAAATATCCTCAAAGAAAGAAGTCCAACGGTGTCAAACTAACATCGCCACTACATGAGATACCTCGGTCATTGAATTTCTCGCAAAAAGGAGCCATTGTTTCGTTGCCTGTGTGGCAAGTGGCACCAGCATGTTGGAACCACGTATCGTCTAAGATATCCGTTATCATATCACGATAACGAACACCATACAAGGAAACTGCTTGGCCGACCTCATTTTCAAAGAAGTAGAGCCCGATGACGCCACCAGCCCATAAATCGCACCAAACAGTCACTTTTGTATCTGTATCGGTTTTTCAACAATCATTCTTCGATTCTAATTACCAAATTAACGAATCCACTGAGGTGAAAGTGTGCCTCGTCGCTGAAGATGTTTTTCTTTGTAAAGTCACCATCCACTTCTGTTTGTTCAATTAACCATTCGGCTTAAAATGGTCAGTAGACTTGAGTCATTTGAAACTTGTAAGCGTATGTTCGTGAAGGGTTCAATTGTTGGACACGACGACGAGTTGAGTTTGACGGCCACACTATCACCAGCAACGGCAATGTTTTCCACAGAACAAACTGGGCGAGCATGTACAGGTGTATTTACTTTTCATACAGACACGATTTGCTAAAATTTGAGCACAATTTTCTCGATTGTGGATACATTTGGTCGATTATGCTAAGAAAAAAAATCACGAAGTGCACGAAATGCATTTTGATGTGAGCGCCTATTTTCATAAAAGGCTTCAACAGTCTTAACGCGATGCTCAGTGGTCCACCTCTCCATAGTTAAATAAACCAAACACTAAAGCAATGAAATGCCAAATTAAGTTGGCCAAAAAACTTGATCTTAAGGTATGGCTCACAATTAACATCGTGGATTATGGTTAGACCACACTTTAGAAAGAAAAATTAAAAATCAACTATTAAGCACCACTCATTTAACAATCTCCTCTTTTCCTATAAACTAATCAAAAAATGTGAAGATCGTTTATTATAATTTCTTTCAAGACTTTCTTCATTTAATCCTTTAACAAAAAAAAAAAAAAAATTACTTCAATTCCCTTGACACAATAATTACCTTAACAAATTCATCTCATATTGGCATCAATACTTGTAAAATATGAGCAGTTCCCATCTCAGTCGAAATGGTCGTAATTTAACAACAACAAAATGAAACTTCCAAAGATTTATAACACTTTTACACTAAAAATAATAATAAAATACTCGTATCAAATACATCTCAAACGTAGCCTTAAACCAGATCCACTAAAATTGACTCAGGTGTAAAAAGCTATCAGAAAAGCACTTTATTTTTATCACATCATTGTTGTAAACTGGTACTCTACCATGGATATCCTTTAAATTCGTCAATTATTATCAAGAATGTTGTAAAATGGAAACGTAAAAAAAACAAAAATGCTTGTGATGGAGAACGAACGAACGAACACAGAGAAAGTGTTTCTTTTGGTTTTTCGTTTATCCAATAGAGAAACACAAAACAATGGAAAAATTATTGGCAGTTTCTCACTTTCAAATTAGGTTTTTTTTGTATGTGTGAGTGTATGTATGTGTATGGTATTTATACGAAAATGGGCTTTAAGCCTTATGTATGTGTCTGTAGGCATATATGTGAGTAAGTAAAAAAACAATATTATTAGTGGTGTGAATGCTTTCAAGTGTATTTTTTCTCCTCTCCATATACAGTAATTGAGCAGGAGCATAGGTAGCGAATAAACAACAAAAAATCGAGAACAAAAGAATTTAAAGCTTCCAGATGTTGACTGTTTCCTTTGTTACTACTACTAGCTGCATGGAATAGCACAGAAAAAAGTGGAATATTGTTACAAGGATAAAAAAGACCATAGGCAAGCAATTACAAAGCTATTAAGAGAATACCCCCTCATAACTTGCCATGAATGTGTGTTTCAGAGAGAGTGTTTAACAATATAACATTCCATTATATAATATAAAGGAAAATAGAATAAAAAACCAAAAACAAAAAAAAGAAAAGTAAAACAAACAAAAAAAGTAAAAATAATACAATAACTTTCCTGCCTTTAAAGCAGAAAATTTGATGGAATAAATAAATGTGTTATGGTAAAAGAGAAAATATAATTATAAATTTCTTCTTTTTGTTATTGTTTTCTTTACAAAATTGTTTTGTTCGACACTGTTATTGTTATTTGTAAACGTAAAAACGACAATTGTCACATCTTTTAGAATGTGGTTTCATACAACACTAAAGTAAAAAAGTCAATCCACTAAATTCAATTATATTGTAATCTGTACGTGTATCTTGAACGATTGAAATATAAAGCACTTTTCTAATTCCTCTAAATATTTAAAATCTAATAGCTCATCTATCTAATAACTTATAGCTTAAAAAGGACCAGAAACAAAAATGTCAGAAGAAAATTCATTAAACTGGATTTTTTGAATTTATAAACTACATTTCAATATTCTTCCTCTTATTTATGCATAAAGCGTAAGATATTTACCAATCGCAATATTAAAATGTCCGCTAATTATTCTTCACCCACCTTCCTATAAATGGGAGTAGCAGACCAATATTTGGCATATATGGTTGTATAATAGTACTCTGTACTACTATACCAAATTTCATAACTATAGCTTGGGTTTTTTCCTAGTTATAGGTATCCCTGGAAGGAGAAGAGTGGCCATGCCCATTTTCGTGGTGATTGTCGACATCGACTCTACGAACTTACCTGCCAAATTTCATTAGTCTGGAATCAATATGTCCCTAAATGTTTAATTTTACCAATTAACCACAAAAAATTTGTGGTATTTGGATCAAATTGAGAAACTCTTCATTATAGCGCGCATGGGATTTCTGATTTCAACCAAACATAAGGAAAAATCTTGTGCGTGGAAAATCGGTAAAATTTATTATTTAGGAACATATTGATCGCAGACGAATAAATTTTGGTGGTATTTCGATTTTCCTATATCGAAAATTATTTCTACAAGCTATCTACACCTAATAAGCTCTCCAACAAAAAAAGAATGGTTAAAATCGGTTCGGTAGTTTTCTAGTACACTTATTACACACAAAATATATGAAATTTTTTATATACACACTAGAGTTGTACCTGCTTTTTGACTGATGTACATAAAGGGTGGGCAAATTTTCTTTTTGAAAAATTCAGTTTTATTCATACCAATATAAAACAGAGTTATGGGGACTAATAATGAAATATGATGTCGGGCAAATGTCCGCCTCTAGCACTTCGGCAGACGGCCGATCTTTTTACAAAAATTTTGAACTATATTTTGTAATAGAAAATAAGCCAGCGGCGTAAAGTCACAAGAACGAGGTGGCCAATTGACATCGCCAAATCGAGGAATTACGCGGCCGGGAAATTTCTCACTGATATTAACATTAGCCAACTGTGGCCAAGAAAATTTGGTTATCATGGTTTTGTAGCGCAAAAAATTCACGGTGACAGCATTTGCTTGCTCATTTTCGAACAAATACTGGCCGATGATGCCGCCAAACCACAAACCGCACCATATGGTCACTTCCTTTAAAATAAATAGTTTTTCGAGGTCTGTTTGTGAATTTTGTGAGCCCCATATGCGATAATTTTGTTTGTTTACATAACCGCCTAATTGAAAATGGGCCTCATCACTGAAGATGATTTTGTGGAAAAATATGGTTTAAAATTATGTGAAAAAACCAGACATCTGCCAACGTGCTAGAGGTGAACATTTACTCAAAATCATATTCCATTATTAATTCACAAATTTCTATTTTATATTGGTATGAATAAAACAGAATTTGTCAAAAAATGTGTTTTTAAGACAATTTACTTCCTAAATTCACTCAAATTTACGCACCTTTTATAAGGAGAGATTTAAATATTACCGTCCTCTACACATGAAAAATTCGAAATTTCAAAATAACCAAATACAGAAACTTCAACGCTACCCATTCTCAAGATATACAAAAATCATTGTCTAATTTGTGTGGGGGGTATCATGATTACATTTTCGATTCAGTCAACTTTTTAACTGATGGTGTGTACTATCTAAGAAGTCAATCAAGAAGATTGCGAAAGAAACGAAGATAATCGGAATACCAGTGTTTGGCTTCGGTTGGGAAATTGCGAGCTCAGTACCCACTCTAGCCAATTCTTCACCAATGCACATTCCGACGATAGCCATATGCGCCATAACGCATATAAAGGTTACCCTCTACTGATCCAAGAAAAACCTCCAATATTGCACAGCCTTTAGAATGACTACGATCTCTGCCTGAAATACACTACATTGGTCAGGAAAACCGTAAGACAGTTTAATGTTGGAACCTCCCGTGTAGGCGTACTGAGCACTATTGGCAAGAGTAGGAAAGTAGTTGGATTATATATCATTGTCCAGAAACCTATCCAAGGTTTTGGTGGAAATATAGAGTTTTTCCGCCCAAGGAATAAAACTACCTTCGATCTCTCTTTTTCTTTTTTTGTTAGAAAAGGCAAAGTGGCAATCTGCATAACAATTAGCGTTGCCGTTTGGTCCAATCAAACCAATCAAATTGGTAGTTTTATGCTCTTAAAAAATAATTTGATAGTTTGGTTGGTTTGTTGCAATTTTGTTACATTTGTGGTAGATTTTTGCTTTTAAAGACACCGTATACTCTTAGGAAAAAAATTTTACTTTTATTTGAATAAAGAACAATTTTCGCTAATGTAAATACTGTTTAAAAAATGTTTCTATTTGTAATAACTATTCTTTTGCTCAGAAACTGTTTACCCCGCCTTTGCAAATGTATCAGCCTGCAAAAAAAAAAATTCCATTTTGTTAACAAATCGCTTCGTATTATCTTCAAGTATTTTCAAATATGTGAAAAGAACCATAGTCGTACTAATAAAAATTTATAACGAAACTGCCTAGATTCATGTTATATCGTTGGTATCAAATTTTTATGTCGGAATTTTTTTATTTTTTTGCCAAAATCTTTGTTTTTTTGTCACACCCAATTATTGCTTAATAAATTTACATTTAGCGCTCAACACAACTTTTTCGAAAATCGCTACAAACACTCGAAAGCCGCATAATGTCGGTCAAAGCTTCACACCCACTCCGGTTAAGATATCTGAGTAGATTACCCAATTCAGTGCCACATATTGCTGAAAAGTCGTGTAGAAACAACTCGTCGAAGGCTCTACGGGGACGGTTCATAGGGTCCGGACAATAACTTAGGAAGTGCTCAATAGTCTCTTCCACCTCCACCTCCTCCGCTGTACCCAGGGTGTGCAAAAACCCATTTTTTCAAAAAAACGCAACTCACCGAGTTTTATTGGGTTTTATAATGGCTTTAAAATTTCGAACATTTCGACAATATTTTTATTTTGTTTTTTTGTTTTTTGCTTTGTTTTAGTATTTAAATGCAATTTATTACTCTTAGTGGGATCTAGGCGCCATTATGTACTATGAGCTGCTAAAAGTAAGTGATCAGAGCAGACTGCAACTACTTCGTTTAAGCCGGCCAAAATATAAAGGCAGATAAAGTTATCCTTTTTCATGATAACGCTCGGCTTTACGTCGCAAAATTTACCAAGCAGTTTTTGGGAACGGTAAAGAGCGACACCCGCTGCATTCTTCAAACATTGCCCTTTCTGACTATTAGCTGCTTGGACTGAAACAATATCTTTTGGCATGTCATCGAATCACTTTTTTTAAGAAATATAAAATCGGTTTCAAAGTGGATCGCTTCAAAAGACGAGAAGTTTTTTTGATACTGGATTCGGACATTGGCTCAGAGATGGGAAGAAGATGTAAGCAGTGATTTCGTAAATTTTTAAACCTTTCAATAAAATACCCGCCCGGGTTTTATTACCCAGTTGTACCGTACCTCCATTCTGCAGGCATGACTTCTAATCAGCACAACCACTAGCCTAGACACATTTCTTCTACCACGACCAATATCGAGCGAGTTCCCTTACATCATATTTAGCCAAGTCAGATTCGTGATCCCACAGATTTACTCCTGTAGTCCGCAGGAGTAGTGTTAATGGACGTTCAGTTCCTCATGTCTTATGTAGTAGGAAAGATTTTTGCGACTAAAGTACTAATCCTACCTAAAATGCGTTTGTGGGATTCGTTTGCCAATGAGTATTAGGGAAGAATAAGTAATTACACTGGTCTACAGCAAAAAAAGCCTTTAAATAAAATTATATGGAATATAATGATTTTGATGCGCTAATTTCATATCCGCTTTCACTTTAATGCTTTTTTATGACTTTTTGGATATAAAAGAAAAAAAATTCCATTAATTTTACAAGAAAAAATTTATTCGCTAATTTTGGTCAAAGTTAGGTACCTGCATTTAATTTTGAATAAAATCAGCAATAGCCAATGGATTTTCATGATTTATAGCTTATTTTATTCTCAACATTTTTAGCTTTAATATAAGTTCTCAACATGTAAAATTTTCATTCTATAAAAATTTTTTATGAGTTTTTGAAAAAAAAAATTGCTCTAAGATGCGCGAAAAAATTTTTTTTCGCAACTAAGTTATGAGTAACTCCGAAACTGTTAAAAACACAAATAAATGTCATTCAGGTGATTTAGAGAAAATTTTGTTTTTAAACCTTTGCTGGCCCTTTCCTTAAAAGTGGTAAAGTGGTTTTCATGTTATGATGAAATATATTGACATAACTACCATATATTTGGCGAAAAATTTGCTACGCCCATAAAAAAAAATTGAACCCGATGGGAAAAAAAAACTGAAAACGGATTTGAACTCACCGTATCAAAATCATTATTAAAGGCGAGAAAATATTTTGTTTTTTGTAAACCAGTGTTATTAGAAATCAATTAATTTCATTAGAACACATTTCGTTATAGTACCGATATATATTATACACCGTCTTAAGAAATCGAGGCTCTTGAATGCTTTTTTCGGCACTCGAAATATGTGATCGTTTCAATGAACTTCACAATGAATCACCATGACCACAACACAAATTTAGGATAAAATATGTAGGATATGAATGTATTGCAGCTTTCATTTGTGAAAACTAAGTGACTGAATAAATTTTCGATTTTAATTATAAGAACTTTTTAATTTCTTACTTGAATTAAGTAGGCTGTGACCGATTTTATTAGAATTGTAGAAAATTTTTGGTAGGAAATTAACTTCTTGCGTGGCAATGCTAAAAACGATTGATAAAATTTATAAGGGTGAAAAGAAAACGCCATTCACCTACTAAATTGATTCTAAGACATACATTTTATTATAGGGCTTAACAAAGTTGAACTTGATTGAGTGTAATTGTATTGCTTGTGTACTTACTAAGTATTGTATATTAATTTAAACATTTTAATTTTTAAAACAATTACTAAAACCCTCAATCAAAACAGTATTTTTTGGTCAAGTAAAATCGTATCTTATATGAGTATCACTTTTAATAACTCAAAGCAAAAAATTTTATTAAAGTCCATGTGGTTAGAGCAAAATACAGCAAATAGAATAACATCCATCAACAATAGCAAGAACAACATATAAGAACAAACAAAACAATTTGTAAAAATAAATGAAGAACTTGCCGTGTCCACAATAGACTTAAAAACTATGCCTCCACCTGTTTTAGTAACGTGCTCACAGTCAACGAGAAAGGGCAACAGGAACAGCAACAGCCGTAGACACAATTAAATGCAGGACACTCATCCATAATAATACGAAACCAGACGAGTAGTGTACAACGACTACAATGGAAGAAAAGAAAAAACGTTATGGATGAGCGTTTATGTTGAATTGACTTCAATTGGTGTACGTGCGTGTATGTATGGCGTTGGTGTGAGTATTAGAAAATGAGTGAAGAAAAACTAGAGGTGTTCTTATTGTTATTATATTTTGTTTTTGTTGTTGTTTTTGTGCTTCTACCTTTTCAAACAAAACATACAAGAAAGTGATGACTGAGACCTGACCTGTACGAGCAAAATGCTTGGATGGTGTGATGAAAACATTCTCTTCAAAAATAATAAACAAAAAATTCTAATGTTTGTTTAGCATGTTGTCGTCCATTTTTAAAATTTCTCTGAGAAAATGAGAGAGAAGTGTGTGCATGTGATTCAATATGTCAGTAGTGGTGTAGTTTAACGGTATTATTATTACTAAGTTGCCGTTATGTGTTTATAAAAGTTTTGCAAGAATGTGTATGTCATATATGTTTTTTTTTTGTAAGTGTTTCTGATGATTTCTTCCCATTTTTGGTTGCGTGCAGTTCTGATTCACTTTCTATTCGTGTCAATAAGTGTCCATATATGAGTCATTTCACACTCAAAGGATTTTTAAGGGTTTTGTTTTAGAACGGAAACAATTCATTACAAAAATTTCAAGTTATGTATTTATCTTGTATAGTTGTAAGTTCTGTGTTCTTGAGTAGTAAAATACTGCGTCAAATCAAACTATTAATGTTGCAGAATTAACAATAATTACTATTGCAATCAAATTTATTACAGTCAGATAATATTTAGAGCATCAATTTTGTTCGCATCTTCTCCAGTTAGTCATACCAAGTTTCAAAAGCAGCTAATTGACCTGGTCCTTCCAACAAAGGTTTGGTCGCCCACTCGTACATTGTCCTTCAGGTTCCATATCAAACACCTTCAAAGCTGGGAAGTTTTCACTCATGCGCGCGACATGTCCAAGCCAACACAATTGTTGAACATAGATGCGCTTAACGACATTAATGTCGGTATATAAGGCATACAGTTTAGAGTTCATCAGGTATCGATACTCGTTATTGAGAACAACAGGACCGTATATTCTGAGGAGAATCTTTCTCTCGAAAACTAGGATCGCCACATCAGTCTGTGTCAGTTAAAACAATTAAAATTAACGTATTGTACATGTGAAGTTTTTTTCTTCTACTCAAGGTGTTATCACGAAAATACTTACTAAGTCCGTAATAGCATCTGTTGGCAGGCGCTTTTCCTAATCAATGACTGACGATGAATTTTTTAATGTCATACATGACTTTTTGAAGCAATTGTCCAAAATTTCATAGACGACAGAATTTGATTTTGTTATGCAGATACAAATTAGACAGTCCTAACAGACGATATCATCGAGACTCATTAGTGCTTGTCAACGGGGAGATGTGGGCGACAAACCCCTGCATCGTTCAGCATGTAGTGCATTCATAACAAACAATGGATTTCAGCATCAAGTCGACTCATAACAGGGAATGCCTCTGAATTTCAACATGAAGTTAACTCATGACAGACAAAGTCACTTAAATTTTAACATTACGTCGACTCATAACAGACATTGTCGCTAAATTTCAGCCTTTTTTAGTATGATGACGTTATCATACATAACTCTCTTTGTTTGTGTCATCATCAAGAGGAGTCTTATATATAATTTTTCATTTGTGATAATTTCATATGAATTACGAGTTGATACTGATATTGTGATGATGATTCATTGATGAAACTATCATCGTGACAATGTCGTTCAAATTCACCACCGGGTTATTAAAAAACAGTGCAGCTTATTCCTGAAACATATGAAAAAATATATTTTTAGTTTTTCACATGAATAGTTCGATAAATCGTGGCCAGTTCGACTCAGAAGATTGTACATAAATCTCAAACATCACAACATGTACACACATGTCAAACTTACTAATACAATTATCTATAATATCTATGGGTGGAGTGGTGTAGTGTTTAGATGGTTAGATAGATAACCTATAGCAACTCAGATTCGAACTGCGGAGATGAAGAAAAAAATATTCGTTCTTATGATTTCGGATTTTAAATACTTAAAGAAGCTTTAATCCCCCTCAGATGATACAGAAAAGGAAAAGAAAAAGACACGAGTCTATCAGATGATAATTCAACTATGAGAAACTATTTGAAATAAAACACCAATTCTTGACTCTGTTGACATTAGTTGTATAGATATAATTTTGGTTATTCAGCGTAAGTGTCAAATATCAAATTATAACGCAACCAATGATTGCTGAACAATCGTTTTTGGATAATACGGTTGCTGTTTCCCACGTCATTTTAAAGCTTATGGACAAAATAATATATCGGTTGCATTTTTAGAGATTTATAACTTTGAGTTGGCAATACTGTTTTATTTGACAAAAGATTGAACGCTGACTGTAGTTTTTATTTAGTTTAGTTTGATAGTTTATTACGGATAGACCTACAGCAGAACAACGCTTGTAAGTAGTTGAAGCTTTTTATCAAAACAAATTTTCTATTCGTCAAACTTTAAAATTCATAATGTTGTTCTCCGATGAAGTCAATTTTTGGTAGAATGGCTACTTGACTAAACAGAATTGTCGCATTTGGGGTGAGGATAATCCATAAGGTTTTGTCGAAATAAAGGGTCCGCCAAATAATTTGTTTTGAAAATACTATTAAAAAAAAAATACTGCATATTTTCTCAAATTTCTTTTTTTATTTGAGAGTACAATCCTTCCGGTTAATAATGGAAAATAATTTTATTTAAATGGCTGCCTCGGCTGGCAATGCAGTAGCCTACACGATCGGTCCAATTTTTAAGCACATTATCGATTGTGTGCAGCTGTATTTCACCAATGGCTTCACGAATATTGTCCTTTACAGCGTCAATTGTCTCTGGCTTGTTGACGTAACACTTACTTTGACGGCACCTCACAAATAATAGTCCAACGGTGTCAAATCGCAGCTCCGAGGTGGCCAAACGACATCAGCTCTGCGGCTGATAATGCGATCTTCAAAAACAGGGCCGAAACATCAAGTGTAGCTTCGGCTGTGTGCCACGTAGCGCCGTCCTGTTGAAACTATATATTGCTAATGTCCTCCTCTTTATTTTTGTGAACAAAAATTCGTTCAACATGGCCCGATAACGATCGTCATTGACTGTAACGGCTACTCCTTGCTCATTTTCGAAAAAAATGGCCCAATTATGCCTCCGGACCAAAATCCGCTCCAAACAGTGACTCGTCTTGGGTGTATCGGTTTTTTAATGTATGCGTGCGTGTTTTCTGTGCCACAAATGCGACAATTTTGCTTTCTGCAACATCACCATGATTTTCAAAGTAATGTCACATTATTTCCCAGCGTTGTTGTTGAGCTAAGTGTTACCATTCACGTAATAAGCACTAGTTGAATAAAAAAGGTTAGATGGCGGACCCGATACCATTACATCCATAGAAAATTACTGTTTCGTGCGCTTTATGGGCTGGTCTATATACCTTTACAATGGATGATGGTCAGAAAGTTAATGTCAATAGTGAATGGTATATGAGCATTATTAAACATTTTTTGCACCTAAATTGGCTGGCATTAATTTTGCTGACTTTTGGCTCCAACAGGACGGGGTAGCATGCCACACTGTGCTAGCTACAATTGATTTACTCAAAGAAAATTTTGATGAAAGGGTTAAACTCCCATAACATTCCATGAAGGAACACGGAGACTAAGTCAATACGCTACACCTGATTCTATTTTTAGACTTATTGAAAAGAACCTACAGTTTAACGGCGGCTCCGGACGGCAAATGCATTTGAGAAGTTTTCAATAGTAGTAATACTTATAACCAGTTACTAGCTAATGTTATGAGTTGATACCACTGTTGAAACAACTTTTTTCCTTCTTCAGATGCTCTCGCCTGGTATTGAACCAAGGACCTTCTGGTTGGTGGGCGGGTGTCTTACCTACCATACCACAGCGCCATACATTTTGATGAAAGAGTAATTTCTCATAATGGTCTAATTAACTGGCCACCAATATTGTGTGATTTGACCCCCTTGGACTATTTTCTCTGGGGTAAACTCATTTGTCTACGTCGATAAACCAGAGACAATTGAGCACCTTGAAATAAATACATTAAGAGTTACTAGCGCAATACAGCCGTATATGCTGCGAATATTTCTGTTCCAGATTGCGTATTGCAGTGCCAGCCGAGGCAGCTTCATGGCCAAAATCTTATTTTAACATTAATGTCATGAATTTTCTATCCAACAAAGCCCTTTATGATTTAAAATTGTGTAACACCCGATATGCATATCAGTACAGTTGTGGCCTGATATATGAATACTTATTTGTGACAAACTATGATGCATACTAAATTTACAAAAGAATTATATTATCTAGACACAAACTGGTGTGAAATGAAACCTCTGCGAAGTTAGAAAAGGTGGCATTAATGTAAACGTCATTTACAATAAGCGTATTTAGCGTAGATGTCATTGCTGTACCCCATACAGTTTCTTAAACAAACACATAGTTCATCATTTTTATGCGTATACTGTACGTCACACTGAACCAGCCTACTAGCCAGAGGTTGTCTGTCAGGTCTAAGCCTTATTCCCCAAAAATATGAGAATGGTTGATTACTTATACAACTTAAGCTAAGTCCTTAAAGTGCTGGGTGGACATATAAAGAATGCTGCATATTCCTCTTTTCTTTTTTATCTTGAAAGTTTCTGCAAAAGTTATTTCTCGGGGGTTTAATTCACCCGTCAATGAACATCAAAAAGTTCAGTTCAAAGAGTTTACCAATAAGTCTCGGTTAGTCTGAGTAGCATGCAATAGATATCTTTTAAAAAATGAAACTATTTGTTTGAACCGAGACTTATTGGTAAACTCTGCTTTGTGAAGTTCATTGACAAGCGAATGAATACAAAAATGAAACGAAAAAGTTTCATTTTTTAAAAGATATTTATTGCATGCTACTCAGATGAACCTTTTTTTGAATTTTCGGCAATTACGAGGGCAGATTGATATTGAAGCTACCTAAGTAAGAAAAACCATTTTTTTTAAAACATTCATTTCTCAACATAGTTTCCTTTTAGCACAAGTAAGACGATTTTCCAACTTTTTCATACCATACATTTTGGCAACTCCTCAAAATACGCATTAGTTTCGGTAATCACTTCTTCGTTTGAGATGAATGTTTTTCCTGCGATCCACGTTCTCAAGTTTGGAAACAGGAAAAAGTCACTAGGGGCTAAATCTGGACTATAAGATGAGTAATCAATTAATTCGAAGTGAATTTCTCTTAGTTTTAGCATCGTATCTAATGCTGTGTGAACCTGTGCGTTGTTTTTCTTTTTTAAATGTGGTCGTTTTCCTTGATTGCATCAATCAATTGATACAATAATGCACAATAATACTCTCCTGTGATTGTGGATCCCTTTTTAAGATAATCGATGAGCAATATTCCGTGTGCATCCCAAAATACAGTGGCCATAACCTTGCCAGCTGATTTCGTTGTCTTCGTCTTCTGCGGAGCACTTCCACCAGCTTCCACCCATTGCTTCGATTGATTTTTGGTTTCAGGTGTTTAGTGGTGGACCCACGTTTCATCAACAGCTATTAATCTACGCCAAAACTCAGCAGGATTATGCTTTATCATGTCCAAACACCGCTGTGAAGTGACATGTCGAACTCGTTTTTGTTCAACACTGAGCAAACGCGGCACCCACCTTGCCGATAGCTTTTTCATATGCAACTGTTCATGCAAAATGTTGAACACACGTTCATATGATATGTTTACCATTTCAGCAATCTCACGTATTTTGACCCGGAAATCGTTCATAACGATATCGAGGATTTTCTTGATATTTTCTTCAGTAACCACCTCCTTTGGCCTTCCTGTTGATGGTATTGTTGCAGTGCTTGTTCGGCCCGTTTAAATTCAGCAAAATTCGCCGTAATGTTTATCAAGCTTTTCTTTTGTCTCTGTCGTCGTTTTGCCTTTCATATAATAGTGTTTAATCACTACACGAAATTCACTTTTTTCCGTTTTCCAAGAAACACAAAAGTTGCTTAATTCAAACGACTACAACAAATAAACTAATCGATGAATTTGGCTAAAATTTTAACAACTGACGTTTGACAGATCGTAATTTCTAGGAAAGAAAAAGTTTTAGTGTTTGTGCTGCTACCTAGCGCTAGGTAGCTTCAATGTCAATCCGCCCTCGTACAGCAATTAAGTTGAAACGATACGAAGTTTTTACTGGTCTTTGTTATCTATACAAACTTTAGTCCAAAATTAAATTATAATGATAGATTTTGAATAATTTTCTAATTTAAATAGAGTATAATCAAAGTTATGTTTGTATTTATAAAGAAGGTTAACAAAGTATGATCTAAAAATGATTTCGACTTTTGTTTTATTTGCTATGATTTTATGAGTTTGATTCTCTTATAAGGAGCCAAATTAAATTTCCCATCATATTTTTATTTCATACTCCCTGATAACGATGATCCATCATAATCTTAAGTTGTTGATGAAAGCGTTCACTATACTCCTCGCTTACAGAACCCAGGTTTTCGGGAAGGAAACCCAAAACGAATGTAAGAAATATATTTCGAGTGACAGTGTTACACCTAAAACAAGCACTAAGTAAATTTTTTTTTTTCATTATATATCATTAATATTTATCTATTTTTGAAAAGTTTTCAGGCAAATCACGAATGATTTCTTTATAATTTAAGCTTCTGTAGTTTCCTAGAAAATTAGAAAAAATTTGTCGAATGAATTTAGGCAACTTTCTCATCTTTGATAGCAACTTTTCAACGTGAGGCTTAGGAGGAGTTTTCTGATTTGAAGACCATCAAAAACGCCTTCAGAAATTTTTGCAGTTGAATGATTTTGAAATATTGTTTTAAAATAAGCAAAGGCTCTACTATGCTTGTCAAGAATAAAATTGTTAGATAAGCTCAGCTTTATAAAGGGTGTCTAAAATTGAAGCGATGTTTTAATTTTAATAAAAAAGACTTTCTTCAGATATTAAATAAAAATATTATAAATAAAATATAATAAAATATTTTTATTTCAGTTTATTACCAAAAGGTTCCGCTTAAAAATGAAAAATTGTGTTGGTCAAGTTACCCCACTACAAGTAGCACTATCCTGTTGAAACCATATGTTCTCTACGTCTTAATCGTCAATTTTCCGCCACAAAATTCTTCGGATCATAACCTTTAGCGATTTCAACTAACCGTAATCGCATTTCAATTTTTGTTTTCAAAAAAAATGTGATCCGATGATTTCTCCGGATCACAAACCACACCAATTTTCTAATTATATACTTAAAACTTTCGTCATTTTCAAACAATGTTTTAATAACTTTGTTCCTTCGTGTGACTTTGCATATTAACTAACTGGAATGTATTTAGAATTTGAAATTAAAAATTTCGAATAAAAAATTAGAGGTAGAAAAAAAATGACACGAAAATTTGAAATGATACGCTCTTTAGGTAGCGGTGGTAAGATTACATTATCCTTTTTGATCAGAGCGGGATATTTTACATTATGGTAGCCAAGTATGCTTTCGGGTCTTGTCTTACATAGCGATTTTTTCAATCTCAGCTATCCTAGTGACAGAGAGAAAACGCCATTATTTTGTATAACCACCTTGGAGGCCTGTTCAACTTTGGGTTTGAAATTAACATTTTTCAATAAACTGGCCATAGCTTTCATGTTTCTTTCATATATACGGCATGTACGTTAGGCTTCTTGTTCTTGTCTTAGTATTATCAACGAATATTCGCCACTCACTTGCGACATATTTTTGGTCGAGCACCTCAAAAAGTTCACTTATGTAGTGACAAAAGCACAAATTGTTGTCGCATAAAAATTGGCGCATGGCTTATGCTGATTCCGATACTCAACATACAACATTTTCTAAGAAATTTCTCTGATAAGATCATTTAGCTCTGACTGATTGTGAAGTTTCGGTTTTAGAAAACTGATGTAGTACAGAAAAAAAAGTTTTGTTTTCAAAACTAAATGCTTCCACTTTATTGGGAATCGATTTTCATTAATTACGATTTGTTATATGCAAATTTATGAATAAATGGTCAAATTGGTAAATAATTTCTGCCTTCAATTTTTTTGTGAATTTATATATTGGTTATATTAAAAAATTAGAACAATATAATAATATACGAAATCGAATAAGTCACATTTCAAAGTTATCATAAGATGTCAAGGTCAGAAATTTGTTTTTCTATTTATTGCATAATGTTATTTTACGTTATTTTAGGCACAACTGTTGTTTATTTAAGTTTTGAGCTAGAACTGAAGTGTATCAGTCAGTCAGGCTAAGCTTCAGCATTTGGTTTCAAGCAAAGATTTCTTATTAGACCCTTAACAGATCTGAATATTTGTTAAATCAAAAAATAGGAAGAAATTCTAAACCGATTTTGATGTTCCATTTTTTTTTTTTTTTTTTTTTTTTTTTTTTGAATAACATTAAAAAACAGTTCATAATCTAGTTATAAATACCTAAGTTAACTGTATCATGGACCGTCATAATATGACATCAAGGTCCTTATTCAGAGTCTAAAACTATACAAAAAAGTCTTCAATGGAAAATTTCTATGAAATGACCCCCCATATGTATAACACAGTTGGTTTCGTAGTATATTTTCAGTTTTTTTTTTCTTTTTTTACAACTATCGTTAGCAATTGCTGCAATGTCAAGTTAACAGGATGCTTAACAAATTGTTATTGCAAGTGTTTTGTATGAACACAAAACATGTTTTTGTTACTTGTTTTCTATTCTTAAGTTTGACATGTCAGACACATCGAGCCGTCCAAATTTAACAAATTCACTTAATAATTGTATACGAGTATGTATTCGTCTATTGTATACGATGTTTGTATTTTCTTTTGTGAATTTTTCTTTTATTTTATTTTTATTTTTTTAAGAATTAAGTAAAACAGTGTATAGTATTAGACTTTGTGCAAAACTTCTACATATATTTTGGGGGAGTAATAGTTAGATACGAAAAATTACTCTGAAATCGGTGTAACATATAAATTATTTGATGATTGATTATAGAAAGTATGGTATATGCGTATGTTTTCCAACAGGAAATTTTAATTTATTTAAAAATGTTTATGATTTCGTAACAATGCATGGACAAAAAAGAATGAAATGGAAATATACGACAAGAGAAAAAATGAAATAATATTTCTCAAGTTACTTAAGTCGTCAGTACACTTCGGCAAAACAGGGCATATATTTATTCCAAACGAGCTATGGCCAAACGGATGATTTACAAAGATACATCCTGATATGATTTCAACAAAACCGAAACTCTTTTGTCTGTCGTAACCAAGAAGATGAAGACTGTGTACTTTCTATCAACAATGCGGCGGCCCTAACTAGATTGCCATATCTCAATTCCACTAATAAATCGCTAAAACATAAAAAAATGTTCTAAAATAATCTATTGATTTTTGTAAGTATCCTCCTAAGCTAAGCATTATTCGTAATTAAAACAAAAAGCTTAGTTTGATATTCATATATGTATGTATGTATATACAGTGAATTTCTATAATTTAAACTTCTATTACTTGAATTTTCTATAAGTTGAATCACATCTCGTGACAATAGCATCTTCTATCAGGTTTTACTTCTTTGACTTGAACTTCCATAACATGAATACCTCCATAGCTTGAAGAAAAACAGTAGTACAACGTTTCTATAATTTGAATTTCTCTTTTGCTGGCAAAAATTACTGAATTAGCCGCCAATAGTGAATATACGTTCTTTTTAACTTAAATCACATTTTATGCAAAATTACATTAAATTGCCAACACTGAAATTTATACATACATAAGGCAGTACTATTGTGTTTATATTTCGGTAAAGTCCCTAATTAAAATTCATGTGTTTACGTACAAATTTTTGTTGAGCTAATTAAGAAAAGAGAACAAACAATATATAATAAAGTAGAATGGCACCGAAGCGTAATTTAACAATTGAAGAAAAGTTTAAATTAATAAAAGAAATAGGCAGTGGATCAAGGAAAAAAGATGTGGCAGAAAAATATGGCATTTCAGCGACTACGGTATCTATGATTTTAGGAAACAGGGAAAAATATTAAATTATTTTGTTGAGTCTGGAACATACAAATGAAAAAAGCAATAGAATAAAGACATCAAGATACGATATCATAGACAGAGCTCTATTAAATTGGTTTACGGAAACAAGAGACCGATATCTGGAGGAATATTAAAGGGCAAAGCCATGCGAAGTAGCCCAAGATGGATGATTTTAAGGCCTGCAATGGTTGGCTGGATAAATGGAAGTTAAGGTAAGCAAAGATGATGTAGTCATATTTGTTAAGTAGTCATATTTGCTATTTTTTGTTTTTTTAGACATAGTGTTTGTTACAAAAAAGCTTGTGATGGAAGCAATGATGTTTCCGAGGAATACTACCAGAAATGGAAAACCGATGTATTACCTTCCTTGTTGGAATATTATAATGAAAGTGACATTTTAAATGCAGATGAGATTGGGTTGTTTTACAAATGTCTTCCTGACAAAACACTAACATTCAGAAATGAAAAATGTCATGGAGGAAAATATGGGAAAGAACGTGTGACAGTAATGCACAAGAAAAAATTAAAATTTTAGTGACTGGAAAAAGTGAGAAACCTCGTTGCTTTCGTGGTGTCAAGTCGCTAACAATCGGGCTTGGATGACAAGCTAAATTTTTAAAGAATGGATGGTGAAGTTAGATAAACAATTTTCTGCTGCTGCAAGAAAAGTGATATTCTTTGTAGGTAATTTCTCAGCACACCCTAAAGATATACAAAATAAATTGAAATCAATTGAACAATCTCTTGACAAGAAAATAATTCGATGTTTGAAAGCTCATTATCGAAACAGAATTTTAAACGAAGCTGTAGTGCGAATTGAAAGAAATTGTAAACACGATATTATTGTGCTAGAATGCATTCACCATTTATCATGAGCTTTAGATATTGATGTCACTGGCAAGACAATTTCAAACTACTTTACAAAGTCTGGATTTGGATAACATTCAGTGTTGGACTAAGATGACATACCTTTGGTATTAATATATGATTTCAATGACAGCGAAAATGTTTGAAAAGATAAGTATAAAGCCTGGCTACATTTGAGTGAAGTACAATCTACAAGTTGGACATAGATAAAGAATTTATTACTTCTGAATTTCCAACTGATGAAGATAATATTGATAAATATATCATCGAATCAGAACCGCACTCTAGAGAAACAGTAGTTAGCGTGGGGACGAAGTTGAGGAAACAGTTAGACTACCCTATTCTTAAAAACAAATGAAAACGCAAAAGATCACCAGTATAAAATATTACACATAATAGAATCACTTTTTGCTCAAAGCAATATATATGTATATATATATATATGTATATTTCTATATATATATATATATATATATATATTCTATATATATATATATATATATATATATATATATATATATATATATATACATATATCATAGAAGTTCGACTGCGTATATATAAATTTCATCATATTTGTTCGCGGTCCCCAGGTACCCTGTAACTCTGACCGAGGTATATACAAATTCAAAAAAAAGTATTAGCAAGTTGGCTCTTAATTATAACTTAAATAGAAATTTTTCTTGCTGAAAGTAACCAATTGTGAATAACTTAAATAGGCACCCAAAAAAGAACACTTAGTTTTGACTTATGCATAATTACGAATAATTATTACTTATGCATTAAATACGAATAAGTTTTTAATAACATTTTATCACTTTGGTAAAATTAAACTCAGCTGCTATATAACTTTTTATTCGAATTATCTATAATACATAATGAAAGCCAAATACTTATTTTTTAAATTATTTTTTTAACTTATTTTCTGTACAGCGTTTTAATTCGACAAAATCTATTGACAAAGCTTGTTTCTTTTTTATAGGAAATATATACAAAATCTACTAGATATTGATATAAATATCCGTAAATCTCTGTTCAGACCTGGCAACTTGCTGACAATAACTATGCAATGCAAAATAGATGCCACAATGTGTATTGACCACACAAATTGTAAGACATTTGTCAGAAAATCTGGCAATCTCGTTATACATACATGTATGTTTTTCTAACAATGATGTGGTTGTAAGATGTGGAAAATTTGGGTATCAAACTATGCTTTCTCAGACAATATCGAAAAACAAAACTGTAAATTCACAGGGCTGTAAGACACTTCATGTATACTTTTCTAACAATGTTGCTAGATCTGACAATCAGAGCTTAAGCAGTAGATTTCATTTAAGCGTAAGTTTAACATATATAAACGTATATCAGCTAAAAATTCATGACTTCATGAAAAGTCATGGCTTCATGACTTAAGTATGAAAAAAGCACAATGTAAAAATGTTTTTTTTTTTTAATTATTTTTTATGAAGTAGTAAAGTTTTATTTTTTTTAAGTATACATACAATACTTATTTTGTAAAATCTTTTTACAAATACGTATGTATACCCCTACCGCAGTACTGTATACAGTCAAATTTTAAGGTTAACAAACTGTTACGTCTTAACCTATTTAAAACGTTTGAGTTCGTTTAAATTGCGTTAAGAAAATAAACTCCACGTTTGTTGTTGTTACAATTTTATTTATTCCACTATAACTTGTATACACAATGTCTTAATAGCACAAATACATTATACAACACTTTTTATTTTCGCTTTAAGACAACTTTATTTATTGGCAGCCAAATGATAATAACCGCAATGTGCAATCTTTTTATAGAATTTCATTTTTAGTTTCGAATGTTCTAGTACAGACACGAATCTTCGACTTATCTACGTTAATTCAAATGGTCTAAAATTATAAATACAATAAGGAATCGAACTGGCAAATTCGATAGGCATGCGGATGGTAGCCCTCTTAATTATTACAGATAATTATGGCAGTTATTAAGCCTTGACACAAGCCAATAAATTGTATAGCTAGAATCTCATAATAAGTCCCTGATGTGGTGAATATTGTCTTCATCATTTTCATTTTCGTCACAATACTATCGATAGTTACTGATGGTTTTTAAAACTATCGCCTACTTTTGATATTCGACCACTACTTCAAATCCTCCGGAGGGGAAAAAACGAACAATAACTGCGAAACATCATCACAAAGGTCAGACAACACCAACTATTGGATAAAAGAAAAAGGTAGGAGTTTATGAGTAGAAGTAGAAGCAAGACTCCAAATCAAATGTACAGAGGCGTTGTTTAAAGGCAACGAAAACCATCATAGTTATGTGAAAAATATGTTCAATATTGAACAATTTCGATAAGTTATATCGATGCCACAAGTATTATAAGACGCGTAAAATAACAAAGTTATATGGAACGTAATCGAAGATGGCCTCTTACATCGAAGCTAACAGACGTTCAAATATATACAACTGTGATATATACAACTGTGTATAAGGAAAGCCGGTGTGCTCAAATATAAATGGCTCTGAAGTCGGTAATCGTGATAAATAAAACAATACAGTGGTTATAAGTAAAACATAATTTGTACAAAGTGGTAAAAGTGTTGTGTTATACCATAATAAATATTCTATTTAACAACTAAAGAATTCTATTTTTTTTTTTTTTTTATTTGCAATCTACGATCCCATTAAATTAACGTTTTTAAAGGTAGAAACGTAACAATATGTACAACATGTATATAAAATATATTTGTGGTCCGCCCCTAAATACATATGAAACTAAGAAATATTTTTAGTATATTTTTGATGGCATTTTTTTTTTTTTTTTTTTTGCTTTCGTAATTATATTACAATTTTCAGTATTTCTTACTGCCATTGTATAGATTTATGTGTGTCTTCTCATTCACCCTCTAGTAAAACTATTCAATTCTATGTCATTTGTGTATGTAAGTTGTGTCTTTTGTTGCATGCCACAAGGATGCCGCCCTTCGTTTATTTTTATTATTTATGGGCTCATCGTTAATCATCAGCATCGACGCATAATAAGGAAATTCGTAAGAAATTTATGTGGAAATGAGTTAATTTCCTATTTTTCATAGAAAAGAGAAATTTGTTACAATACTAGTGTGTAAGAGTATATACATGTAAATGGTATGTGTAAAATTTGTAATTTAAAGACGCTATTTGTTATACGGTATGTACGCCAAAGTGATAATAAATTGAACGCGATTTTCAATGCAATATTTTAGTATCATTCGCAGAATTTGCATTTAAATAATTCAAGATGGTCTTTTATCATAAGTTGTGCCATAAAATTTATGTTTTTGTAGAAAATATTTTAAAAGTTTTTCAATTTCTTTGAGGAGATTATCTTGATATTTGTAAAGAAATAAGTATTTAATTAATGGCTTATTTGTTTTTTTTTTTATAAAAACACTTATGATGGTATACTCTTGCTCTATACGATGGTAGGAGTAAGCGACAGTTGCGAAATGATAAAGCTTTAAAGGTGCAAAAGAAAAAACGAAAAAGATTTTAAGGTGTTTTTGCTTGAAATTTGTTAAACATCGGGAGATAAAGTGTCTACAAATAGTTTATCAGAAGTTGATTTATTGCTTATATCAAAACAGTGTTAAACTTGAAGAATGCTATGAATATCTTTGTAACCCATTGGGTTACAGCTGAGGAGAAGGCAAATAATTGATATTTAGAGCTAGGTGAGAAATAGCCATAGACTTGGAAATCCCTTTGAGATAATAAGGCTCTACTTGATGAATTGGGCATTAATTTTACCTTTGGCACCTAACTGGCTTCAATTGCAGCTTATTAACCTTTTCGTTCCCTGTAACCCTTGTTTCTTGAAAGTACTTATTGCTTACAGTTCAGCACCGTCTCAGATTTTGGTTCTTTGGTCATAATGGCCTATATTGGAAAACCAATTGAAAAAGAACATTTTATCATTAAGGGTTTTATGTTAACCGAGAATATGCTTAGATTTATATCTATCAGAGGCGTAAGCTTTTTTTCTCCGTCACTCCTCTACGGAGCAATATTGGCCTTCCACAAAGCACCCATTGTTTTATTTTAGTTTCATTAATCAAATTGATTTTCCAAGCTAAGTAGATAATTAATCCAGTGTAGCTCACCTTCATATGATTGTGTAGTGGTTGAGATCCTTACTAAGTGGGCATTAGACTATTAGGAATTAATTCCTTTATTTCGTCAAAGCACATTCTGTTCTAGTATCGATAAATCACATTGCGACTATGCTCTAGCAATCGATAGAGTTGAATACACTAAATAAAACACCAACTATTGTAAAAATTAAGGAGGAGAGATGAATGAATGAAGTAACTGGTGTTTTTGTTTTGGAGATTAATTACTTTGAGATGGCTACACTGCTTGATTTAACAACTGATTTAGCAACAGATAGTTTCTTTTTGCTTATTTTGGTTTGACATTTAATTATGGATATAAATACTTACACCAGAGCAACGCTTACAAATTGTTGATATATTTTTATCAAAATTTTGTTCCCCAATGAAGCCTATTTTGGTTGAATGGGTACGTAAATATACAGAATTGTTGCATTCGGAATGAGGATAATCCAAAGGATTTATCGAAACACCATAACATCGGCAATAAGTTACTGTTTGATGCGCATTATGGGCTAGCTGGGTCAAAAACGATTATGGTCAGAATGTTATTGTCAATGGTGGACGGTATAGAGACATTATTAGAATCAATTAGCTTAGGGATGAGCAACACGCGGCCCGCGGGCCACTTGCGGCCCGTTAAACATGTCATTACGGCTCGCCAAGCATTTTTAAAATTTTGTTTATTTTATTTACTTTCTCCCATCAATATTTCCCAGCTTAGACGGTAAAAGATTTTTTGCAAGAATTTTTAATATTCTTGTTTAAATTTGCATTTCCGTTTAAAAAATTTTTTGAATTTTTAGCTTTTTAGCTTTCAGCATAAACAAATATTCATATTTAAAAATAAAATTAAAAAATTAAAAAAAATTACGAACAAGAAATTAAAACAAATATCAAGTACATGAACGTGTTTACTGTTTTATGTTCTCTACGTATGTATACGTATGTACATAAAGTTAAATTTTATGCAAGAAAACTCACCGCCTCTGTGGTTATTTGTGTTTGCTTCTGTCACACAATAAGTCAGACTGGTTGGTAAGCTGTTAACTAACAATTTTTAGTGAAATTTTATTGTCGAACAGGTAATATTAGAGTTTTCTTTCCTCAAAATTAAGTTTTTCCCTAAACTTTGTTAAATTTTTTTCCCATAATAGAATATCTGAAAAGAAAACAAAAAAACTGACAATTGCGGATGAGCACAGGAATATTCACTTTCGCAAAAATAAAGCTGTATGCTTAATATGCTCAGAAACTGTGTCGACTTTAAAAGAATATAACATAAAAAAGCATTACGATACAAAACATGAACAACAATACAAAACCTAACAGGACAACTCTGGATAGATAAGTTTAATCAAATGGACAAAAACTTCGGAAAACAACAGGATTTTTTTAAAAATCAAACTGTTTTATCAAATATCGCAGTAAATGCTAGTTATGTTGTCAGTCAAACTTGGCAGAAGTAACGAAACCCTTCGCGGATGGAGAGATGATAAAAGAATGTTTGACTGCTGTCAGAGAACTAGCATTTCCTGAACAAATAAAAATTATTTCAAACATTAGTTTATCAAGATTCTCCACAGAAAGGAGAATTGAAGACTTGTCTGAGAACATAGCAACAACGCTTTGTGAACGCATTGCAAAATTCGAATACTTTGGCACTTGATGAGAGTTCTGATATTAGCGATACAGTACAGCTGGCTATATTTATACGTGGTGTTGACTCCAATTTTAATATTACCGAAGAATTGTGTTCACTGATTCCTATGCAAGGAACTACAACCGGCAAAGACTTGTACGATGAACTAAAGTCTGTGTTCGAAAATTTTTCAATTTTATTAGAAAAGATTGTGGGTTTATCGACAGATGGAGCACAAGCAATCTCAAGTATGGAGGTTGGAGTATCAGGAAGGCTGTTTCAAGACATTAAGAAGGCCACAGGAAGGGAAATATTCATTAAGCACTGCGTAATTCACCAGGAAAATTTGTGAGTATGCTAAGTGTCACATTACCAATAATTAAATTAATTAATTTTATTAAGTCGCGAGCGTTAAATCACCGCCAGTTTAAAGAATTCCTAAAGGATTCAGAAACTGAATATGGCGATGTGGTTTTTAATACCGAAGTACGTTGGCTTAGTAGAGGTAAAATGCTTAAAAGAGTATACAACTTAAAAAGCAAATACAATTATTCTTGGATATGAAAGGATATGACTTCCCTCATTTTGGTAATAAAGAATGGATGAGCGACTTTGGGTTTCTTGTCGACATGACCCAGCAACTCAATGATGTTAATAATGAACTTCAAGGCAAAGGACTGTTTATTCATAACTTATATGATAAAATTCAGGGATTAAAATTCTGGAAATATCATCCTTTGCAGAATAATATGTCTCAGTTTCCACATTTAGAAAAAGAAAACGTTACCACTTCTCAAAAATACGCAACATATATAAACATTTAAATCAACGAATTTCAATTACTATTACAAATGTTCAAAACTGAGAAGACAACGATTCCACTAAAAATGTTTTCCTCACCATTTAATATCGTTGTGGATACAGTTCCCAAAGAGTTTCAAATGTAAGTGATTGACATGTTGAATAATACCGATTTAAAAAATGTATTTCTTTCAGTAAACATCGAAAACTTTTATAAATCATATGTGAGCCTTGAGAAATTTTTGCTTTTGACGGAAAATGCAAAGCAAATGATGTCTCTGTTTGGAAGTACTTATGTTTGCGAACAATTATTTTCAACCATGAAATTCATCAAAAAGGACCACCGATCAAGACTAAGTGATGCACGATTAGAAAGCTGCGTACCTGTAGCCATCTCATCAATTCCATCTGATACCGATCAGCTTGTATCGAAAAAACAGTGCCAAATTTCTCACTAAAAATACTTGCCTTTTTTTGCATTAAAATCTGTGTGCGAAATCTTTATTTCTTTTTAATTTTTTATTTTTTATATTAATGTTTATTATAAATAAAATTTTGTAAATTATTAAAAAGTGTTACTATATGCAAGGCCCTCCACAAAATTTAAAAATTTAAATTAGCCCGTTGATTAAAAACGTTGCTCACCGCTGAATTAGATAATATTGGTATTGCTGACATATAGTTCCAACAGGATGGGGCCGCATGCCACACAATGCTCGAGTTATGATTATGTACTTATCATCACTATTTACTTACCATCTCTAACATTATTGTTAAATGCTTTTTTTCTTCAACTCTATTATGTAACGGTTAATTGTCTCTTACATAGTTTTAAGAATATTTATTAATTTAGGTTTTGTTAGCAATAAAAAAATTCATTCATTTAGTAACCTTTAAAGTGTGAAGAAGTAACTAAATAAAATAAAGAAATCTTCTAAATAAAAAATTACTTAAGTCTCGCTACAATTGATTTACTTAAAGATACTTTTGATGAATTGACAGTTAGTTTGTCATTAAACCCAGAGGCAGTTTAAATCTTGCATTTTTTAATAATAACATTTTTAAAATGTCAACTTCACATTTCTAAAATTTTGCCTTTTTAGCATCACAATAAACAACGAAGAATGCCCTTTTTTACATCTGTTCACCAACCGACATTTTCTCTGCTTATTTTGGTATAAATACGTAAATATTTCTTAATATGCTCACCACAAAAAGGAGAAAACCTGTGTTTCCATCGTTGAATGTTTACTCTCTCTTGATAAAATCTTGCTAAATATGAAAACGAATATCTATCAATTAGATACATGGCACTTTCCCGACTATGGCACAAATTTTTCTTAAACTGAAGTAAAATATAGTGAAAATTTAATTATCCCCTTTAACACATGAACGTAGATCGGTTTTATTTTACTCCTGCAACTCGTCCTATAAGATTTCATCATCATCAGATGACAATGATGACTCCAACAAGTCTTCAATAATTTGGTTACAACATATAAACGCAGAAGTTGTTTCCATTTACGTTAAAAATTCGTACTTTTGCAAATATATTTTTTTCAAAACAAACAAAAAATAACACAAGTGGAGTCAAATGTTCAAAAGTGCAACATTTTCACCCTATGATTTCATTGATGGCAAGAAGTGTAAAATATTTTAGCTTTTTAAAGGTTACATTTTTAGAAAAGAACATGCAAATGTTTTAAGTGTGGCCTTATTTTGCGGAAAAGAACACAAAACTGGCCAAAAAAATGCAATATTTTCATCAGAAAAGAAAACGCTATTAAACATTAAGGTCATAAGGTTTCCTATCCAACAAAACCTGTGTCATTGATATTAAAAATATATAATATATTATGATTTATTATGATTTAAACTTTTGCAACTGTAAAAAAAAAGCCGTTATTTCCTACACTATCTCAAAACACCGACACTCGTAAAATGTGTTCTCATATTAAGGACATCAAGACCGTATGAATAGATAGGAGTGGAAGTGAGAAGAAGAAAGTCGTTAAGAAATATTAGAAATATAGTGGAAGAAATAATGAAGCCTTGCAGTATCCCTAAACTTAATCTGAACTTGTCGGATGAGATCTTATCTAAAACCACTCTTAGAGATAGCGAAGAGAAGTGATTACTGTCATTAGCTCTTCATGTAAAACTCCATCAAATGCCTTGGAAATATCCAAATCCATAAATTTGGTCTCTCTAAAACCATTAATGGATTTTTTCCACCTCTCGGAGACCACCGCCCGCAAGTCATCATTGAACTCTAAATACTTAACAAGATGGTGGGTAGTCATACTCTCTATAACTTTGGAGAGTGCCGACCAAACTGCTACTGGGCGCTAACTATCAGGATTGGTAGCCTCCCTCTTTTTAGGGATTGGCTTACATTAGCAACCCTACAACAGGATGGAAAATTGCTGAAGTGATATGACGCATCGAAAGGCTTACCTAACGGAAAAAATTTTAGGAAATCTGCCGAAATAATGAAATGGGGATCGATTCGGTTCTAATAGGACAACAATCCTGAATAAACATTACGCATTGTAAGGTCATTTTTTGAAAATAATAGAACCAAAATATGGTAAAGTTTGTTGGGATGAACAAATTTAAACTCCATTGATAAGATATCATCAGTTCGGGACATTACAATATTCCTAAATAGTAAAACTGAAGCCATAAGCTTGTCAACAAGGATACAAGTTAAATAAACAAGGATACCTTTAAAAACATTAGGCAAGTTGGTCAATAGTATACCGAAACAAATAATAAGAAGTTATAACTTTATGCAGAAATTGATTAAATCAAATTTGTTTGATTTTTACACTTTAAATTGTTGCGTGGGAAATATTCCTGAATTTATAAAAAAATCCATTAAAATTAATTTTTTTCTATGTGTATATATTGTATCAAATTTGATTTTTATTTTTCCGATACGTTACTATTTTATATTTAAAATGAATTTTGGAAACATCTCAAGTGGTTTTTAATTCTTAGCAACAAGATAACATTAATCAAAAAAGTGTACTTTATTTTGTCACGTAGTGTATATCTCCCAATGACACACTATGTCGCCCTACACATTTCCATATAAATCTATCCAGAACCCAACATTTACACAGTGTGAATGTGTTCCGCTGACTCTGATGTCTGTGAGAACAGTCTACAAACCTCCATATCTGTAATCGCCATCGTCTTCAGATGCACTCTCAGTCCACAATGCCCATAAGAAATTCCATTAGAAGTTTCGAACCTGGCCTGCCATCCTGCAGATCCCCAGAGCGACGCCCGAATTGCGTACTGATCACCGCCATAAGGTGGCGAAATCCTCTTTAAACTTTCCAGTTTTCCAAGCATCTGGCAATTTCCAAATCCTTAATTAGATTGAAGACAGTAGTAAATGATGCCGCAGGGTAAGGTTCCGGACCAATATAGGATGCCACTGTAGTTTTTTTAGCCAATGCATCTACCGTTTCGTTACCTTCTACCGCATAGTGTTCTTTTACCAAAAAAAACTGGATCTTATTCCTAAGCGAAAGCCTTTGCAACATATTGTAGCAATGTTTGACAAGTCTAGATCACATACGGTTCGAGCCAAATTCCCTTTCGTCAGCTTGGCTCTCAGAGAATATATTAATGGTCTTATTCAGCCAGCGTTAAATAATTCTTGACTATTTTTAATGCATTTCTACTTGCTTAACTAAACTTAAAGAAAACTACACAACAATAGTAAAAAGCAAAACCAAAGGGTAACATTATTGCTTTGCTTCAGTTTAAGCTCTGAATTAAATAACTGTAATGCTCAATGCTTGCTGAAAACTTTAAAAAATAATAAGCAAAAGAACAATGCCAGAGCAAAGAAGTAAAATAGTAAATATCTTGCTTAGTCAGCAAAGCAAATAATTTATCAAAAATGCTTTTGCTGTAATCAATAAGTTATAATATACTTTAGTTTTGCTTAACTGTTTACTATTATTTTATTTTGTATTGTATTTTGCAACTCTGGCACCAAAAACATGAAAAAAAATTAGAAATCAAAGAGTTAGAGTTGAAGTAAGTAAAAAGCAATTAAACCTATTTTTCTTCCATGAAACGACAAACGGTTATGAAACTCAAGCAACGTAGTCAATGATTAAGTAGTAAACACTTAGCAAAAGCAAACATAAAGTAAACAATAACTTATTGCTTACAGAAATAGCAATTCTTTATAATATGGTTGCTTAGCTGACTGCTTAAGCAGAGAACATACCCATAGTTATACTAAGCAAGTTATTTACTATTTCACCTTTTTTGGTTTTTACTTTTACTTGTTTCTTTTTAAAGTTTCCAGCAAACTTTTAGCAACACGGTTATTTAATTTAAAGTTAAAAACTAAAGCAAAGCTGTTGCTAATTTAAAGCAAGCAATTTAAAACCTCCATTCAGCTATCTCCCCAAAAGGATTGACAGGCGGTTGGGTCTATAAACACCAGTAATGACACAGTCATTCATTTTGGAGCCATCGGTACACAAGTTTCGATCAAACTAACTCCGAACTAAGACCCGATTAGACCAACAATCCCTGATCGGGAATTTAACTCTAAAGGCATAGCCTCCAGGACCGAAGATGTTCTCCGGCTATCTTACGTAAAATAAATTGCGTAGAAAAACTTTCCCGCCGAACATGCCGCCAAAGTACTTATGGGTACTATTTTTTTTTTTCAAATGGGCTCGTGAATGCCATTGCGGCCATTCTTTATAACAACTGGAATGGAACTGGCTCTGACTGTCGCACACGGAGATCGGTTCGCTACGCAAACAGGTTTGGTGGCACTTACTGTTGCACCAATTACTGAAAACTTACCCTATTCCTGTGTTACTGTCAAGATTTCGCCAAAGTAAGTCACAATTCCTTGGGAATGTACAATTCCAATCCTTTTTTTCTAAGGTATCTTAAATTAAAGGCACTATACACATATGTGTATAGTATGGACTGCAGCAGGAATTGAATTGAATAGTTTTATCTTTTCTAAATGGGGTAGCAAACGCACGACGGACCAAGATATCACTTCTCTCGATTCATATCGAGCTATCTCAGAAATCGTACTATAAGAGTTGTTATAGATTGGATCTCATCCGACGAGTTTAGTATAAATTCAGGGGTACCGCAAGGCTCTGTCCTTTCTCCAACTTTATTTCTAATATTTCTTAACGACTTTCTTTTTCTCACTTCTAATACTATTTATATATTTACGGATGACAGCAACATTTGTCATTCATATTTTTTTTGATAGTAGGCCGAGCCTTTTGGAGATTGGGGGAAACGTCGGAATATGAACGACACGAGTACAACCGATCTTCCGAAAATCTCTGAGTGGGGTCACACGAACAGGGTCGGCTTTAATGCGCGCTAGACCCAATGTTGTTTTTTGACACACAGATGTGGTGGTGTGTTGTCATCTGTATCAATGGGTAAATGTAGATATTGAGGAATCAGATGCTCTTGATGTTCTTGACATGAGAGTTCACTGTGACGTTCGTTGGAGCGAGCACATATTTCGAGTGTCGAAAGAAGCATTCAAGTGCCTCGGTTTTTAAAGACGGTGTAAGAATTACTTTACTCTATCTGATTTCTTTAATATTTACATGACCTATATCCAACCCAAATTGGAATACAACTGTCACGTATTGGCCGGCCCTTTGTAGTTGGTTGTCCAATGAATCGCATAACGCATTATAGGGATAATGAACTGTTCGTTTGTGGAACAACCATCTTGCGAATGTCTTCCCTGCCACTTACGACATGAGCAAATTCAAATCGAGTGTCCTTAAATACTACTTCCTCTATCCTCCTTCCCACAACCTATTTTCCTAGTACCAGTGCATTAACACTGCCTGAGTAGGTGTTATTCCCTGAGTGCTGGTCGCATGCAAAAAAAGGAGATTTGTCTTAAGAATATGTTTGTGGAAATGAATTGTTCCGAGCCTTCAACTCACTTACCGAAGTTACATGTCTCGTCTTTCAATTCTATGAAACAGTTAAAGTTAGCTTTGAGTAAGAAGGAGTATGTTGTGTTGGCATCTTTTATTTACATTTTTGTGTTCTGGTCTAAATTTATTTTTTAAACTGCGTTTTTATGATGATGACTTTCAATTATTTTAATATCGATAAAAAGAAGAAGCTTTTCATCAGAAATAAATGAGTTGACTGTAATAAAATAAGAACAAATCTAACACTGCATGTGACTCGCACTTTTCTTTTTATAAATTTTGGTTTTACTGACACAAACCAAGATTCTGTGTCAAAAAAATACTAGAAAAAGGAATACGTTTAACAAATGCTTGTGGACCATCAAAGTAAACATGACACGTGATGCTATTATGATGGCAAATGATTGTAGATATCGACTGAAATTTATTATCATTTGTGTCATTTACACAAATCACAACACGTCATATTCCAATAATAATGATCACAATAAGTGGGTGGGCAAATGAGTCGGTACCCACATTTGTCAAGAAAATAAGGAAATAAATAACAAAAAAAAAGCAAAAAAAGAAGAAGAAGCAGATGGTAATAAGATGCCCATTTAAATAGTAATTTATTGGCTGGGCAGCAGATTGTTGCAAATTTATCGTTGAACATAATAAAGGGTCCGCCAAATAAATTATTTTTTTTTTTTTGAAAATGTTATAAAAAAAAAAACTACTGAATATTTTCTCAAATTTCTTTTTTGATTTGAAAGTACAATCCTTCCGGTTAATAATGGAAAATAATTTCATTCATGGCCATGCAGTAGCCTACACGATCGGTCCAATTTTTAAGCAGATTATCGATTGTGTGCATCTGTATTTCACCAATGGCTTCACGTATATTGCCCTTTAAAGCGTCAATTGTTTCTGGCTTGTTGGCGTAACACTTATCTTTGACGGCACCTCACAAATATTAGTCCAACGGCGTCAAATCGCAGCTCCGAGGTGGCCAAACGACATGAGCTCTGCGGCTGATAATGCGATCTTCAAAAACAGGGCGCAAAACATCGAGTGTAGCTTCGGCTATGTGGCACATAGCGCCGTCCTGTTGAAACCAAATGTTGCTAATATCCTCCTCTTCAATTTTTGTGAACCAAAATTCGTTGAACATGGCCCGATAACGATCGCCATTGACTGTAGCGGCCACTCCTTGCCCATTTTCGGAGAAAAATGGCCCAATTATGCCTCCGGACCAAAACTCGCACCAAACAGTGACTCGTCTTGGGTATATCGGCTTTTCAATTAATGCGTGCGGGTTTTTTGTGCCCCAAATGCGACAATTTTGCTTGTTTACATACCCGCTAAGATCAAAATGAGCTTCATCTGAAAAGATGATTTTTTCCTTTTTTCATTCTGCAACATTACCATGATTTTCAAAGTAATGTCGCAATATTTCCCAGCGTTGTTTAAGCGTATACACAACCATATTCGTTCAGCGAAAGGATAAAACTAATTATCTGTCAAATCAGACATGAGCTAAGTGTTACCATTCACGAAATAAGCACTAGTTGAAAAAAAATGTTAGATGGCGGACCCTTTATTTATGAACTTTGAGTTTAAGATTTAGAACAAAAATTTTAAAAATCTGATATTAAACGGTAGCGTGATATGATTTTGTAGGTGTAAGCTATATGTTTCTAAATTAAATTTTTAATGTAGTTTTATCATCAACTTTTAAAAAGAAAATCATTTGTTTCAAAGCTCTTGCATACTATTGAGTCGTTGTCAGGGTATTTTATATGTTTAAAATAGTGTGGCCTAAAGAGTAATATGTATAACAGCAGTTTGGTAAAGTGTCAAAAAACAAAATATTTTGCTTAAGTTTTCTAATAGTTTATAAATGATTGCTATTTCTACTGACAAACATAATGCGTAACTACATTTAGAAATTAGAAACAACAAAACGATCAATTTTATTGTTGTCAGTTTCATAGGTGTAGGCATACAAATATAAACACATCGAATCAACTACAAACTTGATAACCTTTAACTGCCACAAATATTTCACAACCTGCTGTCGAAATATAAATTGTGTGTAAATCTTTCAAAATAATGCCTTAAGCCGAAAGTATATCTTTAATTTCCCTTTCACCCATCCCCGTCTACGCAGTCTTCTTAAATTTGTTTCAATATTTACCTCCACGAACCAAATAAAAGTTGATGCGATTGTCAGTCACACCATAAACATCAATATCTTCATCATTATTATCTTTGTCACAGTCGTTATTTATTGTCAATAAATGCTGGACATTTTATTTGACATTTCTATAGTTTTTTGGCATTGATTTTGTAAATATTTACGCAAAAAATGTAACAAGTGGCGCTAATGTCTACTACAGAATATATTAGAAAGGGGGATTAAGAGAGAAGAGTACACACAGCTTTTTCTCTCTGTTGCTTGTTAAATGAAAGACTGTATTTTCTTAGTAAATAATTATTATGATACAATTTGTAGACATAAATTACAGTGTATGCACAGTAAATCTTCTAATTGCACTGCCCAGCAATAAATATATTTCTGGTTCGAAACACTGAATTCAAAAATAATCAACAAAATATTAGATATTAAATCTTGTTAAGAAGATGTAGTCAGTAATGTTAAATTTTTTGAGAGTTGTAGCACCCCTCTCAATTTGCAAATCTAGGCCAAAATTTTATTATTACTTATTATGTTATATCAATTATTATTATATTATATTATACTTATTATGTTATATCTATTCAATTTAAATTATTAAACTATTTTTCGGCCTTATTTCATAGCAAGTTTCTTCCAAATTCCAATCAACTTATTTGCTACTTGAGTAGTGAATGATTTATAGGAAAATTTTTTTGTACTTTTTTAGCACGTTCGCTTAACTAAAAATAATATCTGAAGACATCCAGCTCGGTTGGTAAATTAAGATCAGTTTAATCAGAACACGCACCAGAAAGTTTAATATCATGCTTGGGTATGAGTCGGTTTTCGATAGTTGTTGATCTTATTGTTGCTTCATAATACAATACTTAAAATTAAATTTTGCTTAAACCAAAGACCATAATCAAGAGTCTTAAGAATTTCGTAGTTGGCACTCACCTTGGAAAAATATTCAAAATCCAGTACAGCACAACAAACGATGTCACAAAATATATTAAACATACATTTTAGATGTGTTGGATTGTTTAAAATTTTTTTTAATGTTTTTTAACTTTTTCTTAAACTTTCTTCTCTTCAAACCCAATATAACAACATTGGATTTTCCAAATTCCTTTTTATCTAAATGTGGGATCGGTCAGACATTTAGACTCGATTGGGGCACTTTAAATGGATCAAAGTGGGATTTTTCAAAATTTGACTTTTGAGTCAAAACAAGGAACATCAGAATTCCTTTTAGAGCTATGGTTCTTTGGGCAAAGTTTCTTATTTTGATCCATAGAACACGATGTTCTTTGTCACTTGGGCGATTTTTTTGCATCCCTACAAATCGATCCGACCTAATATACGAGGACAGTGTCAAAATTAATCAGCCTTAAAAGAAATCAAAACAAGTTTTAAAAACGTTAAGTAATTTTTCAATATAACCTCTTTTATCCCGGTGTACTTTTACAAGTGGTATTCAATAGCTTCGATAACCTGTTTGTAGTAAGAACTACTTAAAATTGCAAACGCAGAAAACGCCTCTTGAGTTTTCAGTTTGGACAAATATAAACTTTAATTCACTATTTTTTTTCATCGCAAAAAGTTTGGATGTTTTTCTTTAATTTTATTACTTAAACGGTGCTATATGTTAGCATATTGCACACTCTTGATTGCTATTCCTTTCCAAAAATAATCAACATTTTGGAAAACTATTTCTGCACTTCGCCACTTATTGACGATTCACCTACCAATCATGTTACTTTCATTGATAAACATAGAAAAATAATCCATAGGTATAATTCTGTACACTCATAGAAAAATGAATCTTCATTTTAATAATTCCCTAACATCGGACTTGTTACATTAATGTTTTAATAAATGGCAAAAAATTACATCAATCTAATGAAAATTGTCATCATAAAAATATGTCATATTTTATGTGTCATCCATGCTCTCATTACAGTGTCATCAGTTTGATGTCACGTTTTGTATTTTATTAGCAGACAAAGTATAAATAAATATTAAACCTAAATATTATTAGAATGTGTGTGTGTATGTTTATAAAGTGTGTTTCAGTACAAATGTTGTTGTTTTATTAATTTAATGTTTTGTTTTTATACCAGTGTCCGGTAAACTAATATTAATTCAGGCCAACTGTGTTTTTTCATTTTTTTTCTCCTTAGTTCTCTTTGTTAATTTTTTGCTTATTTTTTGGCTATGCGTGTGAGGACGTACGTGTGAAAACAAAAGAGAAGAGCTGTGCTTTGCGGGTATCTGTTTTAAACACACATTTGAAACTCCCTAACGAGATATCATATCGGTGAGAGACATTGGCCCTCTTGCGCAAAATTATCGTATGTTACAAAAAAAATAAATAAAATAAAATTAACAACACACAGAACGCTGATGATGACTTCCGTAGCTGTGGTCGAAAATATGTTCCGTTCCGCTGGTGTTATTGTTGCATATTCCTTCACAGTTGTCAATTCTCTAAGATAAATCATTAGATAAAACAATTTTCTGTTCATTTGAAAGAAAATTTAGTATAGATTTCAAAGCGAGTAATTAAACAAAATAAAAATTATAAATTTAACGGATCAATTGAGACTCGAACTCGGTTCAAAAAAAAAAAAATAGAGCATTTTTTCTAAATTTTTTTACTTTGCTTAGTAACATTAATTTTAAATGTGATATCATAGTCGATATATTAAAATATCGTGCAAACTTTTTTTGTGAAAAAGAACGGAAAAGTGATTCAAGAAAACTACTGCATTCGGAAAAAATTATTGTTTGGTGCCCATTATAGTCTGGAATGACACATGCGTACTCTTTCGAAAATAATGTTGGAAGAACCATTACCGTCAGTTCAAAGAGCTATGCCATTATTATAACCAATATTTTTTAACACGATAAGTTTCATGGTCGCGTAGTTTCCTTATATGACGACTTCAATTAGCTACAAAAATCCAGCGTTTTTACGCCGTTTGTGGGGCTACGCCGAAAATTATGCATACGTGGATAATCATATAACATTGGAGTATTTGTAATTCAACATGCGTTAAGTTATCGCCGAGATGTGCGAAAAAGTTATCGAGAACTACCTCAAAATGATCGTCTGCTGCAACCAATCCTGAGGCGATCATTTAAATGACATTATATTTCGTATATAATGGCCAGGTTCAAGCTCTATAATAAAACAATAGTTTCATTGAAATCATAGCTTTAAGCATATGTTATTTAACTTTACTTTTGAAACCAAAAAATAGATCATACAGGTAGTATGATCTTAAAAGTAACATTAATGCTATTGACAAAATGTGAAAAATTAAAAAGAACCCAAATATGGTTATGACAGCATTGCTGTGGTTCTGACTAAACTGTTCTGATAAACTGTCACACTACACGCAAATTGTATAGACATATTTGCGAGAGTAAAACAATATAAAAAAATTAAAAAACTAAAATACATATTTATTCGTACGTATATTTGTATGGCATATACGATAATTTCGTTCGCAGGAAAAACAAAAATGTCACATGCGATAGAATTTATTCAGTAATATCTCCATAAGTATAGCGAATATCTATATAATGTGCCACTGTATTATGATAGGTAGGACATCCGCCTACCAACCAGAAGTTCCTAGGTTCAATACGAGATTAAACCATCTGAAAAAGAAAAAAGTTTTTTCTACAGCTGTATCACCTCATAACATTAACTAGTAACTGGTTATGAGTATTACTTACTATCGAAAAATTCTTAATGTTTTGCCGTTCGGAGTTGGCGTTAAACTGTAGGTCCCTTTCAATGAGTCAAAAAATAGAATCGGGTGCAGCTTATTGACTGAGAAAAGACCCCATGTTCCTTCATGGAATGTTAATGGAATTATTATATATAATGTTTTATCATTATCATCATACCGACCAGGCACTATTGCACAACAATGCGACCTGTGGGATCTATTGTGCTCCTTCCGGTCTATAGTTTGTTCAAAAGGTCTTCAGTGAGACCACACGTTTACTGAAAAATTTTCATAGTTCAGAACTTCAGAGCAACGCCCAAGTATTGGATTGATCGCCGCCCTAAAGAAATCTTTCAGCATTCCAGTGTTCCAAGCATCTGGCAATATAACATTCCTAGATTAGATTGAGGATGGTACTAAGTGGTGCTGCACAGTAAAGATCCGGAACAATACATTGTGTCACAGAATCTTTTCTGGACAATGTAACCGCTGTTTCATTACCATGTATACGACAGTGATCAAGTAGCCCAAACAACATGACCTTACATCTAAACGAAAATTGCAGCGTCTTGTAGCAATATTTGATTAGTCAGATGTCTATGTAATGTTTTAGTATGTGTTGAGTTAAGGCTTTGGAATACATTTGCATCAAAAAGTCAATTTTGTAGAAAATTTAAATATTGCGTGAAAGAGTCAATGCTTTCATCGATGAGTATTACGTCGAAATTTCTATGAAATTATCATAAATCTTGTGACAATGACACAAATAAAGGCAGTTGTAGACAACTGCATTTTAATATTACCCTACTAAAGAATTCTGAAATGTATTGACAATGTCTTCTAAGAGTCGACTACATAATTTTGTCTGCTACACATAAAGCACTTATGTTAATCGATGTTATTGTATGTTGGTGCTAATTAATACAAGGACACTTGCAAAACAAAATCAACTTCTGCTATCTATGCAAATTACTTTAAAAATCCATGTATGGCACTAAAGAAAATTCATTGTTAGTCATCGATGATTTACCATCGTCAGCATTTGTGACGATGATTTACTATGACCGGAATGTTGGTGTAAATTCATAGTTAAATCAAAGAAGAAAAAAAGCTTTATTCAACATATAACTTTCATATTGACGTAATTTTTTTGGCATCAACATTAAAAAGTTTTAAAGCGCAAAAACTACATATTTTCTGAAAAATATCTTACAAATAAAAATAACTTCACATTGATACATGTACGTTTGTCATCATTACATTTACCAAAAAGAGGTCAATTCCTTTTCTAATTGTTGAAACCTGAACATCATATGTAGCACCAAATTCCGGAAAACAGAAATATATTTGTTTCTCATTTAGTAGTTTTTTCCAGCTCATTAAGTTGTGTGGTTTTATTAATTACATAATATAACAATTTTAGAAAATTTTTCAGGTAATACCTGCTGTGAATACCCTCGATACTAATTTTAAACAGGTGATAATTTCAATCAATATTTATTTAAAGCTATTGTGGTGCTTACATTATTTAAATTTCCAAATGCGTAAGGAAGTGTAACAGCTGGCAAAATACAATCAAGACGTTTACAGTGCGTAACAAACAGGTTGCCTTTATATTTATGACTGAAAGTGTGCAGTCGCTTGAAAACCACGTAGTGTAATTTTTAAAGAAAAATAAGCCAGTAAAGCTAATTATTTCAGGTCTTGGGATATGAAATATTTAATTTTTTATCTTTCGTAAATAAAATTATTTTCATTTTTTTGTTTTCATTCTGATTTATATAAAAACTTATATTGATGTCATTTTGCTATTAAAAGTATGTTATTGTGTCATTACATTAATGACCTTTTGTCTATAAATAGGGGCCAAATAAACATACCTCTGATGTTAAAAACTTATATTGATGTCATTTTGCTATTAAAAGTATGTTATTGTGACATTACATTAATGACCTTTTGTCTATAAATAGGGGCCAAATAAGCATACCTCTGATGTTAGTATGTCATTGAATTGGTAATTTTTCTGATAAAATTGATGCCGATTAGTCACTTCTTTAATACCAATATGTCGTTGCACTAATGACAGTTTGTCGTTAAATTGAGTCCTTTCACTGAGTCATCTCACTGATAACGTATTTTTATTATATTGTCGATTTGTCACTTCTGTAATGCCGAAGTGTCATTCCATTAACGACATAATTATTTTTTTGACCCTGATGACAATTTGGCAAAGTGATGTTAAGGCTGATATTACAATGATGACAAGTGTCATGTGATCAAAAGCAAAGACACTCATCACAGTATTGATGTCAAAAGACATCAGTGTTATGATAATTTTTCTATCAGTGCACTGGAACAATGATGTCATGGCTGCTAGAATGAAGCTACGTTTGCGGATTACTTATGGTCACTGTGTATGAATGCTCCGAAACTTAAAAACGGTAGATGTAAAAATGTAAGAAAGCTATTACATAATTCATTTCATATAGAACTATTATCTGACAGAGGTATTCTTCATTCAATGAACTTTTGTTGTTTCTTACCCCAAGATTAGTTGGATTTGACTCATTAGGTTAAGAAAGTACTTCGCCTCTTTTACTGGCCGGTAATATCGACTTCTTTATAAATATAAGAAAAACAGAGTGAGTTTGGTAAGTAATTCATTATAACCTTAACCTTTTTCTATAAATTTCTAATACATTGTAAAAATGATTGGATATATGTTATGTTAGAGCATGACTGTCTCTATTGGTGTTAAAAAATATCTGAGAAATTTATACTTAATTTCACATATATGTAGCTGGGCCGAATGTAGCTTATAAAAGATTTTCGAAGATACGTTAATAATTAGTTTTAGTCGCTACACTGCGATTATTTATTCAGTAAGCAATTTTTTTTACTTTTAATTTAAATGATAATGTGAAATTGGAATGTGTCATTGTCACCTACTTTACACAAAACTCATTGAAAATCGATTTATTCTGAGCAACCTAGATAGCTTTTAAAATATCTGCTTTTCTTGCAATCATTATAATTAAGTTTAATTTGTTTAAGCAAACCAGGAAGCTCACGATACATTATGTGCTTATTGTAAGGCAATAATAAAAGAAACAAGCCAATGAACAACGGACGCTGACAGCATCTATTGCTTAAGTATGTATTTGACAGACTTTTCGTCACAAGCATAAGAATATTATAGTAGCTTAAGCTAGCATAAGCCAATTAATCTTATTCTATATTAAATATATTCTTATCCGAACTTCCAGATCACTTTTGAATGCAAATTTATTTGAAAAATTATGTTCAGATAAGACTAAAAATTATCTTTTACTCAATATTATAATTGGAATTCTTTCCTACTTAAATGTGCAATATATCAGCACATTTAGTAACAAATTTCCGACATTTGATACTCTAAACTAATGAGAGCAATAACAATAATAATATATCTTTACTGTTTTAATAAAACTAAACTTAATTTAAATTAAACCACAAAATGAAAAAAAGGCGAATTCCAGTGACAAGTACGAGTTTTTGTGTTTCTATCTGCAAGTACATGTGCACGAGTAGTATGTATGATGCGTACCAGTAGGTATTTTGTAATTTCGAATACATTTAAATACTGTTACAGACATGCACATAAATTTCATAATATTTGACAGGGCGCTTACATACATCCTCACGCTGATACAAAAACATTTTTCAGAATGCACGTAAACTAACTCGCTTGTATGCATTAAAATACTAAAATGAAATTAAATATACCCGGCATTAATAAACCCAGTGAACATAAATTAAATTTGAATAGCAATGGAAGGTGTAAAAGTAGACTGAAAAGGGATAGTAAACAGCTAATCAGTTTGACTTATGCCTTAATTTTATTTATTTATTTTTTTTGTTTCAGTCAGATCGTCGTTATATAAATAAAAGTACTACTTCCGATGCCTTGAGAGTGGCATATTTATCATAAGCGCTTTGAAATTAGTTAACTGATCCATTTTTAATTGTATTTATAATAAATTATCGTATCACAAACTGTTAGAATGCTCAATTTACTAAGTGATAAACAACTGTTAGTTGGCATTTTTCACAGTCAAACTACTTGGTCTTACAAGTTTTGAAAAAAAAGAAATCGATCTTACGTTGTATTTTTTATCGTAAGCTCTATCCTTTTTCAATATTTGTGGCAACATGTGGACACCATATTTCAAAATAACTGACATTAAGGACGTTTTTCGTTCATCTGGATTAACTTCAGTAGCGTAAAAGAGATAATGAATAGCGATTATTTCCTTGGCACCAGAAATACTGTGGTTTTTCGGTAATTCGAGTAGTTTATTCATTAATTCATTTCATTCTTAAGTTCATCTTTATTTACATTTCTTATTTACATTTTTCGGGATATTATCTAATGATATTACAGCGAATTTGATTTGTAATCTTATGCGAGATATTGATCGTACTTTTATTTTCATAAATGAATTATATAAAAATAATAATTTGTAGCTCACGCAGCGTATCTTTTAATAAATAAATGAGAATAAATAACATATATTTACCTTCCAAAAAGCCATATATGTGGGTTATTAAAAATAAAAGCCATGTGTAAAATAAATTTGTAAATGATATATGTATACTGCTAGAAAAGTGTCATAACGCTGATATATGTACGTATATTAACATCAGCACTATGATAAGTATCTTCGTTTCTGACCCCATGACACTTCTCATCATTTGGCTAAATTGTCATCAGTGTTAAAAACTGAAATTATGTCATCAATGGCATGACACGTCAGTATCACATAAGTGACTTATCGGAGTCAATAAAATGAAAAAATTTCATAAAAGCAATGATTTAATAACATCGGAGAAAGGGTTCAACATGCGCAATTTAATGACAAACTGTCATCAATATAGTGACAGACTAGCAGGAAAAATATGATTAATTGTCACGTATTAATCGAAAAAATGTCATTAATGCAATAACATAATAGCATACACTAGTGGACATTGCTGTATATTGCATTGAAAAGCGTATTTTTCTCAGGCATTCAAATTGAGGAAATTATTTGCCTACAAGTGTTGTCTGTGGTGTGCTCTAAATGTAACTTCGTAACTTCTTTTTATTTTCTTTCGCGATTTTGATTTGTATATTTAAATTATTTTAAAAGCTTGAGAACAATTTAGCTCGTTTTACAAATTTTGATATCTTTACCAATTTTTTGTTTAATATCTTTAATTTGTAAGTTTTGTGGGAATAAAAACCCTAAAACAATAGACATGGTCAAGGTAAATGGTGCTCAAAGGCATAGCGGAAAGTTATTCATTAAATAATCGCCAGAGATATTATCATTTGTGACATTGCTTCCCTATAAAATTGATAAGAAAAGATGGTGTATATCTTAGTTCATATTCAAGCCTATTGGACATATAAAAGTATTACACAGTGCGCTAGGCCTTGAAAAAAAAACTCTTAAAAAGGACTCTAATAAAAGAGTCTCAGTTGCCCACCCCTTTAAAGCCTCAACTCAAACTCAAAAGTACTTTTCAACAAAATTTGCTATTGACATCTCTTTGCGAACAATTAGGAGAAGGAAAAATGAAAAAAAAATTGCTTGGAACTTCACGCTAAGGAGTGACTCGCAGTTAACGTCGTGAATTATGGTTGGACTTTACAACATAAGGCACATGTATCAATAGACAATGGAATTCGCCTTTTTTAATTCGAGAGCTAAATTACCAAATTTTAGTCTTGTATTGAACCCCAAGAATGAAGGAGAGCAACACATTGTTGATATTTTTTTAATCTATGAACAGATATCTAAAAAAAAAGTAAGCAATACCAAAGAAACGTTGCGTGGAACTTATTGATAGTATGCCAAGGGGATGGGAAAAAGTCATTAAGAAAATGGAGTACTTGAGCAAAAATTAAAAAAATATATATATTCCGCAAGAAAAAATTGAAGCTATTCATCCATTTCATTTAAAAATAAGTACTTCAATTTTAAATTGAATTTTTAAATGAAATGGATGAATAGCTTCTTTTTTTTCTTGCGGAATATATATTTTTTTTTTTAATTTTTGCTCAATTCCTGTCCAGTCATTTTAACACAAAATTAATAAACAAGTGCTAGGTAATCTTTAGACCACGAGTGGCATATAGGAACATAGAAATAATTAAAATAATAAACACGTACATAAAAGTTGATTCTAAGAAGTACACATTAGTAATGTGCTAATATGCACACTGTACATTTAATAGCAAAATTTCATCAAGACAATGAAGTTATTATATTCATTTGATGACAAAATGTCACAAAAGACATAAATAGCAGTCAATAATATTATGTTTAAATAAAACAATTAGAGTACTTTGTTCATTAAAAGTACAAATGAATGAATAACTTTAGGTAGATCTCGTTGCAAAGTCCAGCAGTAGTCTGCCATTATATGTGAGTCCCACCTTCCATGATATCTTTCATTGTCCGAAGATACTGAAGAAATATTTCACCCTGCTGCTCGCTTAAAACACCCAGATTTTATGGAAATCGGCTTAAATGCGAGTGCAGGAAGTGTAGTTATACGCTTATGTTGCATACTAGTTTACACAAGTTCGATAAGATGTACTCAACAAGCTCGACATCCCCGTAAAATATATTATTGCCTAAGAAATTACTCATAACCAAAACAAATGTATTCCCAGCTTTGGATTCGAATACAGTCATTGATACGATAAATTTATGATCTTTTCAGAAAAGAAAAATTCGTAATGCTTTTCCTGATTACGCAATTTTATTTCAAAGTAATAATATAGGGTGGACCATTTAAAAGTTTAAATTTAAAAATACAAAAAAACAAAACCTGTTTGAAATTTTGCCAAATTTATTTTTTTGTTGTGAAATACAATTCTTCCAGTTAGAAAAAAAATATTATTTCATTCATATGGCTGCCGCAATACCCTATTCTATCGGACAACTTTTTCGAGTGTATGCGGTCGTATATTGGCAATAGCATCACGAATGTTGGCCTTCAAATGCTCAATTGTCTGTGGTTTGTCAGCACAACACTTATCTTCAACGGCACCCCACAGAAAATAGTCCAACGGTGTAAAATTTCAGCTTCTTGGCAGCCAACTGACGTCACCATTTTGGCTACTTTAACGGCCATCAAACGTTTGACGCAATAAATCGATTGTGGCATGAAATGTGTGACAAGTTGCACCATCAAAAATGTTCAAAACCAAAATGTTCAAACCAAACATCGTTGACATCAATACCATGAAGAGCGGACAAAAAAATGGTGCGCTAGGTGTCTTCATTGACCGTAATGGTTGTGAAATATGAAATATTAAATATGGGCTAATGATGCCTCCGCTGCACAAGCCCCACAAAACAGTCACCCGTAATGGGTGCATTGGCTTCTCTAGGACCACGTTTGGTTTTTTGATCCCAAATGTGGAAATTTTGCTTTATTAACGTGCTCTAATAAATCCCAATGTTGCTCAAGCGTAAATCTATATATTTCGATCAATGGAAATAATATACTGAATTTTGTGACGAAATAAAGTGACGTAAACTGCTGGTTCAAGTTTAAATCGATAGTCACCGCAGTGACCAAAAAAAACGAAAATTGAAGTAAAAATATTAAATGATGGTAGTCAGCAAACGAAAGCTGTTAGAGAAAAACTGTTGCCATATTTAAAAAATATATATACAATTTGAAACCAAGGAAACAGACAAATATTTTATTTGTTTTGTTGTACAGTATAATTAATACTATATTCCAACTTTGAAGCAGACTTGTTAGCTAAAAAGGAGTTGAAATTTGCAAAATCTGATAATATCCTTTAGGACGTATATAAATAATATCAGACAACACAACAACTAATTTTTTAACAAGAACAACTTGTTACAAAAATAAAAATACAACACTGCATTGTTGGATTTTGGTATATTTTGTATCACCCTGTCAATTTGTAGCACTTATACATTGAGCATCTTTATATTATATTTGAATTAACGGATAAGGAAATAGAAGGTTCCTGAACCTTCCAAATTGTAGGCACTTAGGTATTTAAAAAGCTGCTTTACCTACCCGTCAGTAAGTTATCGTTTGGCTGTCAATAAACAAAATTGTGTTAAAGCGGAAATAAAATGTTGTATAAACGAATATTAAGTGTTGTATTAAGACAAACAGTATAAGAGTTATATTGTAATAAATAAAAAAAAACTGTAACAACAAAGTAACGATTTTTTTTATTTTAACGCAATTTAAACGGACTCAAACGTTTTAAAAAGGATAAAACGTAAGAATATAATTGCTGATTTCACTTGTAAGTTATTAATGCCAAAAAAATTAATATAAATTATATTTGTATAATAATTTAATAATTTATATATCCTGTTTCTACACGATAGTTACATTTTAAACGGAATTAGGTGTAAGATAAAAGATGTTGGACATTTGTAATCAAGTACACCTGATAGTGTTTTTACATTCTATTTACGTTAAAAGCGTGAAAAAAATCATGTAAAAGCAGGATTAGGTGAAAAATAAATAAATATATTGACAATCAAGAAACATGCATTAAATAAAAAAATTAACCGAACCATAAGCACTACCTTCTTAAATGTGCCCTGGTATATATTATATTGAAATTAATATTTTTTTATGAAAATACATTGAAAAAATCTTATAAAGGGACCGCCATCTAACGTTTTTTTTTTCAACTAGTGCTTATTTCCTGAATGGTAACACTTGGCTCATGTCTGATTTGACAGATAATTAGTTTTATCCTTCCGCTGAACGAATATGGTTGTGTATACGCTTGAACAGTGCAAGGAAATACATTCAAATGCCGATACAAGAATACATTTGAAAGCCGATACACCCAAGACGAGTCACTGTTTGGTGCGAATTTTGGTCCAGAGGCATAATTGGACCATTTTATTCGAAAATGAGCAAGGAGTGGCCGTTACAGTCAATGGCGATCATTATCGGGCCATGTTGAACGAATTTTTGTTGATAAAAATTGAAGAGGAGGATATTAGCAACATTTGGTTTCAACAGGACGGCGCTAGGTGCCACACAGCCGAAGCTACACTCCATGTTTTGAGCCCTGTTTTTGAAGATCGCATTATCAGCCGCAGAGCTGATGTCGTTTGGCCACCTCGGAGCTGCGATTTGACACCGTTTGACTATTATTTGTGGGGTGCCGTCAAAGATAAGTGTTACGCCAACAAGCCAGAGACAATTGACGCTTTAAACGACAATATTCGTAAAGCCATTGGTTACAGTGTCACAAAATCGATAATGTGCTTAAAAATTAACCGATCGTGTAGGCTACTGCAAGGCCAGTCGAGGCAGTCATTTGAATGACACTATTTTCCATTATTAACCGAAAAGATTGTACTTTCAAATAAAAAAAGAAATTTGAGAAAATATTCAGTAGTTTTTTTATAGCATTTTCAAAAAAAAAAATTTATTTGGCGGACCCTTTATTTTTTATTTGTAGCATATTTATTTTCTTTATTATGGTTTTCAAATTCAGGTAAATAGTAGTCTACACGTAAGGTATCAAAGTGTCATCGATTAGAAGTCGAGTTGACATATTTTAGTAAAAAAAAGATTTTAATTTTGTAACTTTAATGATGGTAAGCGAACATCAATGCGAGCTTACTTCTATTTGTAAGATTTGTTTTACAAATTATTTATTAAATTGAGTTCGAATTTACATAAATAACATACCTTTTATGAAAATTTTATAAGTGTGCTAAAAAACAAAACCATTTAGTTTCTACTAAAATACATATTAATAATATTAATTTTTAATATTAATTTATTTGTTACTTTGCCTGTTTGTAATACATAAAATGTGACATCTAATTAATGTCACTGTAATCATAGCATAGATATCGCATACAATATAACAAAATTTTATGATGACGTTTTTCATAAGATTGATGTACATCTTGCCTCACTGCTGCCATTTGTCACAGCAATGATGTCAATGAAATTGATTTTTCAAAATTAAAAGCAATAATTTATTAATAATTATGTATAAAATAAGATTTTAAGTACAGTGGTACTTTAAATCGTAACTTTGTCGTTGAAATAACAAATTTTTTACAGAGTGACACATTTATTCAATTAAAATAGAATATCATATATTTTGTTTTTTATTCGTTATTTTTAACAAAAATGCTTGCAGGGAAGCACCATATTAGTGACGCATGAACCTTCACTAGCACCATCCTGCCCACATAGTTAAACTTCACATTCATACGTATGAACTCTTCTGTTTACTTTTTATTCTATTTTTGCTTTATTAAGAAAAAGGAAAAAAGGAAAACTAAAAATAGTCATGTGGAGGAAAAAAAACAACAACAAATTTTTAAAATTTCATTGACACAAAATAAACTACTTCAACCAAAAAACTACACACATACCAACAAACATGTACACACACTTAAATACTTCAAATCCATGTACGTATAAGTACTCATACATATATGAATACATACACAAGGGAATACAAACACATTTATGTACGAAGAGAATTTTTATAATAATTGTGCGTATGTGAAACTTTATGTGCGTGTGTGTATTTTATATGCTTGTATTTGTATCCATACGTTTCAGTAACAAGAGGACAAAGTTATGTTTTTTCTCTTATTTTTGTACAAGTAGGCGTGTGGGTGTGTAACATATTGTGTACATGTGTACGAATGCATGAAATTGTTTGTATTATATTTACTTACTGAGTGTATATGTATGTATGCGTGAGCGTATCAGTAAGATTTTATGTGTGTGTATATAAAAAGTGGTAGTCACTAGTTTTGTGCTTATGTACGCATCTTACACATCATCTTTATCATAGAAGTGATACAATACTTGTATATTAGATAAGAACTACTTCAAAAATTTTAAATACAATTGCCGTTAGATTAAGAGTTGCCATGTAACCAAAAAAGAAATACATAGATTTACATTTCGCAAACGAATACCTCTTATTGGACCTGAAAGTAAAATAAAAATGACATCTTCGGAAAAAAGCCAAAACAGTCCACGATTGCAGAAGAGCACCATGGGGTCTAAGTTTGGGAATAATAAATTAAAATTGCCATTGATGAAGAGACGATCATACATAAAAGTAAAAAACTTATGAACTTTTTCTATTTTGCGATCGAGGGTGTGTGTCTTGTAACGAGTTAGATTTTCACCGTATTAAAAAAAAAACGTGGTTGACAAATATTTATTTTTATTTATTTACTTATTTTTTATTTTTATTTTTTTATTATTGTAGAAAAATTGCCTATCAGGTAAATAGTAGTGCTTCGCAGTTATTTTTTGTTGTGTAGGCGATATATATTTTTGAAATTTAGACTAAATGATGCCACGCTCAAAGAAAATATTTATTTGTTTATATCTTCAAAATTGTAATAGTAAGAGTCCTTAAATTTGGTCTAATTTGGACTATGAAGCTAGTCAATTCATATAATCAGTCAAAGTGTGAGCGAATGTTTATGAATTTGGTGGGATAAGTGGGTGTAAAACTTCGTTATCCAACCACATAAATCAAATTGCGCGAGAAATAGGACAAGCCAGTATTGTAGAAAACAAACCGGGGAAAACATCTCTATAAACATATCTTATGTATAAAAATTAATGTATCTTTGTTTGTTTGTGGCTTATAGACAGCTAAACGGCTGAACCGACTTTTTGACATTTTTATGGTCACTCTCGTCATATTTGGAAGGACCTGTAGGCTAAAAAATTCCAACTGGGCGGTACCACGTATTAAATATTTATTTGTTTATATCTTCAAAATTGTTACAGTAAAAGCTCTTAAATTTGGTTCAAATAGCTTTTTAGTCAATACAAATTATCAGTCAAAAAGTGAGCGGAGTCGAATAAGTGGGCATGGTATCTCCTATACAAGACAAATATTGACTATTACGAGTATATATCTTGAAAACGGTTATAGTGTAAAGTTCTGAATTTGATCTAAATGACTTCATAGTCAGTACAAATTTCCAGACAATTAATGAGTGAAAGTGGGTAAATGGGCGTAGTATATTCCATTCATACTAAATATGTAATTTTTTATAGGTGGAGAACAGCATTTAAAGCTTCGCTATCTATCCACATCAGCCAAGAAGCGATAGAGATTGAAAAAACCGGTTATGTACTTATTTATTTGAAGTCTTTATACAGCAAAACAGCAGTCTCCATTGTCTTGTTTGGATTTTAACCGGAAGGGAATAAATTAGGGAATAAGGCAAAAAATTATAACTAAGATAGTAGTCAAGATAATAATTGGGACTCTTCAGGTTTTAACTGGTACTTTATTCTCATGCATATTTATGTACATACTCATATGTAGCGTCGACATCTTTAAGAAGCTTTGTTGCTGAAATCTATTGTAAGTTGAAGTTAGGGATTAAATGCGAATTTATGTTAAAAAACTAACGAATAGTTAAAGTTAAGTCTTAGCTACTAAGAAACTGTAGTAACTATATAATCTGTATTATGTCTAATTATCTTAATTAATAAATTTACTTTTGTAAAATGGTGAGAGTAATACCATTGGGATTTATCTTGTTTTGTATATCTTTACAACCTCTCTGTAGATAAACTATAGCTTAAAATCCAAATATTATGTTTGGCAATCTTTTATTGTATTTTTGGTAAAAATTTATCTAAGAGCGAACAAGAAAAGTAAAATTGGCCAAACGTAGATACAGAATACCCTACAGCAACATTATATTTATATTGTTTAGAAGCAATTTGAAGACTATTTTCGTTAAACTACTGAGAAACCTAGATATCCAATTTTTTGGCAAATCCCATTAAATGAAGATTCTTAAAAAACCATTTAATATTTCAGTTAATTTTTCCGTCCAATTCACTACTAGTTTGATGACCGATCTTCTTCAATAGTGCTTTGAATGAGCTTTGAAATTATTCCCCAAATTTACAGAAACCAATGCATGGAGAAAGATTCGTTTTTTTTTTTTGCTGTATGTTCCTTCAGTAGGAACGTTTAAAACGGAATAAACTAAACCAGTCTGAACCTAATATGGCGATTAATATTCTAATATAAAAATGAACACCTTTAATTGGTGTATTATGTAAATGTGATTGTATGGTCGTGAGTCGTATAATGCAGTAAATTACAATTTCAACACAATCTAGTCACTATTCAACAGCAGTCTGCGGCACATTTTCAAAAAAATTCTATCCAACTACGATCATCTGCCATTCCTAGTGACAGAAAAGAAACAAAATGAAAATAGAAACAAAATGAAAATTGTATAAACCCGACAGAGTCGTAACTATGCCAGTTATAGGATAGAAATCACTGGGGGGTTTATAGACTAATTACACGACGATTTTGTTAAAGTGACGTCCATACTCCAAGTAATTTTTTTTACAAACATCAGCATAAATAGAATATATCAGCATTAACTACGATGTGTGGGGTACAAACAGTACAGAGTTATCTGAAAATATGTGTTTTTAAAATGTTACTGCCACTATATGTGTATTTACTAAGTATATAAAATTCCTTACACATAAAGTGATTTTAAAGAAAACTTAAAAATTTTTTCTACAAAACAATTTTTGCTTTTAGCATTTTATTTCTAACGGTACTATTTAATGCAACATCCTTTATAACTATTGCCGAATAGAATTAAATTCACATGACAAATTTTTTTAAATGAAAGCAACTCATACATGATATGTGCTCTTTACAATTGTTAAATAAGTGGAACCAAATATTTTTCAAAAAGTTTAAGTAGAAAAAAAACAAAAAAAGTGCTGAAAAACAACTTATAAATCTGAATTTGTTGAGATGATGATAAAAGTTTGTCCTTTTCTGCATCAGCAAAATTTTATGATTTCACGTTTCGATAGCGAATAATACAAGTAAACTTCAATGAATTGTATGAATAAAGTCATGTAATGATTTAATTGAAATCCTTCCTTTCGTTACTTGAAATCACTTTTGGGGAAAAGGGAATTTGTCACATGATTGTAACGACTCGCTTGGTTATATATAAATAAAAATAGAGGGGAAATATTTTTTTTTTCAATCTTAATTATCGATAGCAAATCTGTGTTAGCATTCACAAAAATTTTCAGATTTATTAGTAACAAATACAAAACGAAAAATGAAATTAAAAAATTAATTGATTTCCAAAAGTGTAAGTAGTTTGGTCACAATAAAAGTTCGATCGGAAGACGAAATTAAAAATGGTTAGGGAGTTATTTATGTGATAAAAGTGCAGATAATTTGTTAAAATGAAATCGTATTGTTAACGTTAATTAGAAAGCAAGTATTAAAAGAACAAGCTGGTGGATAAATCATAAAGAAATTGGTTGTGTTTTTAGAGGTTCATAATTTTAAGTTGGCAACACTGCTTTAATTGACAACCAATAAAAGCAGGTAATAATTGTTTTTTGTTTAGTTTGGTTGGACATTTCGTAGACCAGAGCAACGCTCGCAAATTGTTGACATTTTTTATCAAAATAATAGTTCTGTTCGCCAAACTTGTTTTGTTTTCTTGTGGTTTTTGATGAATTGTCCCATTTGGAGTGAGCATAATCCACAAGCTTTTGTCGAAAATTGGAGTTTGGTGTGCTTTATGAGCTGGTGGATTTATTGGTTCATATGTCTTCAAGGGTGATGAAAATCTATTGTGAACGGTATAGGGACATGATTAAAAATTTGTTGTACCTCAATAAGCTGGCATTTATCTTGTTGGCATGTGATTCCACCAGGACAAAGCTATACGCTACAGATCTCGTGCTACATTTAACTTACTCAAAGAAAATTTTGATGAAAGCGTAGTTTCACCTAATGGAACAAGGTAAGTCACATGATTACCTTCATTGGATTATTTTCTTTAGGGTTATGTAACGTTATTTGTCTACGTCACTAAAAAATCTAATACCTGAAATCAACACTCGAGAATTTTTAGCGAAATAGAGTCACATATGCAACGTTTGTGAAAATTGTGCTTTGTACACGCCAGCCGTGGCGGCCTCATGGCTAAAATTATATTTAAGCTTTAGTAGTATAAAATTTTCTATCTAAAAAAGCCAATTTCATTGATATTAAAAAAAAAAAAAACATCCAATACTCTTTTATGTGGGAAAACGAGTGACATATGTATGGTAACGAAAATAAAAATACCTAAAAAGAAAATATACCAAATCAGAGACTATATGGTCAGGTTTTAAGTATAAACTTTATTGGTTTGTGTCAAGGTTCTGTATCTGTTACTGTCTAATTGTCTGTGCTATTGGAAGTGCCACCATATGTTTAACAGTGTTGCCAGTTCGATTCCTTTTTGTGTATTATAATTGTACATCTTTTGAATTTAAAGTAGATAAGACTATGCAACAAGCAAAAACACCTTGCATAATCACTATATTTTTTGATGCGCTATGGACGCCTAACTTCAAATTCTATGGATTCTATGGATAAATTTTTTTAAGAATTTTTTTCGTAATATGTGATTTTTCCTATGATAACTTTGAAATGACTTATACTATTTCATTAACCCATATGTTACAAAGTTCCAAATTATACCAGCTTTAAGTCATTTTAATATAATTTTTAATATAATCAATTTTTTGGAGATATTAGGAAACAAATGATATGTTTTTGTTTTGAAAAGTTATGATATTTTTGATTTCTAAAAATACACACAAAATAGAAGACAGCAAATATTTACCAGTTGCACATTTTACTCACAAACTTGCATATAATAGAAATAAAATAAGCCATAGTTTATGAAAATCGATAGGTGAATACATATTTTATTCCCAATAAAGTAAAAATATCCAGTTTTGATATTAAAATATTTTTGCTTTAATTGTAGAAAATTCCACTGAGCGTATGATGATATTTATGAATTAAAAAATATAGTAAAACAATTAAAAAAAAACGGATCCATAGAATCAAAAAGCTGATGATTTTTAAAGTTAGACCACCATAGCGCATCAAAAAAATATAGTGGTTATCCAAGGTCAGAAAATTTGTTTCCATTTGTTGCATAGTGTAATAAGAAATTTGTAGTAACTCCAGGAATAATTGAAATTGATAATGAATTGCTATAAAAGATGTCGCATTACGTTTACGTTACGTGAGAGTTAGTTATCGTCTTGCAGTCATAAAGTAAAGTCATGTTGAGGCGTAAATAAAAGTGTTGTATAAACGAATATTAAGTGCAAGATAAATAAGTTACTGTATTAAGGTAAAGTGTAATTGTGTAAGAAGTGTACGAATTTTGTACTTCGAATGCTGGTCAAAAATTTGTTGTTTTCTAAATCCTAAGTGGAAAAAATCATGGCTTAATGCGGGACAACCATCAACATCGGCTGCAAATCTAGATTGATTCGGCAGAAAGACAATGCTGTGCGATTGGTGGGACAAGAAAGGTGTGGGGTACCGCGAGCTCTTAAAATCTGGTAAAGCCGGTAATACAGATTGCTACCGACAACAAATGATAAATGTGAACTACGCATTGATTGAAAAACGACCAGAATGGCCCACAAGACACGGCAAGGTAATTTTGCAACATGAAAATGCATTTGCACACAAAGCAAAACCGGTTGAGGATAATACAATCAATGCATTAGGCTGGAAGCTGCTACCCCACGCGCCGTATTCACCAGACTACTATTTGTGACTAAAAAATATTTGTTGTGACTGAAAAATGTGTAGCCAGCAATGGCCAATACTTTGAATAAAATGTTTTTTACTTCACCATTAAAAATTAGCGGTCATTTATTTGTACCGGTAAAATGGTTCAAACCAGTAGGCAACTGAGAAAGACAAGTTCTTGTTATTTTAATGCCCTTTTAGTAATGTACCAAATCTTATTGAAGATTGGTACACGTTTTGAGTTTAATTTTTTTAATCAAGGAATTAAAAGTCTTTCATATTTGTTTGATGTGCGTTGGCATAACTGTGACAATGAGCTTCTGTCCCACGGCTACGCTAGAATCTCTGTTGACCTTGAGTTATGATAAGGATAGTGGGAGATAAGTCCAAGAAAACACTTTGAGAACTTGGGAACTTTGGGAACGCCTTGTGACGAAACTGAGTAATAAAGGCGAAACCAATGGAAAAACTTTTATTTGAACAAAATGGGAGGAATTTTAAATCCAATGTGCAGATTCTGTAATGAGGAAATTGAATTACCAGAGCATATATAAGAAGTGGAGAGCGACCACTGCTTATAGTAATGTATATCCTATAGTTTGTCAGGACATTGGTGTCCTGTATACCATTCTAGTAGGGAAAGTATACCATTCTAGTTGCGGGCAAATAGTCCGCAGTACTTTGATACCTTTTAACAACAATAATAATAGAAACGGACAAAATTATAGCCACTTTCTGGTATGGTTGATTAAATGTAGAAACTTGTTTTTTGCGATACTTGAAGCACTCTATTTGCATTAAAAAAATTGTGGTTATACATAATAAAGCGATTATATCATAATATACGGTAGCTAAAACTGGATTAGTCCAATAAAACATGAACCCTTATGAGACAAGGTACTACCCTGGTACCTTCATACAAATCTTATAAACAAAAATTACAATTTCAAATGACAAAAATTCGCATTAAAAACGTATTTGCTATAAACAATGTACCTAAGACTTACGGGTCAGATGAACTAAATTCAATTTTTGGTATTTCGCATTGAGCTGAGCTCTGGATACCTGTTAATTGTGGCTATCGACTCGATAATTATGAAACTCATTAGGTGCCAAAAACTGTGATATTTGGGTTATACCTTAAAAGCACATCTTTGAAACTCCTGCAACAATTCCTCCACAACGATGTGCCACAGTAAGGGTGAAAAATTCTCCTTGTAGGTGCCACTAATTATCACCCTACAAATCTCACTATGCAGACAAGTTTTCCTTTAAACGTCATGCTAAATAAAAATAATACAATGCATGGAGTAGTCACTAATGTCTACTGCTATGCCTAATTTCGTATTTGGTTCTTTTCCAACAATTGTAATTGTTCGTATTAAAAATCTACTTCATGAATTTAAAAGAGCTTTAATAAATGTCCTTTAAATGTTAAAGAAAAATTATTTCAAGTTGTGGCAGTAGTTCCAAAATCTATTCTATACTCTAACCATGTAGTAGCGGTAAATGTTGAGGAAGCTCAACATTTGCAATGGTATTATGTGGCAAGTGTATAAAGGGTAATGATCTTCGTTCCTATCTATTGCAATTTTTTTGGACAACTATTTTTTCTTTTTCTATTCGTGTGTGTGTGTGTATGTATGTGTGTGTGTGTGTGTGTGTGTGTGTGTGTGTGAAATTTTAGAGTCCATTGAAAAACTATTGTCTGTTGTATTGAGTTTATCGAGTGTATTAAATCTGGCAGCAAAATATACAATAAAAAGTAAACAAAATGCTGGATATAAAATACCAATAGAAACACAACAACAAAAAAAACTAAACATTACAATACTTGTTCTATTACTTCAAATACAAAAATAGCAAAAAAAAAAAGAATAAATACAAATATTCCAAAAAGTATGAAATGTACTCGTAAAAAACGTTTGTTAAACATTGACAATATTTTTCTCGTATATTGAGGGTGAAAATGGTAAATCAATAAAAACAAAATTGTACTCGTCGATTGCAATAAAATTCACTCTATTTCTTCCATACAAGAGTATATATGTACGTATGGACAATTGAAATTGTGGCGATACAATAAAATGAACAATAAAAAAAGCGATACTGGACACATTGACTGCAAATTTCAGAAAATAAAGAGAGATTCATTCAATAAAAATTCAACTGTTATCGCGCCATAAAAATTGGCGTTACATAGGGTTCGGTAGTTGGCATGGCATCTCAGTAGACAGAATACATTATTAAAAAAAAAATGGAAGACAAAATTTAGTGGAGGGAAGGTCAACTTGAACGAATATGCCAGTTTGTCAAAGATAAAAAGTAACTTAATCTGTTTTGGTAAATATTACTTAATTTTATTAAAGACTTTTGAAAGCGTAGCCTTTTACAATGGGTATAAAAAAAGAAACAAAATGTCTGCAATTAATTTATTTTTCGATACTTTGTTCTATGCTCTATATGGTAAACACAAACTTTCCGTACGTCGTACATTCTACATTGGGTATATTATCAGAGTATCCCGTCACACAGACGCATCATAGCGTCGAAACTGCTGGATGAGAGCTTTTGCGCATGTTGCCTACATAATCAATATTTAAACATCCTGGAATCTGTAAGAGCCTTAAACAATAAGTCAGCTTACTGAGAAATAACTCATCTATTGACGACAAATGGCTTTCGCTTTAACAGCACCATTACCGTAGTAGCGGTTTTTTTAAATTTTCAAACATTTTAAAACCAATATTGTAAAATGTAATTAATTTTAATCTACAAACAACGCTGTGGTGTGGTAAGTAAGACATCCGCCTACCAACCAAGTGGTCCTACGTTCAATCCCAGCCAAGATAATCTGGAAATTTTTAAAAGCGGCATTATTTCAAAATATTTGGAATCGATTGGTTATGAGTATTACGTTTGAAGCTACCGTTAAATTATAGGTCCCTTTCAATAAGTCGAAAAATAGATCGGGTGCAGCTCTTTGATTGAGAAAAATCCCCTTTTTCAAGTAGGGATGTTACAGGAGTTCTGTAGTTATCTGTATTTAGGCGAGAAGTTTTAAAAGTTTCTACGTCAGCAATAGATTGTGTTTTTCAATGTTATAATACAATATTTCAATATATTTGTTCCAACGCTTAGCGATAGCTCTATCACTTTATTATAAAGAACGGTTCCATAATATTTTCAAATCCCACACACAATTTTTTTTAGGTTAGCAAATAAGTAACAATCGCTAGGTGGCAAGTTTGATGAGTACTGTGGAGGTTCAAGCAATTCGTATTGTTGCGGAAATAAGGTTGGACACCACAGCGTTTATTACTAAAATAAATAAAAAAATAATGAAAAAATAACCAAATCTACAACAACAACCATTAACAGAGATAAAGTAAATAAAAATAACACAGCAACAACAAAAACTAACAGCAAAGAAAACAAGAAAAAGACAATAAACAAGCAACAACAAATACTAAGATCTGAAAGAGGTAGATGTTCACATACGCATGACTATCAAAGAACTAAAAAGAAATTAAAAGAAAGAAATGGAATCTACCTGAAATATCGAGAGGTTCGAGAGATTTCGATGTGTTATTTACTCAGCCATACAAAAAGCACATCGATGCGAACAGCAATCAGTTTATGTGTCGTTAACTCAGCGAGTACAGTTTAAGTAAATTTAACTCAGTGCATGTGTTATTGGTGTGTAGAGAGTTTATAAGGAGTAAACTCGTGAAGCTAGTAGTGAAGTAAAAAAAGCAGTTTAGTTGGAGCTAACTCAGTAAAGAGAGTTAAGTGTCTATAACCTCTGGTTGAAAAGGTTGTGATCGAACCTAAGGTGTAACAACGATCGGGATTGGAAGATCTTTAGGAAGAAAGATCTGTCGAGTTGTTGTTGTTGTTTACAAAGTTGTAAACAGTAATTAAGAATAGAAATTGTTATTGCTTGTAAAAAGGTTACAAGCAGTGGTGCACAAAACTGTGTTGAACAAAAGATTTTTAATTAAAACCAAACACAAATTTATTTTATTTTAACAACATTCTACGAATTCATAAAAACACGTTTTTAAAAAGGTTAAAACGTAACAGTATTTCAATTCGTTCAATTTAGCCATTGTCATAACTCAGTTCAAACACATGCATTGTCATGATGAAGGATGATTTTATTTTCTGCATACCAAGTCTTTTCCACGAAATTTTTTATTTAGCTGAGCTGAAAGATTATAGCATGTTCATACGAGATTTTGAATTACTCTGTTCTCTATTTGAATTACTTACATGTAAGAATTATCTCGTTCATATGGTACGTTTGTAATTTATTTTGATGAATCCTCCTTTTTTTCTTATTATTTTTATTTAATATTGTATCATTTACCTGTAAGTTGTGGCGTAGAAATGGAAAAAGGTTAGAAATAAAATAAACGGATTTAGCATGAACACCTGATAACATCTAAAGATCACATCTTTTTTTTTGTGATCCACAGGCAAATCAAAACTGAATTGCTAACAATTTGAATGATAATATAATAAAATTATGCATTTGGTATTAAGTATTCCGGCCTGTAATTGTCAGCTGCATTATAAATGAGAATGCGAGTTACAAAGAAGTTTTGTCGTGTGAATATAGCATTACAGTAATATTCAGATTAGATTGTTTTACAAACAAATCGATTTTGCTTACTTTAGAGCACTTCAACTTGACTGAACTTTTCGCTCTGGTGCAAACTGGTGCAACCAGATTTTATAACAACTTTAAAACAAAGCACAGTGGCTTATTCTATAAAAAAGTATGGCAAGACTACAAAATTTGATGACAAAACTATGTGAAATGAATAAGTACATCCTGTAAAACTCTTCTCACTGATCATAAATCATAATCGTTTTACTGATCCAAGTCGGCAATTTTTTAGAAAAAATCAAAAATGTCATTTTGAGTAAAAATGTACAATTTAGAATTGAAAGGCTAGAATTTTTACCGTTCGATTATTACTTTTTTGATATTCTATTAAAAATATCTTAATATTTTATTAAAAAAAATAAGAAAATGTTCCTCAGGTACCCTGCTTTTTTGGTAGTGGCCGTAATTCGGACACCCGACATTTAGGACATTTTTGCAAATAAAGTAGATCATAACTAAGAATTTTAGCAATTGTTCACGCCAATATCTTCCAGACCATATTTGCTACATAATACTCTGAATAATTTAACTAACCTTTTCCACAATGTACGACCAGTTTTCATGTGATAATAAGAAAACTGTACCAATCTCATAGCGAAAACAGGAAGGATTTTGTTTTCGCTTTTAAAGTACAGTGGATATCGATATAAGAAATTTAAAAAATATCACAAAATTCTTTCTTATGTACTGTGTTGGAACAAATATCAGAAACACTTTCTTTTTTCCAATAATACCTATGTGGGGATATAAGAAACTTTTCTAATAAGTGCATATAAAAAATGAATACTTCGTATATATTTATAAAGAGTAAAACGATATAAACTTTTTAATAATTTCATATAAAGCCAACTTCTATTGATAGTATCTGTTCTTCTTCCTTATCATTTATTGTTTTCCGGTACTTGGGAAAAGTTTTAAATCAGGTTTTTCTTATATGCGATTTTCTTCTACAAAACTGTTATTCTATGGAAAAAATATAAGACGACAGGATGTTTTTGGTTCAAATTCTCATAAGAGGTTGTTCCTTATATGCGATGTTGTTATATCCGATACTACTGCATATAATAAGGATGCATTAAAAATTTGAAAAGAAGCTAAACAAACCTCTTCAACCTTTTTTCCACGGACCATTTTAGAGGGATGATCGGACCTCCTTTGCTCTGGCCCCTAGAATTCTTAATTTTTATTGTTGTATTTTTGTAGTTCGCTTACTTTTTGACTGATAATTTGTATCGACCGCAAAGCTAATTGGACAAAATTTAGAGACTCCTAACTTTATCGTTCTTAAGATATTGAAAACTCAATATTTAGTTATTATGGGAGGTACCATGCCCACTTGTCTCATTCTGCCTATTTTTTAACTCATCATTTGTATTGCCTACGGAGTCATTTGGAACAATTTTGGCAACTTCTACTAAAACTATTCTCAATATATACAAAAATCAATATTTATTTTATATGGGAGGTCGCTCATTTTATTAGTGACTATTTGTAGTAACCGTGAAGCTAATTAGATTAAATTTACTTCTGCTGTTTTTAAGGTACAAACAAATAAATATATACTTTGTATGGGCGTGGCTGGCACCGCCTAGTTACAATTTTTCAAATACAGGGTGTCCGCCGGGAAGGTGAACAACATTGTTTTGCCGCCACTTTGGTAAACATTAGTCTTCACAGTTCATATTTGACAGTCGTAAAGTAGAGACGTGGCAAATTTAATTTGTAAAAATATCTAGTAAACCAACGTTTTTTAATCCTTAAACCATTTTAACAAAATCAGTCATCGATTTTCATGAAAAAATCATAATGAGTGACGAGGCATATTTTCATTTGAATGGTTATGTAAATAAATAGAATAGTTGGTTCTGGGCAATAGAAAACCCTCAAAATATTCATCAATCACCTTTGCATCCATTAAAAGGAGGAATCATTGGACCTTACTTCTTTGAAACTGAAAAAGGCGTAACGGTAACTGTCAATGGGGAGCTTTATTGTGATATGATTGAAAACTTTCTAACGCCCACAACTGCATACTTTGGGCTTGACTAACATGTCGTTTCAACAGGACGGTGTCAAACCGCATACAGCCAGAAATATAATGGAATTACTGCGAGACCTCTTTCCACAACAAGGAATGGTGGTGTCGATTGGCCTTGACGGTAGCTTGATCTGACTGCTCCTGACTTCTTTTTGCAAGGATATTTGAAAAGCAAGGTTTATGCAAACAAACCAGAAACGCTAGAGCAACTCAAACAAAATATTCGTGATGAAATTAATGAAAGATCGCGTGAAATGTGTAAGAATGTAATGAAGAACAGAGGCGGACATTTATTTGATATTGTATTCCATACATAATTGCCGACATTAAACAAAACATTTATCAATATAATATCCATTCTCTTTCATATAATCAAAAAATATAAACAAACAAAGTAGTACACCTTCCCGGCGGACACCCTGTACATTAATATTCTCAAAAACTAACTAAATGAGATGAAGTCCTAATTTTTTTCCTTATCTTGATGTTTGTATTAATTATAATACATACATCACTTTTTAAATTGTTAATCTACTTGCATGTGTGATTTATACTACCCAAAGGCTTTAAATAAAAAAGCAACATTAACACCGTATGAGATATTGCAAATGTATTATTTTGACCCTGTATTTATAGTCTATAGTACCTTCCAAACATACGGGGAGATACTGTAAACATTTCAATAAAATCGGCTCAGCCATTTCGCTGCCTATACACCCCAAAAATATATACAAAAAACACACATGAATTTTTATATATCAGATGATACAGTTGAGAAACAGCAATTTATTACGGTATATGTAAACGTATTTTTTTATTACATAAAATTCTCTGCATATTTAGTATTCCGCTTAGAGAAAATATGGGAATAATTTTTATCAAGAATATTTTACTAATTACGGTGAAAACTATAATTTTTATCAATCGCTTAAAAAGTTATCAAAATGTTACCTTAACTAATATGCCGCAATAAACTACTGTTTCTAAAATTTAATTTTGGTTTATATTGCTCGTATTACAATACAAAGTAAAATTGTATGAAAAAGTATTGTATCTGATATCATTTGCAACAATAATTACAATGCTCGCTTACAAAAACAAAAAAATAAAAAAAAAAAACAAAAAATGGAAAACATTAACCCAAAGGCAAAACGTAGCAATTATACAATATATGTGTGGAATTATCTTTTTTAACATTCTAACCAGATTTTAACCCAAATTCAAATACCAAAAGAAGTAAAACATAAACCGACACCATTTATGCGCTAAAAAGAAGTAAAATAAATAAATAAATAAAAACCGACTAGAAAAAAAACACAATTTAAATGAATAAAATGTAAAGCAAAAAAAGTGACAGCCAAAAATGTACTATACACAGTTGGTGTATAATTTCTAATTTTTTGGTTATTTTGTGTTTTTAACCTTTGGCTTCCAGCGTTGAAACTTATCAAAATCTCATTAGAGAGCAAAAGCACACAGACAGTTAACGAAACATATTTGGGTCTCAAAGGATGTGTGCTAAAGACTTGGTTTGGTATATTAAATAATATTTTATTTTTAAATATTTAACTTCTGTTGGAGAAAATAGATGGTTGGTTGGTTATCTTCTGAAAATTAGTTAAGTGTATTATATATAGGAAGTGCCATTGCGAAGTTACCAAGGAAATTCATATAAAATAATCAATTTTATAAAAAAGTTCTGATTTATAAATTGTTTATAAATTGACACATGCGTAGAAAACTTGTCAAAATAATACATTTGCAATATACACATGTGAACACAGATATTTTTGCCAAATTAGCAACGAGATATTTTTCTTAGCTCAAAGTTCTGTTCAAAAATTGTTTAGTCACATTTATTGGATCCATGTCTTGATTTTGAATTCTCATACGCTTTTAATGTTGCTTTTTTATTGAAAGCCTTTGGGTAGTATATATCACACATACAAGCACATTTATCATTACATTCTCACACATTTCACGCGGTATTTCATTAATTTCATCACGAATATTTTGTTTAAGTTGTTCCAGCGTTTCTGGTTTGTTTGCATAAACCTTGCTTTTTAGATATCCTCACAAAAAGGAGTCCGGAGCAGTCAAATCAGGCGACCGTGGAGGCCAATCGACATCACCATTCCTTGAAATAATATGTTGTGGAAAGAGGTCTCGCAGTAATCCCATTGTAATCATGGCTGTATGCGATGTGGCACCGTCTTGTTGAAACCACATGTTAGTAAAATCCAAAGCATGCAGTTGTGGTGTTAAAAAGTTTTCAATCATATCACGGTATCGCTCCCATTGACAGTTACTCTTACACCGTTTTCAGTTTCAAAGAAGTAAGGTCCAATGGTTTCTCCTGACCAAATTGCACAATTTGAAGGTTTTCCTTCGCCCAGTACCGACTATTCTGTTTATTCACATAACCGTTCGAACGATAATGTGTCTCGTCGCTTATTATGATTTTTTCATGAAAACCGGGGTTGTCGTGGGCGAGCTGTTGTAACGATTAACAAACGTTGGCTTACTGAGTATTTTTCTATAATAAATTTGGCACGTTTCTACTTCACGACTGCCAAATATGAACTGTCAAGACTAATGCTTACCAAAATGGCGCCAAAACAAAGTAGTATATCTTCCCGGCGGACATCCTGTACATATATCAAATAAAACTAAAATGGGAAACATTTTGGATCAGGTGTTTTAAGAATAGTGATTATAGATTGCACACTTTATATACCATATATATACTGTATATATACATATATGCATGCCCATTCAAAGTAAGTTCTTATTTGTCAATATCTTCGAAACTGCAACAGTAAGAGTATCTAAATTTGGTCCAAATGCACTCAGCGAAATAAAAAAGCGTATAACACTTATAACGGCTTTTAAAGATCAGGTGGTTTTATCCCAGCAAATTTAAAAGGAAGAACTCAATGTGGAGATAAAACTCACGTAAGGAATAACTTTTTCTTATTATAACTAAAAAACTTCATTTTTTTCGTACAAAATATATACTCGTATAGCGTACAAACTATATTACCAATATTTTTTAATGTCTCCATAGGGAATATTTATTGTGAACGAGTTTTAATTTTTTTTTTTTTGTGTTGGCAATGACATTTATCAAACATATTCAGTATACATCAAATCAGTGAACAAACAACATCATATATTTCCATCGTGTTAAAGATAGCGAATTTTGTACCAGAAAATAATGATTTGCGGAAAGCATTAATATTTTGTTTTCATTAGAAGAAAAGTGCTACAGAGTCATATCGAATAATGAAAAATGGATTTATTTTCAGAATTCCAAACTGATAAAATCATGGGTTAATTCGAGATAAACATCAACTTCAAAACCTGATCGATTCGGCAGGAAGACAATGCTGTGTGTCTGGGGGGACCAGAAAGGTGTGGTGTATTATGAACTCCTAAAACCTGGTGAAACCGTACAATCAAAGTATTACGCTGGGAACTGACTTAGCTCCTCTCAACTTCTATTTTTTTTCATCGATGGCATACGCATTGGTTGATCAGCACTTCAATTCCTACGAGGAAGTCGGAAATTGAGTTGGAGTAGTTGGTTTGCTTAACAAGAAGAACAGTTTTATTGACGTGGGATCCCCAAATTGCCTGAAAGATGGGAAAATTGTTTAAACAGCAATGTCCAGAACTTCGAACACAATTTTTTTCACCTCTCCATTAAAAGTTGGTGTTTCATTTTCAAAAACGAGACGCCCATTTCATACCTTTACACCTGGTAATATATTATTTTATACGCAATTGGATATAATGACATCATTAAATCGTCTTGGCATAGATTTGTCTATACGTCGTAACGTTCTCAAATCTTGTAGTCTTAAATTGGCGGCATAGAATAAAAGCATTGTGACAGAATGGATTTTAAATCAGAACTATTGTCGACCATTTCATCACATGTTTTTATTCAAAATATAACATTTAATTGCCTTGGAATTGTGGACTACCGTGTTGTCCTATTGGAAAATAGACAACTATGAAGGAAATTTTCCTCTTGCTCAACTAAAACCGCTGTGGTGTGGTAGGTAAAACACCCGCCTACCAACCGGAAGGTCCTCGGTTCAATACCAGTCCAGACCATATGAAAAAAGAAAAAAGTTTTTCAACAGCGGTATCACCTCGTAACATTAGTTTTTCAACAGTGGTATCACCTCATAACGTTAGCTAGTAACTGGTTATGAGTATTACTACTATTGAAAACTTCTCTAAACGCATTTGCCGTTCGGAGCTGGCGTTAAATTGTTGGTTTCCTTCAATGACTCTATAAATAGAATCGGTTGCCGCTCATTGACTGGGAGAAGTCCCCGCGCTCTTTCATGGAATATTAATATGACTTATCTACCATAAACCATTCCCAATTTGCGATAAGTGTATTCATAAAAATTAAAATTCATTGGTAAGTAAAACCACCTTCCAATTGATTTTGGTGTCATCAGTTCATCGATAAGTTAGGCTTAATCGACTAAAATTACCTTGTTATGCTTTACTACAGCCTTTCTTCTTTTGAGCATAACTGTTTGTTTTACTATTAAAATTTAAGCTCGAAAAGTTTTCTTTTATTTTTTTGCAAAATTGGACCCTCACTGTAACGTCAGCTAACAATTTTATTTATTTAAACCTGAAAACTAGAAATTAAACTAATTTAGGCCAGCCAGCGCAGGAAAGAATTATATTAAAACATGGGATAAATTTGACGTTATTCTCGGTCTTCTTCGTATCAGATTCGTAGTGTGTCTTCTACTCAAACAGATGTGACCAGCATTATTTAAGATTGCACTGTGACCCTCCAGCTTCTTCAAATGCGACTCAGCCGTCGCGACTTTCTAACCATTCAGGTCTTTCTGAATGAAGCATTTATTATTAGTAGCAAAATTATGTTTTGCCACTTTAAATTCGTTCAATATTTGAAGCTAAAAGGGTGTTCCATAGCTGTACTCCGTAGCACCAAATTGGTTTCAACATCGCATAAAAAGAAGGAGACTACAATCCAAGCCAAGCACCGAGTTTTTATTAATTCTTGTTTTAATTATATCGCCTTTGTTTTTATTAACTTAGCATCTTTGTGGCTTTTCCACGTTTGGCGGCGGTCAAAATTTATTCCCAAACATTTAACATTAGAAATCTGGGGTATAATTTAGTTATTTATTTTAATAGACCGGCAAGACCCCTTACTCAAAGTAAATGTCACGTATGTAAATTTATTCGTTAACCTTTATCCTTCATTGTTTTAGCCAGGGCTCCAGCTGCACTATATGATCTTGCGGCGAATGTTGAAGTGTGGTTACTATACAATGTTAGCATATCGGAGGTACACATATATCAAATATAGTATGAATCCTAGGATACTTCGGCCTTGATAATCTCAGGTTCGCTTATATGGGGTGGTTCAAGCTTAAATTTAAAAATGCCATAAATCAAAAGCGGTTTGAAATTTTGCCAAATAAATTTGTTTTGTTGTGAAGTAAAATTGTTCCGGTTGCAAATGTAATATTATTTCATTCATATGGCTGCCGCGGCTAGCCTCACAGTATCTCATCTGATCAGACCAATTATCGACAGGTTTTTCGAGTGCATGGAGTCGTATGTTGGCAATGGCATCACGAATGTTGGACTTCAAATGCTTAATTGTCTCTAGTTTGTCGGCAAAACACTTGTATTCAACGGCGCCCCACAGAACATAATCCAAAGGTGTCAAATCGCAGCTTCTTGGCGATCAACTGCATCACCATTTTGGCTAATTAAGCGGCCATCAAACGTTTGACGCAATAAATCTATTGTGGCCTGAGATGTGTGGCAACTTGCACCATCCTCTTGAAAATATACATCGTTCACATCAATACAATAACATTATGGTGCGAGAAGTGTCTCCATTAACTGTAATGCTTGAGTCGTCCTCATTTTCAAAGAAATATGGGCCGATGATGCCTCCGTTTCAGAAGCCGCTCTAAACAGTCATTCGTAATGGGTGCATTGGCTTTTATAAGACCACGTTTAGGTTTTCTGAGCTCCAAATACGGCAAAGATAAGATCACTTTTGCAATATTTTTTAATACCAACGTTGCTCAAACGTAAGTCGATTCATATTGTTCAGTGGGGATAATATATTGAATTTTGATACATAATAGAGTGACATTATTGTCAGATTCGAATTGACCGCTGGTTAAAATTTAAACCGATAGATAGCACACCCGATATGATTTGAAATTTTCGACCAGTTAAATATTTCTGTAAAAGATTGCAGAGATTTGGAAGTAAATATTTTCTCAGTTTATATATCAAGCCTTCATGCCATATTTTGTCGAACGCCTGACAAACGTCGTCAAAATGAGCGGAGCAATATTTTTTTCTTCCAAAGTCCTTCTAATGGCACTAACCACTCCATGTGTTTAGATCTAAATCCAAATTATTTTTTTCATATACATACATTCATAATATCGGGATCAGCTTCTTTAGTAGCGCTTTTTAGTGGATAATGGGCATAGAGGTCTGTATGACTCCACCCTTGTATGATACCTTCGCTGTTTGGGAAACATGGAGGTTAGAGATATTTTCTAAGCACGTGGATAATATTCAAGCCGGAAAACTGCATTAAATATAAAGATAAATGATCTTCGGGCCAAACGGGGCAGCTCCAATATAATTTATTGGTGCTAAGTTATCACACAGTTATGCAAATCTAATCTCTGCACCAGTAAGTCTTCTGTTTAAATACTGTGAATACAAATTAAATATATCTGAGAGGATTTGCTTCAAATATTGACTTTGATATATATTTAGTATCTTCGTTGCACAAATCTCTTATTTTGTAACCTAAAAAGAGATACAAATTCCTTAGCAAAAGTACCAGAAAAAAACGTTAAAAATCGTTTTCAAAATCAGTCCCTTAACACAAACGTATTTAACTGAGCGCACCGCTGATTGTAACGTGAGTGTGTCACATTCTGCTATTCCATGTGTACTTAGAGTTTAGCTCCATTATCTAGGTGTACACGTATGTGCTTGTGTCCGTAAACGAAGCGTAAAATTGCGTGGCGTTTAGGGAATACAGGAAATGGAAAATAAAACATGGCATTGTACGAAACTACATGCAAATTGACATGTCAAAGGAAAAAATTCTGATTAAAAGTCAAAATATAAAGAAAAGAAAAGAAAAAAAGAAAATGTGAAACAAAGGCATTCCATTCACACATATTTAAACACATTCCATCAATGACTAACTGGCTTTTACTGCCTTAATGAATGCCACACACTGTGTTTGAACCAGCCAACCTAAACCCAATATTTATATTAACTGGTTAGATAGAATGAGTTAAATGGCGAAATAAATATTCCCCCTTAAAAAGTTTTATTATGGCTTTTGTTTCGATGTCTATTTGTAGCAAAAAGTGTAACTGACGTTGTTTCAATAGAAACGGCGCCTAATTAAATAAACGTAAAAATACCATTTAAATCAAACCTACATATCCATTTGTGTTCCTAACTATGCGCATTACTAATTAGTTAGCCTCGCCTGTTTATTAACCTTTGTTTATTAACCTATTTTAAGGCAATTAATTTGACTGAATTATTTATTTGAAATAAAGGTTGCAGGGGGTGTATATCGCTGTCTAAAATGAAAAACCATGTAATTAAAAAACAAGGAATCGTGTCTTTATGGAATATAATGTATCAAATTTACTGTGAGCGCTAAAATAAAATGTACAACCTTCTTCTCTAGATTTAAATATTTATTTTAGTCTTTTATATTACAATGAATTTTAAATTTTATTTTTTTTTTTAAACTTTATTTAAAGCTTCATAAAATTCTTAAAATAACAACGAAATTCTTACAACAACTTAAGTTATACAACGAAAATTTAATTTACTCTGTACAAGAAAAAAACCATGCAACAAACAAGAAAGGTGCTGTCGAGAACAACAAGAATCATATTTTGGAACTTTCATAACAGCTTCAAAATCTTGAGTTACGACTAAAAACCTGTTTTTCGTACCTTCATGCACTTATAAGCTTATAACTCAGCTAAATGTTTACCGATTTAAAAAATCTTTGAAGATTTTGGAAAAAGTGGAATAGATATTAAATGATCTATAGTCTATGGTAAAGCATGTGGGCTTTAGCCAATAAATGCTATAACTTCATCAATTACCATCTGATTTAAAAAAATGAAGTAGCATTTTATTCAAAACTAAACATACTATTTTAGGAATCCTAGTGTAGTACGGTTCCAATATAAAATATCTTGTAGAAATGTCTCTCAACTTGAACAATTTGAAATAAATTGAACTGAAATGTGTTTGCTTGTAAAATATATATAGATTATTTAAGTTTACTTAAGTAAAGTAGATACCATTTAATAGATCATTTCCTCTTCTTTCAAAATCCTCTAAGGTTTTCAAAATCGGTTTTAGCTAAGTTATTAGCTTATAAGTTCACGAAGATAACAAAAACGGTTTTGTCCCGATACACAAGTTTTTGGAGTAGTAATCGTATTCCAAATACGATTCTTGTTTTACTCGATAGCACCTTTAAAAAAATAGTATCACTTCTTAGGTTTTTCTATTTCGTTATTTTTTGTGGCTTGGCATTTTTATGTACACTCTATTTTGACGCTTAAAAAATAAAGTAAATACCGCTTTTGTTGTCTAACTTTAGTTGGTGCAAGAATTTTGTTGTTATTTTTATAGGTTTCGTAAAGCCCTAAATATGCTTTAAAAAACATAACATGTTTAAATTAGTCTTATATTTAAAGACTAAAATAAAGACTTAATTCTTAATTGTATAGAACAAGGTTGTACGCTTTATTTTGACGCTTACATTATGTCCATAAAAATATTTATAGTTTTGCAAAATCAAACTGAAACACTACTAATTTAAGATTTGTATAGAAGAAAAATAACTTACAGATGTTATATTCACAGCGTATGGGGTATCTGCAACACATATTCTGTGCTTTTTTTTAACAGTCGCGATGCGGCGACATACAAACAACATGACTGCCTACCACGACGAACTTGTAAGTGCAGTTTCAGACGTAGTACGTCCACTATCGACAAAATACATCGAATCTCTAAAAAAAAAAAACAATAAAAATCAAGTCGACACAAACCATTTTTTTTTTTTTTTTGTCGACGATATGGCAGTCTTCGATAGCTTAATAAGAGATCGAGTGCATGCCACAATATCTGAGCTCAATATTTCTAAGAAACTTATATGGCTGTGCAGAATTATATTAATCAACTTCTGCGGTTACGTCAGGGTAGGAAGGGATCACTCTATACCTTTCAATACTGTGCCCGGTTTCACTCTATGAGACTCTTTATCATTCGACCTCTTCAACTTCGTCACGGAGAGTGTTCAGTCAAGGCGGAATTGTCAAGTTTCTTGCATACGCATCATACTACGTCATTGGACATGCCAAGCGATCAAAAGTGTGTCTGGCAGTAAATGAGATAAGACGCCATGTACGTTGTTGAGAGTAAAGATGTAATTTGGATCGATTCTCAGGAGTTTGTAGACCTAGTCTATGTCATTAATAACGAATATGACGAAATTTTGAAGATCAGGTGGCAAATCACTCTTGCTAACAGGTGCCACTACGGCAGTTGAGTAATAAATACCAGAGATCAGCAATGAATCGCTCTTTCGCCACTCATACTGACTCATGAATTTATAAGTATAATTATATAATTCAAAATCAAACACTCAGACTCACAATAACGTTGGTTCATAAGTATAAATAGCAATGAGTGTGAATCAAACGTCGTAATCACACTCATTGCTACTCATACTTATAGCATTCATTCATTTCTTAGAAAATGAGAAATAATACTCATAAAAAATTCGAATCATTCAATTTATTTGAGTGGTACGCATTAAGTAAACAAGCTGTTTAATATCTTTAATTTCTAGTCACTTAACGAAATAGCGTAAACAAAAAGTTTGTTGTAATTGTGCTAAAAAAAGTAAAGTTTTTTAAATGCTTTTATTTACTTATTGAATTTTAAACAAAAATAGTTAAAGCACATATGGTACATAGATTAGTCACCAAGGCTTTTTCCGAATATGTTACAATGAAGTCAACGTTGTACAGATATTTTGTGTACCAGAAGAAGAAGTGGCCGCCTAGGTCAGCAACCCAAAATTTTGCCAAATAAAACAAATTGAATATCACACAAGCTGAAACGAGAAAAGTTTGAAGACGGCTCTGTATGTTCAAAATGATGCCAGAAGGCCACAAAAGTAAATATTTCTGCATTAATTCATTACTGGTGATGAAAAATGGCTCCATTACAACGGGAATCCGAAGCACGGAAGTCGAATATCTATAGCTTAGTAATAATGGTGTGTATATGGTGGTACCAGGCTGGTCCCATTTTTTGAAATCGGCCTGGACAGTCACAGGAACGTGTACCGACTACAATTGATAGAAATTTGTATACCTGACATGTATCCGTAATATTTCATCACATAACACAATTTGTGAATAAATCCGAGTTCTTAGACAAAAAAATTTACTTTTTGAATGAAGATTTTTACTTCTAAGAGAAATGATAAAATCTTTTGTTTAATTTAAGCTTACGATGTGAGATACTCGTACCTTCATATAATATAGAAGAAAATATATGTGTGTGTGTTTGTGTTTGTTAGAAAATTAGGGTTACAGAACATGAATAAGTATGTGTTTATTTGTGGAAAAATTTTTAGAGTTTTGAAAAGTAATTAATGTTGCTGATATTTAAAACAACAACTTACGTGACTGTTTGTTTGTTACGCAAACTTTTGAAAGTAGAAACAATGCTGGGTCTACATTAATTGTAATAATTACCACATTATCGCTATTTAATCAAAATCAGTAAGTTCCTGCTGCTAATCCCTCAGATTTTAACAGTCTTCTCCATGTATTAGCAGGTATTCCTTTTTTTCGACTACCCTGTGGAATTCAGTCAGGCGCCATTCTAGTAATGTTGTATGGGGGCTTTATTAACGTGTGCTCAATCCAATTCCATTAACGACGTCGAACTCCAGTTTTTATTGGCAGTTGATCTGTTGATACACAGTTGGGCCAAAATTCGTGAAAGATTTGTTGCAGAGACCGACTTATTTGTTATGTTAGTGACAACATACATGTTTCACTCCCATACAGATTGCGGATTTCTTCAGCATTCCAAACGATGTTCTAACCTTTGTGATGCTAGATTTCATATCATATGTCACTTGTCCCACCATTGCTGGAAATAATGCTTCCCAAGTAGCAAAAGGAATCGACAACTTCTACCGGTTTTCGCCTATAAATTTAGATCAAATGTTGTCAATGTTAATGCCCATTAGCTTGGTTTTTGCAATGTTTATCGTAAGATTTGATTTAATTCTACATTTGCTCAAGTGTTCAAGTTTTGTCTCGATATGGAAGTGATTATGTGTCAAAAGACATACTTATGTCATCCGCATATTCTAGGTTTTCAAGTGTAGCTTGAAGACCTCATGTAATACCGGTGCTGCTGATTATTGTGTCGAGCGTTACGTTGAACAGTAAAGGCGAAAGAACACCTCTCTGATCGACACCACTCCAAATATTTATGTAGGCGCTTGATTTTTTTGCGCGAATGACCTTATTCTCGGGGCTATATTGTATAGTTTTTAATCAGATTGATAATTTTTGTCGGTACTCCTTTATATTCTAATGCAACCCAGATCGCCTTATGGTTAAAAGTATTGAAAGCCTTATCGAAATCAATAAAGCAAATATACACCGGAGTGCTTCACTCTACTGACTGCTCAGTGATAATGCGCATAGTGATTAAGTGAACAATGCACGAGTTTCCAGAACTAAGTCCTGCTTGTTTTCGCCTATTGTTGATTATGTGGACTAATACTTTGTTGATCATGTTGAGCAGTTTTTGCACTGCGGTAAGTTAACCGTTATGGGGAAGAGAATAACTGTACCGTCTTTCAGATCATCCGTTTCAGTTATCCGAAATTCACGTATAAGTGGGAGAAGAGTATGTATAGTAACGAGATGAGCTGACCTAAGTAGTTTTGTAGAAATATTGGGCTTAAGCGCCTTAGTAGCGACCAAAATTTTCGGTATGACCAGTTAAGCTGAACTAATATCGTGCCTTTCTCGATGGTGGGTGCAGCTATAAATTCCGCTTAGCCTTGTTGGCGCCCTTGACAATAATTCTGCACAATAGTCCTCACATATACGGAGTTCCCGTTTGATTTTTTTTTGTGTCTGTATTGCTCTTTTATCTGTCCTGGTACTCTTGTTCACCATCCTATCGGCCGAGAAGTATAAAGCCTGGTGATGTATTTTTGTAACCTAGATAGTATTTCAATTTCAAACCCTCCTCTGACCTCTGTAAATATTATTATTATTTCAGTATATAACTAAAATGAGAGTATGTACATTGTAAGTCATTAAAATACTGCCTAATAAAAGCCACATTTTCTCCTGTATTACGATGTTCAAATGTGAATCATTTTCCAGCTGAAACAATTATTAGTTATTGAAAAATTTCGCTAAATAAATATTTTTCAAATAAATTCTAACTTAGAGTCACATGTATGGGAGTAACATGCCTCAGATCATGTGAAGTACTTATGTGAGTAATGTGAAACCCCTAACAAATTTGCTAATTAAATTTTATTTGATATCTTCTTTAATTTTTTCTTCCAGGAAAACATAAGCCCCACGCCCTTTCAGTAATTCTGATCGCACTATTAGTCTTTAGTAGATTTTAAATGCAAAGTAGTGAAAACGTCTTTTTTAAATATCAGCTGTTTTTTATAGTTACGCAAGCTTAAATCACAATAAAATAAAGAAATACTAGATGGTACATAATAAAGTGAAAATATTAAATTATATTTATTTTTCTATAATTTTAATAAGTTATTTATTTATAAAAAAGAGTAACAAAGTCAATTGTTTTTAAATAATTATTCATATTCCTTACTAAGTAATTGTATAATAATTCTTTATTTTTGCCCGTATAAATCTTTAAGGAAACAAAATATCTAAATGCACGTACTCGTGGAAATCTTCGTATAACTGTCCATAAGAAAAACATGTTCGGGTAATTACAATCCTTCGTTTTGAAAAGTTTGATCTTATGCCTTATTAATAGGCATAGCCAAGGCAGTTTTTATAAGAAGTTTTTTCTTATCATCTGAAAAGGCACAGGTGGATCAAAAGGTATAACTTAATTCGAGGTTTGAGTACAGTTTTATCAAAATGAATAATGAAGAGTGAATGAGGATATACTCACCGAATATTTATATAAGAATTAATTAAAATTATAAATGCATTATTTTTTAAAATAAATTTGAGAGGTGATAAGCCGGATGGTTTTAATGCAAATAACAAATTGGAAGTAATATGTTCATTAATTTTTGGAACAGAATTGACGTTGAATAAAATTGAGAAATATTTTTTTTTATTGATTTATCTGGCGTTAAAAGTGGTGGTAATAATTGTTTATAACTACAACAGCGTATGTTTAACCATAAGAGCATAAGGGCGATTTGTTTACCGTATTTTCAACAATGGTTGTTCTATTGGCGTTTCTTACAACTGGTAAAACCTGACGAAAATCTCCACAAAACAGATTTGTTTTCTTCATAAGGAAAGTTATTATTCATAACGTCCTGTAAAAGGCAATCAACAACACTTAATGTACGTTTGGGTACCACAAATGATGAGAAGTCACCACAAATGATGAGATCAATTTTAAACCGGAGATGTGTGAGAGTGAAACTATGAGACCGACGTGTCTAATACAGGTACACGTACTTTAAAACTCGAATATCGTGGTCGACTCCCTGACCATACACAGTAGTAAAAAAGAAAATATTTTTTAAAAGCGATTACTTGTTTTAATTTGTGTAACACGTTGTTTTTAAGTTATTTTTGCACTTATCTTGAAAGCCAATTAAACGTTAAATTTTAACATCGCTTGTCACTATACATTAAACAACCCTGTATTAATACACTTGATAAAACAAACTCTGCATTGCCGACAGCATGCAGTAGTGAGATATGTATTTGCAACCGGCAAAAACATCCTTTTAAAATATTATGTATGATGATGAGGACAGTTATGATAGAAAACGACCAATGGTAATTATAATAATCAGTTCAGTTGGCTACTTAAAATTGTACTCTTATTTTTAGAATTTGTACTCTTTTTTTCTACTGAATGTACTCTTTCTACTTCACCAAAATCTGGAATCCCTATCAAGGTATAATATATATGATGATTATGTGATGGTTATGATAGAAAACCTTATTTTAAAAATAATTATTTGTTTTACTATTTTGATTATTTTCTTGAAACCTCTTTAACCATTAAAGTTCGGCATTACTTGACATTATAAATTGAACAACTCTGTACTGAAACGTTTAATAAAACAAAACTCTGCATAGCCGACAACAGTATTACCAAGAACGGTTTATGTAACAACAAAATTTATTATGCTTACCAGTAATACATAAAACTATGAACCTTAGGGTTTTAACATTTAATTTTATTTAACGAAAATATTTATTTTAAGACTTCTCACTACTTTTCGTCATTAGAGTAGAAATTTGTCTTGAAAATGATTCATTAATCATTAATTTTCATGCAGTAAAACGGTAGATATTTACAACCGACAAAAAAATAACTTTTAGGAATACTATATACAGAGAAGTGCAAAAGTGTAACATTATTTAGTACCTCTACACCCTGTATTTTTTAAGTTTAAATGAACTAAGTGTACTTGTTGTACGATATTAAAGGTACACATGTCCTCTTCCCACAAAACTAGTTTGATGCCAATACAACAACCACGACAGTAGTAGCACAAAAAGTGTCAATATACACAAATGTTACAATTTTGCATCGTTGATTTTGTTTTTAGTATTTACAAAAATAAGTATTGATTATTAGGAAGTCCAATATCCTTTTGCCTTTTTTTGAGCCTAAATGCTATTATTGATACCGGATGTGTGCTTTTTTTAATTATACGGATACACCTTACCAAACTTCCTTTATTCGCTTATACAACTCGTTCATTTCTTTGTTCGGATTTGGGTACTTAGCAAGTAGTGATTTGACACGTATCCACAAATTTCCAATCGGATTTATATCCGGAGATTGTGGAGGCCATTTCATTTTAACTGTCATTGTAACTGATTAATTGATTCTGGAAATCTTCCAAGTATAGTAGTAAAATTAGTTTTTGGTGATAAATAAGTAAACCCAATTTTGCAGCATCAAGCACAAATTTTCTATATTTTATATAGAATGCAGGTAAAACAGGTCCTACATTTTCCAAAGTGCACATTCAAATGTTTTACGGACTAATGAAAACCAACAAATCAAATCAATCACATAACGATATAAGAACTGCATATCTAACTAAACTAAGTTAATTCTAAATGAATGCACGAGCGCGGTCTTAAAATTGACGGACGCAACAAGCTATCGACCCTGTTCATGTTGGCAGCTTGCTTAATCTATGTCACAAGGTGTAAAATTATCCCATTTTCTAAAATGGATCCAATTTTGTGCCTAAAAAAGGTGTTTTGCAGGGAAGTCTTATAACCTTCTTTCATTTGAAGAAAAAATGGCTGCTGGAAATTATCGATTGTTGGTAGAAGCTTATGGTTAACATGTACCAACTAAAAAAACTTTGTGACCGATGGTTTGCGCTATTCAAAAGTGGCGATTTCGACACAGAAAGCAAGGAGAGACCTGGTCAGCCGAAACAGTTGGAAAATGAGGAATTGAAAACATTACTCGACGAAGATTGTTGTCAAACGCAAAAAGAACTTACATTATCATTGGGAGTTTCACAACAAGCCATTTCCCTACCCTTAAAATTATTAGAATTCATTCAAAAGCAAGGAAATTGGGTGCTATATGAACTGAAGCCGAGAGACTTCGAAAGGCGATTTTTCATGTTGGAAATGATGCTTAAACGCTACAAGAAGAAATCATTTTCGCATCGTATTTTTACTGATTATGAAAAATGGATACATCACGATAACCTCAAGTGCAAAAAGTTATATGTTAAGACCGGCCAAAATGCCAAATTAACGACGAAACCGATTATCCACGACTCCAAAGTAATGCTCTGTATTTGGTGGGTGTTTGTATTATGAGCTGTCGAAAATGGGTCAGACTATCACAGGGTACCTGTACTGAATCAATTCATTCGTTCGAAGAGAGCAATCAACGAAAAACGAACAGAATATTCGACCAGATGCGGGGCCATAATCTTCCATCATGACAACGCTCGGCTTCATATTGCAAGACCGGTCGAAAACTATTTGAAAAACAGTGAATCGGAAGTTTTGGCTCACCCGCCTTATAGCCCAGACTTTGCTCCTTCTGACTACCATTTGTTTCGATCGTTGCAGAACGCCCTTACTGGAATACGCTTCACTACAGAACAGGGTATCAGAAGTTGGCTTGATTCATTTGTTACCACAAAACCGGAGCAAACTTTTGGAAAGATGTATACCCAATAGTGAAACTTACAGGTTCAGAAATTTTTAATAGAACCATTAATTGACCAACCCATAGCATTCGTTAATAAAAAAAATCGAAATTTTACGAGAACAAGATAGCTTTAGGAGATATACCCATCAAAACATCTACAATTTAAACTTAATACTTATCTGTTCTTAATAGAAGCAATAAATTCAATAAAATATAAATAAAAAAATTAAAAAGTTTAAAATGTTACTTTAATTGCCTGCCGTTAAAATTAAATAATTAAACGGAAGTCGACGCACGTATTTAAAACTCACAAATCTATGCGTATGTGGGTGTAACGAATATGATACAACCAACGACACAGAACACCTTTGCCACACAATACAGTAATAACAAACAATTAGTAGGTATATACATACATATGCGCACTAATACAAACATAAATTACTTATACAAATATGAAAACACACACACATAGGTATACGATAAACAACAGGATATACTTGAATTATCTAAGAAATATATGGGAAAATACGAGTATAATGAACCAAGTAAGCAACATATACTAACACACACACACACACACACACACACTTATAAATATATATAATTTAGACCAACGTAAGATACACACAACCATACATAAATTTACAAGGATATACTCATTTGATTATAAAACAAATGAGAAGGAAGGAGATTAAAACACATTCGGTGAATTTTAAATGACGAACAATAGAGTGCGTATCTGGAGAAGTACGAGTTGTAGAAGTAAAGATGACAATGGTTTTTACTAAAAAGATGACGTTGGTGATGAAAACGACAATGAAAATAATTGCGTAGAAGAGGAGAAGAGCGATGAGAAAAATGATGGTGTTGATATTCGTTGATAAGATACGAGAGAACTGTTACACATTTTATCTGCTAAAGTTATGCTGCCACCATGAACACGGATTAATATTTCCATGCTTACTATGGAATCAAGGTGGGTAAATTTATAAGTTAATCAAAAGCTAAAATATTTAGTTTAATACGGTTAACAGAAAATGAAAGTCAGGATAAAATTTGCCAATAAGAAAAGAATAACTCACATGGGAAGGACGGAAAAATTACTTTCGGTTTGAAGGAATTATGAATCGATTAAATGTTCTCATCAAAATAAGAGTGAATTAAAATCATTTCAAACGGAAGATAAAGTCATGTTGTAAAATACCTGTGGCAAGATTATGTACCCGTAAATCAAACAGCGGACACAATGAGAAAAGCAGATCTAGGTTAACAGAAAATAATACAATAATAAGTTTATAGAAGTATTCTTATCGTCGGCAAACTCGTGGTGGTGAATGAAATTTTAGCTGGAAAAAGTACCAAGTGATCAACTGATCTGCAAAGTAATAGTACCTTTCTGATAGTCACTGCCGAGTATGCAGAGTAAGCTTCGATGAGAAATCTATATACAGTGAGAATTTAGCTTATATTTCAGATTTTTAAAATGCGATGAATTTAAACGTTTTATATTTTTTTAAGACTGTACGGCTTTACAAAATCCATAAAAAACAACAACAAAATTCTTACAACAACCATAATTATGTAGCAAAAACGAAAAACTCTATATTTTTTATTTTCAGACGCCTAATCTCCAAACTAATTTAATATTGCTAATAATGACAAAGCCGAGGTATACAAACACCATGGGAACGATCCAAAAGAAGTTAATTAATGTGTTTCACTTGATATGTTATTAAGCTATAGAAGACTGCCTTTTAGTCGGCAAAAAAAGCTAATGTATGTCGATTTTCATGGGCCTTCGATATGCGAGTATGTATCTGGTCAATAGTGGACTTACCATATCTAAAATTGCACTGATAAGGACCAATCAGTTCGATGGAAAGTTACATAGAACGCTCGTGACAACTTCATATGCGATAGAGAGGAACCTTAAGACCCATATTTAGCGCATATCATGGGGCCCCACAGTGTTTTGCCCATATAAGCAATTGGCAAAAATAGAAGGAGTGGTTGGATATCGATGAAATTCGGTACTATCAAAAAGTATCTAAGATTTGTTGTAAACTTTACAGTTTTGCTAAAAATTAGGTATTTAGGACGTTTTTCTTAAGCTTTTTCTTAATGCTTTTTCCTAAGCGAATTTTCATTACTTATTAGTAAAATGTAAATATTTTCGTGAATTTTTAAGTTTTTAAAAAATATATAATTTTGTATGTAATTTTTTAATATGCAGGACGAAATTAATCGAAAATAAACTAAAACATTTTGTACTAGAGAATATTTTATTTTTTATATTTGAAATAATTATTAAAACTTTTCACTTGAATTTTTAAAACAAAACTTGCCAACGCAAATTTTATATTTCATGTAAATTTTTCATTTTAAGAATAAAAAAATCCGTACTTGTAGATTAAAAAATAAAGCGGCATTTATCATTTGATAATATTATATATTAAATTCTATTTATTAGTTTAATCAAAACAAAAGTTTTTGATAATTATTGTTTAAGAGAACCCAAAACGAATTAAACAAAACTTGATTTTTTGGAAAAATATATCAACTTTGAAGTGTCACAGCGTAACTCAAACAGAATCATTCGCCTAAATTTTTAGTTTCTATTTTACTGATACAATCACCTTTCGAGTGATATCAATATTGTTATATTTCGAGTCACAAATATTGTTGATCTGTGTCCATGGGCCAACGCAGTGTGGGTCCCCTTTTTTCAGAACAGCACAGAGGACATTGAGAGTCCAAACGTTGGCCATACTCCAATAATATTCTGCAAATAAACGGTTGCATGCACCTTACCAGCTCGTTCACTTTGGCCAATTCTTTCAGAGGGTAGGCCGCTGTAGCATGCAGTCTTGTTGTTTGTAAGTTGCCGCATCGCGACTATTAAAAAACACAAATTGTGTGTTGCAATTACGCCATATGCTGTAAATATAACACTTATAAGTAATTTTCCTTTTATACAAAGATCTTTAGTACAGTGTAGTTTGAATTTGATAAATATTTTACTGATAAATATTTTACGGACACTGTTTATTTCAGTCCTTTAAAGTACTATGAATTAAAACATTTTATTTTTTCTAAAAGTTTATTTAAAGCTTTACAAAATCCATAAAAAAAATAACAAAATTTTTACAACAACTAAAGTTATACAACAGAAATGAAATTTTCACATCTTTTTCTACGCGTCAAGGTAAAGCGTACAAGAAAAAAACTATGCCAAAAAAGTGATACCATTTATTTAAATGGTGCTCTTGAGTAGAGCTAGAATCATATTTTGGAATTTTCGTAACATCTCAAAAATATTGAGTTACGGTAAAAAACCAACTTTTCGTACCGTCATGCACTTATAAGCTAATAACTTGGCTAAATACTAACTGATTTTAAGAGGAGTTGAAATCATATTACGTGCAGTTAAGACACACAGTGGGTTAAACCACAATAATAGCGCGTGTTCCACTTTAACGCATGAGCTGCTTTTATTTCTTTTAAAATATAGCTTCCTGGTCTTTGATATTACAGTAGTTGCGGCACTACTTTTTAGAATTCTATTTATTGTGCCTTTGGAGCAATTATATTTTGCGCATAATAATAATTAATTTTTCTTTTAAACTTAATTTTGTGTGATTTTTTCCTTTCGTGTTAAGATTGCAATTTTTTACGAAATATTACATTTTTAAATTTGAAATAAGACGTTTGGTAGGAAAAGTTACCTTAAGATTAAATTATCAATTAAAAGAGTATTTCGGTATACGAATTTCAAAAAGTGTGGTTATTTTACGATTCAATTAAAGTAGTAGTGCAATAAAACTAAGCCCAGTTAAGCGATAATTTCCCTGTATATCTTATGTGGGAAAAATCCATTAATTTTTTTTTATCATTTAAATTGACAAATCAATTCAGCTGGACTCATTTAAGCGTAAACTACTATAGTTGTAATTCATTATTTTCTATCCTATTAGATACATGTATGATTTAGCATTCATTTGACTATTTTACACTTTAAGGTTCTGTTGCTTAGGAAATGCTTGGTAATAGGGAAGTGAAATTACGCATGAATTATACTCAGGTTTAGTAGAAAAAAGGATTTAAAAAAATAATAGTAATTAAAGTGACAATTTGTTGGTCAAAAAAACTATGATGATTGAAGGAACGTTTATTACAAAATGTATGATAAAGATAACTCGCTTAGAGAAGGCGTAGTTGAAGAGGCGAAAAATCACACATGAATTATAAACAAGTCAAATAGAAAAAGAATTACGGGCTACCGTCACAATATTTTCGACTTTTCATTTTAAATGACAGTCTTATACACACACATTGTTGGACATTTTTGTACTTTGCAGACATTAGAACAAACTAAACATATCCTAAGTTTCGAAAAAAAAGTCTCGCAAAGAGCCCTATCGTAAGCCATAAGATCTATAGCGATTTAAAAAGTGTCAAATCAAACTAGTACCTGTAGTCGAGACACTTAACACAAAACTTGATTAAAATTCCTGAAAGGTTTTACAACTTCATGATCATGACAGGCGCAAGGTAGGATTACAGTAGGCGATTAATATTTTAATCAGAGTTGCGTTTATTGCATTTATCGTTTCCATTACCATTACACGACTTAGCATTAATGTAGCAATATCGCAGCCACCACTAGTGGCAGATGGAAATAATTAACCACTAACTTAAACAATTTTAGTGGTAGTGGAAATTTAATGCACTAAATGAAGCGATTTTAGGGCACTCTAGTGGAGTGCAAATTCAGTTCCATTGCTTTAGTTCCACTATCGTTTTCATAGCGATAATGCGCTATTTGTTCCACTACCACTTAAAGTACTGGAAAATAAAATCCAATGCAATAAACCCAACTCTGGTTTCAATGAATTAAATCAACATAAGTGCCGTCAGTTCATCAATAAAAAATCAAACAACAGAAATTGGTTGATTTGTAAGCAAAGACCAGATAATTAACAAAGTTTCAAAGTAAATAAATTTTCTTAATTACGGCGACTAATTGTTTAATAATCCAAATGGCTTCGTCGACTTTTAAAACCTTTTAGAGTAAGCTTTTAACACCATGATGAAATAAATTAAGTGAAAGCCTCTTGTGGCTTATGCTCGCTCTTATAATTTCAGTTCTGCTGGTTGACATAGCCGCTAAGCCAAAAACGCGTCTGGTCTGAAAAAAAGATAATTTGGCATTTATGTAACTAAGCCGGAATTACAATAAATTTGTTGTTAATAGTTTTTACGTTATCGTTACGTGATGAAAGTTATGACAGGTAGAGGACATAACTGGGAAAATTGCTAAAAATATCATAAAGAAATCTATAAAATGAACGAATAGTATTTTTTTACAGTCTGTTAATTAGTTTAAAGTATATGACTAATTCTGTACAAGTAATTTACATTTACAGATATTTTTTGATTGCCCCACGTACCTTATGTAAGACTTACTATACATTTACATACATTCATAAATATCTTCTTAACAATTCTGTGTAAATAACAATAAGATAATATTGCTGTTGGCGAAATTTCACTATTCCTGTTTCACTTACACATACAACTTAAGCTACGGATATTAGCAAACCGACACAATAAATAGCAGCAGTAGTTTGGGGTAAAACTGGCAGTGGCGTTAAGTATACCAGGACTCATATGATTTAAATAAAAAAATTTTTACTTCAATTTACATTAAGAAAAAAAAAAAAAAACAATTCTTGCAGATACGACTACAAGTGAATAACAAGTGAAATTGTTATGGAGTGTAGATAAAATAAAATTGGAAAAGTTAAATATTTACGCAAATTGTAGCTGTGCTGTATTTGTTGTATAGTCAAGTAATTTGCATACCGGATCAATCTTGAAAAATTAATGGCTTCCCAGACAGATAACGGTATACCGCAGAAAGGAAACTTCAATACAACCCATCCAATATTTTTTATTCTATTCGTAGCACTTGTGAGTGAATTAAAATAGAAAAGAAATATAAAAAATATGTGAAGAAAGTTTTAAAAAATAGACTACAACAGCTCTACCATGTGCTGTTTTCTTCTTATTATTTAAACATATACTTTTTAATAGCATCGAAACATACGCATAATTCACAAGCAAACGAAGTGCAGAAAATTGCGCATAGAAAATAAAAATAAAATAAAAAAACACTACAGCAGTTGACTTTTCTTTTCACAACTAAAAACTTTAACATTTAAAATAATGAGATTAGAGGATCAAATTTTAGTACCGGACGTTATTGTAAAATCATTTAATACGATCACAACAATTTAGATTAGCTTATGGAAATAGTTTACTTCTCTTTAAACAAAATTTATTTATTTTTATACAAGATACAGTAGATACTCGTAGGTTTTTCGCAGATTCTTACAACAGCGCCAAAGTTTATGACTGCCATACAAGTTTTTACTCAAAATTTTATAAAATGGACGACCTATAGTAAAAGAATTTTTCTAGAGTAGCGATTATGATTAACAATAACTCCCTTAACATTCCGTGAAGGAATACGGAGACTTCTCTCAATTAATCGGCTGCATCCGATTCCATTTTTAGACTTATTGAAAGGGACCTATAGTTTAATGCCGGCTCCGTACGACAAATTCATTAGAGAAGTTTTCAATAGTAAGTTATACTCACTCATAACCAGTTATTAGTTATTGTAATGAGGTGATACCGCCGCTGAAAAAACTTTTTCTTTTTAAGAGGATTGGTCTGGTATTGAACCGAGGACCTTCTGGTTGGTAAGCGGTTGTCTTACCTGCTATACCACAGCGGCACACGATTACTAATGCCGAATGCTAATTTTGATGTGGAAACTAAGGTTGGCAATTTGCCTGGCTAGAAAAAAATATTATTGTTTTTGTCTGCATTGATAAGTTACTGATCGGAATGACCATTTTGAATCTTGCTAAAGGGTTCCCGGTGTAACGCTATTACCCAAAATAGGTGCGGATAGTAACCCGAAATACTACTGCCAATTAGCAATTTGTTTCGTACTCTTCAAAGATATGAAAAATATTAATCACTTTGTAAAGTAATTGCAGTCCAACGATTTGCTAAGTGAGCTGCTGACGTTGCTTTCGGAGAGGTGGCACAGATTCATTCAAGATGGCGACAAGGCATGACATGAGGCTCTCATATCAGAACTTATTGCTGTTTGTATCGGTTGTCACTTCTCTCGATTTAAGTACATCGAGTTTACTTCAATTATATTATTTTAATTGCAGGCTAAGCCTCTTGGAGTTTGGGACGAAAAGGCAAAATATGAACGACCCGCTGACAAGCGACCTGGTGGAAATACCCAATGGGGGTCGTTCGAACAGGGACGATTTTAAGGCGCTCATGATCTAATGTTGTCTTTTGATACACACGCGTGTAGGTAATGGTGTCTGGTTATAATGTAAATATTTTAAAGCAGATGTTTTGTATGTAACAGGCATGAGAATTCATTATGATGCCCTTTGAAACGATCACATATTTCGATTTTAAGATGGTTTAAGAAATACTTTACTCCATCTGAATTCGTTAATAAAAGGTGTCTTAAATTGAGGTATTTAACTTTTTTATTACAAATAATTTTATTTCAGTTTATTACAAATAGGTTCCGGTTAAAAATAAAAAATTATGTCGGTCAAGTGACCCCCTACTGGCTCGGCAGGCTGCCCAATCTTTTACCAAAACTGTTGTCAATGATTTATATCTGCTCATAATGTTTGTTTTAACATCTTGCACTGTTGTGGGGTTATTGTTGTACACTTTCGATTTCAAAAAACCCCACAAAAAGTGGTCAATTCATTCCTCATATACCAGAAATAATGCGGAATGTATTCAGAATTTGAAATAAAAAATTTTGACTAAAAATTACAAGTAGAAAAAAAAATGGCAGCAAAATTAAAATGATACCTCAATTTTGAACACCCTTTGTTTACAAGGTCTGTTTGTTACCTACAATAACTTTTTAACACATAAAGCGTGTTTTTTTATAGAGGTATAGAACTTTAAGTTGGCATTACTTTTCAAGATGACGACCGATTTAACAGCTGTTAAGTGATTTATTCTCAGTTTGGTTTGGCAATTCATCGTGAATTGACACATGCCTGAACAACGCTGCAAATAGTGTAATTTTCATTTTTCATAAGTGAATTTTTTCTTAAATTTTAAATTTTTTCAATTTTCATAGGCGAATTTTGTTTAGCGATGAAGCGCACTTCTGGTTGAATGGCTACGCCAACAAACAAAACTGCCGCATTTGGAGGCAACAATGTGGCAACATCGTTACATCCAGAAAAACTGACTGTTTGCTGCGCTTTATGGGCTGGTGGAATCATTGGGCCGTACTTTTTCAAAAACGATGGTGGCCAGAAAGTTTCAGTCAATGGTTATCGGTATAGAGCCATGATAACTAACTTTTTCATTCCTGAATTGAATAACCATGATGTCCACAAGATGTGGTTTCAACAAGACGGCGCAACATGTCACACAGCTCGTGCCACAATAGATTTATTGAAATACACGTTTGGTGACCGCCTTATTTCACGTTTTGGACCTGTGAATTGGCCTTCAAGAACCTGTGATTTAACACCGCTAGACTACTTTCTGTGGGGCTATGTAAAGTCATTGGTTTATGTGGTAAAGCCACAAACGCTTGACCATTTGAAAGACAACATTCGCCGTGTTATTGCCGATATACGGCCACAAATGTTGGAAAAAGTCATCGAAAATTGGACGTCCAGATTGGACTACACCCGCACCAGCCGTGGCGGTCATATGCCAGAGATTTTATTTAAAATGTAATTTCACAAGATTATCTTTCGGATAAATAAAATTCATGTCAATCGAATACTCCATCGTTGTTTTATTGCAACTTAAAATTCTATACCTCTATAAAAAACACCCTATACTTATATATGCCGGTGCTTAAAAGTCTATTCCGGAACTTTTCGACCTCGCACAAAAAGGATAGCCAAATTCCATCCGTTCATTGCATCATCGTCACCATGTGGAGTGTGTTGCATTGTTCTATCGCTTCTTTAACGGAATGAGTTCTGACGAACCAAAGAAAACTGCACTACACCCTTTACAATTGTAATTCAGAAAGCGTCAATTGTAGTTCAGTTAGATAACAAGTTTTTTAACTAATTGTTTCTATTTTATTGTATTATAAACGGTCCGCCATCTGGCGTTTTTTTTTTTCAACTAGTGCTTATTTCGTGAATGGTAACACTTAGCTCATGTCTGATTTGACAGATAATTAGTTTTATCCTTCCGCTGAACGAATATGGTTGTGTATACGCTTGAACAACGCTGAGAAATATTGCGACATCACTTTGAAAATCATGGTAATGTTGCAAATGAAGCTAATTTTGATCTTGGCGGGTATGTAAACAAGCAAAATTGTCGTATTTGGGGCACAGAAAACCCGCACGCATATATTGAAAAGCCGATACACCCAAGACAAGTCACTGTTTGGTGCAGATTTTTGTCCAGAGGCATAATTGGGCCATTTTTACAGTCAATCGCGATCGTTATCGGGTCATGTTGAATGAATTTATGTTCACAAAAATTAGCAACATTTGGTGTCAACAGGACGGCGCTACGTGCCACACAGCTGAAGCTACACTCGATGATTTGCGTCCTGTTTTTGAAGATCGCATTATCAGCCGAAGAGCTGAAGTCGTTTGGCCACCTCGAAGCTGCGATTTGTCACCGTTAGACTATTATTTGTGGGGTGCCGTCAAAGATAACTGTTACGCCAACAACTGTTACAGCTGCACAAAATCGATAATGTGCTTAAAAATTTGACCGATCGTGTAGGCTACTGCATGGCCAGCCGGGGCATCCATTTGAACGAAATTATTTTCCATTATTATCCGGAAGGATTGTACTTTCAAATAAAAGAAGAAATTTGAGAAATAATTCAGTAGTTTTTTTATAGCATTTTCACAAAAAAAATTTATTTGGCTGACCCTTTAAAACAAAATGATATGAATACATACATACATACATATATTACATGTTTTGTATTTGTAAGTAGTATTTTTTTAAATAATTAATTCGCCGGCTACCATGTCTTTCATTGCTAAGGCATTAGCTTGATGAGCAGTGCAGTGTTGTACAGCACGAGCGCAGTCACATCTAGTTATGGTGTTCGTTGCTTGATCAATAATATTCTCTAAATAGATCAATCTGTGTTCAGTTACGCCAGAGCCTGTAACATTTAGAACACGAATTTTGCTTTTGACAAGGGCTTTGATCATTGACCAAATATTCTCAATGGGATTTAGCATCTGAGAATAGGGCCCTATCCGCAAAAGAAAGGCTTTCGTACCATTGATGACTGTTTCTAGCTTTGAATGGCAAGGTGCATTGTCCGCAACAATCACCAAATTTTCCAGTTATTTTCCCATATCTTACCACTTTTGCATTAAAGCAGTCATTTGCTAACTGGGTAGTAAATTAATCTCTTCTACGTTACGCGTATATGTTTCCTGTTATTGAAATTGCTCCAATGAAATGAATGTTAGGACCTCTCGATTCTAGTAGGTGTTGTACTGCTCTATTTCCAACTCTTGCACGACCCCTATTTCGACGACAAAGCAAATTAAAATTCGTTTCATCTATTCAAACATATTCAGCTCGTTTTCGTTTGCTTGTCTCAGTATTTATTGCAACAGTTTTAACGTGTACTTGTTTTGTAGTAAACAGTCTGCCTTCCAAGTAAATACCTACAGTTGACACAGACAACGATTTGTTAAAATTATGTTTAGCCTTCTCTTTTATTTAATTTTTTCAGTCCCAGGTTTGAAAATAGGGTCCTAGTGACCGCGCATCATTATTTGCTTAGTGTTAAGCATAGATTTCTAAGCAATGTGTAATAAATTATTTATGATTATAAATGGTAACTTTCTTTATTTACTCTGTTAGGTAATCAATAAATTGTTTATAAATATAAATAATAGTCTTGTTAATTCATTTTATGTCCGACCCTGGACCCCGCTGACCTACCTTAGCATCCAAGCGGAAATGGAGTCGTTACATGCGGTCTTATATTTAATGTCTAGCGTTGAAGCAAAGCTATCCAATCATCACCACAATTAACTATCATTTCCCGGTCTTGTCCAGTATTTATTCGATATTTTTTTCTTTCAATTGCTTCATTTCAGCTCATTACTGTTCTGCAGATAGGACAAACACTATCTTCAACATCGATTATAGTTTGTGCGCATTTTGTGACGAATTTGGCAAATTACGCAGTTTTCCTTAAGTTTCATTTTTGTGCAGTTATTATATTTTTTTCTTTTGAACTCTTAAGCTTTTACATGAACTGTGTTATTATTGATGATTGTAATTAAAATTAATTGATGTGTATCTATAATGCACAGGTTACTAAGTATGTTTATGACTTTTGATTAGAACATTTTTATGCAGTAATTTTACTTTTTTACATTAATAATTTTCTGAATTACAATTTGTACTTTCTGAACTACGATTGACGCTTTCTGAATTACAATTGGAAAAGTTGTAGATTTACGGGTGTTGATTATATATCTATTTTGACTGAAGTGAGCCAATTTTACCCATACAATAGAATTGAAGCTGTTTGCAAAAAAAATCTGTTCCAACTTAATTTAAACAAAATATTTATTGTTAAAAACCACACAGAAAACATTTTTACATATAAACTTTGTTTCTGAAATACATTTTTTGGAAACATTTTTATTGCATTTTAGTATTTTCTCTTGCATAATTCTTGAACTCGGCAATTCTTCTGTACATCAACAGTATAAATTTTGGCGTGGGAACAGAAGTGTTCTCGACATTGTCCCTATGGGTTTCTCTTCAGCTTATTGGAAAGTAAAAATTGTTTTTGAAATCATTACTTGGGAGGTCTTTTTGTATAGACTTGTATAGACATTGATTGCTGCTAAAACTAGGGTCTTGTGGAAATCTTGTAGAGATCATCTGCAAACACAGGCCTAACTTTATATTGAAATTACTTTGGCGTAAGAAATTTTTTGTTGCAAAAAAGTTTGTTTATAAAATTATATTGTTAACTTTAATGTTAACCGTAGTATATTGTGGTGGCTTGCAAAGAGTGACAACACCGGTTAAGTTTAGTGAAATACAATAATTTCTTTATTGTTAACCGCAACCAGGTATTCAAATTCCTTAAATTATAAAACAAATTAAATTTCAATAAAATTAAGTTTAACAAAAATACATACTTTTTGGTTTTATACCACCAACAATATTTTCTAGGTTTAAGCACGTTGTGTAACTAACCGTGTTAAATTTGGTTACAGTTTATATAAACTTAGCACGTTGTGCGCAACTACCAATGTTATATTTAACTGAACTTTTACAGAATTAAGCACGTTGTGCGTAACATGCCTAACCTTATAATTATCCAATTAAAATATGGTTAAATGTAATAGATTAGGTAAATAATAAAAATAATAGATAAAGATCAAATGGCGACCAGAGCTGCATTTATTGGTAGGTAGATAGTGGCGGTTACATATATTATTTCACCAAATACATTCTGTTCACATGATGTATAAAACGGAAGGATGAAAGAGTTGGTTAAACAAGACACATTTGAAAACAGCTCACTAACAAATTAATAAGATTGATCATGAATGTTAAAGCATCAGCTTTCTTTATAATTCTGGTAAGAACTTGCTTTCTTTAATTTGTTTAAAGAAATTAACTATTAAATCATTTTAAGAGTCAATTTGAAGTATTAGGTGTATGCATACGTATATTTCATTATTTCACTCTAAACAAACACTTGTATAATATTTATGATTTATATACATACAGACTAGCTAAAACCCGGAGTGCTTCGCTACTCCACGTCTGAATTATTATCTTAAAAACTAACTTAGTTGTATTTTGTACCCATAGTTCAGATCATTCCAGAAATATACTGTAGTTTCCAAGTTTTAGCTGTATGCAGTCTTCAAACAACCACAGATTAATTTTTATGTATAAGATACTTTTATCCAGTGTGCTTTCTCCAATACCCGCTTTTAGGCAGATGTGGGTAGATAACGAAGCTTTAATAGTTGTCGTTTTCCATATATACAATATACAAAATTTTGTATGAATAGAGATTGACACGCCCAAATATACAGTCCCTCCCAGTTACTGACTAATGACGTGTATTGTTCACTTCAACCACTACTGTTCTCAAAATAAAAAAAAAAATTGATATTTACCTTGTATGGGAGATACCACGCTCACTTATCCAATTCCGCCTACTTTCAACTGACGATTTATTTTGACTATGAAGTCATTCGCCTTTAACCTTTCTCAACATATACAGAAATAAATATTTAATTTGTATAGGAGGTACCACTATGCCCACTTTTTGGCTGAAGATTTGTATTTACTATGAAACTGATTGGACCAAATACTGAAGCTTTTGTTTTGTTTCTTCTCAAGATATAAAAAAATCAATTGGGGGATTTACAATGTGTCATAAAATCATGAGTCCTATAACAAGCACGAAAAAAGACTGTTGTGAACAACACTTTATAATATGCTGGTGATATTATGAATTTATATATAAAACAAGCAGTGTATGAATGCAAATTGTGGATAATACAAATAAATAGTAATACATTATCCCGACAAAACTTACAGTATTATTATATACATATTTTTCAAAAATATTTTTCTTTTTATTTCATTTATTTTTAAAAAACGACAACACAGAAAACATATTATTCAAAGTTTTATGGAACCTTTTGATAAATATTCCCGGGGAAATAAGTTCCCTGGAAATTTGCTTATCCCGGGAATAAAATCCTCCTATTCCAAAGTATCAGGGAGAATAGTTTTCGGGAAAGGGAATTTCGAATTATCGTGCCAACATTTATAAACTAATTTTAGAGTATACCTCAAGGTACACATGTGAAGAAAACAGAGGAATATTTTTTGTGTATTTAATTTGTTTGAAAGTCTGTCTAGCGTAATCGATTTTGTTAAATTTTTGTTGAACACAGGTAGAGTTAAATTGCAACAAGGTATACTTCTTTTCAAAATTGGACCTGGGAGAGGTTACCTGAAAAATTCTTGAGATTTTTAAGCAAAGTTTGTTTACACTCTTCATTCATTAAAAGATGTTATTCGAAGGTAGATATTCAAATGCTGCATTTTAGAGTGGGAACACACAATGAAACCATACATGTGTGTGTGTTAAAAAATTCAATCTGAATGAGATATGCGTTGCGTAAATGGATTTCATTGTGTCTATCCACCACTAGAGGCTAATAGAGGAGTAAAAGAGGAATTTTTAGTTCATACTTTATTTCTATTGAAACAAGTAATTTCTATGAAAAAAGTAATTTTTAGGTATAGCTTGGTAACTATAAAACATAAAACCCTCAGATATATATCAACGTGAGACTTCATAGCTATTAGCTTGATGACATGTTGTTAGGCCTCTTCGACTGCTGAATAAAAATGATACCATGACATTTGAACTATTCTAAGAAAACGGTTATTTTTAAAAAAGTAGGCTAAAAATTTCTATAGACATATTTTTTATGCGCAGTAGCATTATCAGTAAAAAATTCTATTTAATTTTTTTAATTGTAAGGCACCTTTTTACATTTCATGTGAAACTATTGACAAAGAAAGATTATACAAAGTTTCCTAAGAAGCTTTGGGTGCTTAAAGCTAAAAAAGCAAATACTTTCCCAAAATATTTTGTAACATTCTCCCATTATTTGATTATCATAATGGAGAAGTTTCGCATTTTTGAAATTGTTCGGAATGAGGGAAAAGGGAAAAAGGAAAATTTGCCGGAAAAGTTTTATTCAGAATAAGGGAACTTGAAATAGAGAAAAAATTTCCAGGTAATTGTTGTTCATGATAAGGCCGATTATTTTAAAAGGCTTTTTGTTTGAAAAACAAAAGCAATTATCTTAAACCATATTTATTTAAATATTTATTTTGTATGGAAGGTCACTTTTTGACCGATGATCTTTATTAACTATGAAGTCAATTGGACGAAAGTCAGAAACTTTAAATTTAACCGTCGTTTCCGGTCACTTCTTGACCAATGATTTGTATTAACTATGAAGTCAATCAGACCAAATTCTGAAACTTTGGCTTTAACCGTTCTCAAGATATACTAAAATCACTATTCACTTTGAAGAGAAGGCACCACACCTACATGCCCGGTTCGGCCCACTTTTGGACTGACAATTTGTATTGATTATGAAGTAAATTTCAACAAATTCAGAATTTTTGCTTTGACCGTTCTCAAGATATTAAAAACTTTACATTAACTTTGTTGGGAGGTAAACTAGTCTGCTTAACGTTTGTTTCAAACCTGAAAATTGGATCAATTACCATGTAAAATAACCTTTATTAGAGATTTTTTAGAGAATATGATATTAAAAGTGCTTTTTTATGAAGTTTTATATGGATAGTAATCGAAATGATAAACTAATTTTAACCAAAATCTAGGTCCATACCGAAAGACAGTGTGTGCATTTCAATATAACATAATAATGCGTAAACGCCATTTTAGTTTTTTTTTTTTTCATTAATATTTGTATAAAGTAATACTATTTTTGTATGAATTTTAAACTAATATTTAAATATTTTGCTACTGAAGATAATTATTATTTTTTTCTCATTTCCATCTTCTTAATATAATATCCTCTTAAGAACATACTCCTTATCCTTATCCTCCGAAAAAACACTTGGTTACATTCTGTAATCGTGATAACAATTACAACATATTAAATTTTGTAACAACATGTAGTCAAATGACAATATCAGCCTGCAGGAGAAGTTAATATTACTCTTCTCCATTATTATTTTTATGGGAATTTTTCTCACATTTTCTCACATTTTTTTCTTTTCTTTTGCCTCAATGACACTTTACAATTCAAAGCCATGCATATGGATAAACAAACTTAAGAGTACGATTTTCAGTTGCCTTCGCCATATATTTTTTCTATTTTAGTTCTCTGTTTCAGATTGTGCCTGTTACTGATGTTAACGACAATGATCTTTAAATATTTAATTCTTCGCTGTAAGGGTGCATATGCCAGTGCTATAAACTGAATGCAGTTGCATGCATTGTTTTCATAAAATTGGGTGTGGTAGAGGGAGTAAGAATTTACTTCGATTGGAACAGTGTAGTTTTAATAATGTGAACACATTCGGTACACTTTTATTTAAACACAAATTTATTTTCATTAATTCACACACCCATGAAGTTCTCTACAGTTAGCAGGGAAAGTTAAGTTACAAAGTTGGCATACATTTTCCTTGGCAAATTAAAATATTTTGGCATGAGTTTTCTAATTCTAGAATTGATATTAATTTAATATTTTAAAAGATATTTCAAAATTTATTCCTCAGTCCCGTATGCCTCGTATTAAAGAAAAACTAGCAAAACCTGATTTTCCTAAACTGGTAGTATTTAGTTTAGAAAAATAATTCATGATTTTCCTTTTCAAGTTCTGAGTTACGGACGGTTAAATAAAATAATAATTTATTAATGAATTAAAAAAAAAATAGTAAATAATAACTTTGCCAATACATGGATATAAATTGCATGAAATACACTTGAATCGCGTTTTTTGCGTTTTTTGAGATGCCGCCTACTTATTTTTTCTTTGACACCGATTTAAGAAGAGATTTAAACGTTCTTAGAACTCCGTCCATGGCATGTTTCACTTTCCATAGCCTGTTTTTATCTTTCTCTCCTTGTATAACTGCCAACTCTAACAAGCGAACTCTTGTTAGCTTTCTTTCAACTCGCAACAATATGAACGCAAAATAATTTTTGAACTCATCGGGATTTGATTTTAAATTTTCATTGCATTGCTTTGCACACACATTTCTGTTAAGAGAACTTTTAAGAGAATAAAAAACGTCGTCAAAGTACTGATTGAAACCAATTTTGCCAATTTCACGTCTTTTGCGCTGTATTTACCGCGTTAAAACTACCGAAAAGTCGCATATTGTCTCTTTAGCGCTTTTTTCAAAAGACGCGATAGTTTAGCGGTTTGCTATTTGAAATTTTTTCAAGAAATATAAAGCTACTAAGTTATTTATTCGTATAAATTATGAAATTAAAATGCTTCATGCTGTGAAAATTACTTTATTCCAGATGGTATTTGCACAAAAATCAAAAAATATAGTATTTTTGAAACGTATCTCAAATCAATGGGACCCATTTTTCTGGCGTTTGCGCGCCAGTCATTATATTGGATTTTAGTAAAACGTGCAGTCGACTGGACAGGTTACAATTTCATTACTTATAGGCCACTCTTAATACCCAATTGCTCACTATTACATGTGGATTCAAAACAAAAGTCTAATTCATCAGACGAAACGAATTAGAGATAGAAATGAAAGTAAAATCGTAAAATAAATGAAATTTTTACCTATCTCGTACACAGAAGCCGAATTTTTAAGCTGCTGATGAGAAACTTTGAATATGCGCTTTTGTAGTTGTCAGATAGCTAAAAAATGATTAGTTATTTACAAAAATTATGTTTTCAGACGCCTACACAAATGGTAATAAAATGGTTCAAATTCCAACAACTTTCAAAACATAAATTTAAAAAGTGTCCAGCGGACTGCACGACAGGACCTAAGTGTATAATCACACCACAGTCAACATTGCCTTAATTCTGCTCCTATTTTTTGCCAATTTTCTTCAATTTCGCATTGGCACAATGAAAAAAAAAGTCTTTTATGCAAATGCCAAAACAATTGTTGACTTTTAAACTTCTTGACGCCCTCTTCTCTACAATTGCATGTTTCTTTTCATACCCATTTTTTGAATTAAAATGCAATTGCATTTTGCATATTAACCACTCGACGTAAATGTGTAAAATCTACCAGCCCCACATAAAGTCTCTCTCACTGAAATTTATCATCTATGGCAAGCAGCTATTCCATGGCTGGTTGAATCATTTAAGGGATATCACTGGGTTTGGTCGTTTCTTGGTTTGTTATTCATGCAATTTCGTTTCGTTTCTTGTTTAAACTATTTCAACGCATATAAATTTGCTATGAAATTCTTATAAGAAAAAGTTTTTTTTTGGGATTTTTGTCTTTTTCGTTTTATTTGATTATTTGGCTTCTTTGAACGAATTCTTTTTTTTTATACACAAGTAATCAGATTAACCTTAAAATGTTCTTTTTTCTTATGCACAATTTTAAGCTGCTCATATGGTTGGAAAGTTCTGATGTAAATTTCAATTTTCAATTTACATATGTATGCTGGGTGGGTGTGACTTAAATACAAGCATTTTATTTTCGAAAAGAAACTTTTAGTTAAAAAAATATTTGATTTTTATGCGAGTTTAAGAAAAATACAAATTAAATTAAATGAGAACTTTATTTGACTTTTAAGTGTAATTAGAAACAAGATCCTGTACAAAATATATTTTTTAATCATTTTTAAATTTAAACATAGCACAACACTTACAACATAAGTGAGTGTAATAAAAAATGTATTTTCTAGTCCAAACCGATTATTTCACAGGTTTCAACTCTTCTACTTATTACTTCCTATAATGTGACATGAATAGCGCTAATTCATATACATCCAATATATAAAATATACATGTCACAGTGTTGGTAACAAAACTCATGAAATGTGTGTATATTTAGTAGGTCTCAGAATAGAACGTCAACTATTTATTATACTAAAATTCCAACTGGACAGTGCCACACCTATACGAAATAAATATTTGTTGGTCTATATCTTTACGAGTGTAAAGTTGGTTCAAATAGTATTATAATCAATAGAAAACATCAGTCAAAAAAGTGGGAGGAATCGGATAAGTTGGCATGGTAGCTCCCATACAAAGTAAATATTGTTCTTGAGAACGGTTAAAACTAAAGTTACTAAATCACTTTGTAGTCAATAAAAAACATTAGTCAAAAAAGGCCGGAATAACACAAGTGGTCTTGGTACCTTCCATAAAGACTAAATATTAATTTTGGTTTATCTTAACAACGGCTAGAGCTAAAGATTTAAAATTTGGTCTGAATGACTTTATAATCAACACAATTTAATGTAAGCGGAATCGGTTAAGTGGCCACGGTACCTCCTATACAAAGTAAATATTGATTTTTTTCTATCTCGAGAACGGTTAGGGCTAAAGTTTTTAAATTTAATCTGAATGATTTTATATTCAACGCAAATTATTAGTTAAAGAGTGATCATAATTGGATATGTGGGTATGGTACCTTGAATGTAAGTCAAATATTAATTTTTGCATATCTTGAGAACGGTAAAAGTGTAAGTTTCTGAATTTGGTCAACAAATTAGTGAGACTGGATGATCAAACTTTCGCTGTCCATCCACATCAGCAAAACGGCGGGAAAGATTAGAAAGATAAGCGGGTATTGAACAAAGCACACTAAGCAATAGCTATCTGTATACATATTGTTACGAAAATAAGATTAGGAAACCTCTGCGCTTATTACTTCGCTTAAATAAATAAACAAAAACTGCAAAAACAACTATACATGATGTTTATAAACGGCCAGAATCGACAACAACAAACTTTAGCAGAGATAAAGTAAATAAAAATAACACAGCAGCAACAAAACCTAACAGCAAAGAAAACAAGAAAAAGACAATAAAGAAACAACAGATGCTTACATACGCATGGTTACAAAAGAACTAAAAAGAAATTAAAAGAAAGAAATGGAATCTACCTGAAATATCGAGAGGTTCGAGAGCTTTCGATGTATTGCTTCAGCATATAAAAAGACATCGATGCGAACAACAATCAGTTTAAGTAAAGTAAAGTGAAGAGAGTTTATAAGGAGTAAACTCGTGAAGTGAATCGTGAAGTAAAAAACCAGTTCAGTTGAAGCTAACTAAGTAAAGAGAGTTAAGTTTGGATAACCTCTGGTTGAAAAGGTTGTGAAAGAAGCTAAGTTATAACTACGATCGGGTTGGAAGATCTTTAGGTAGAAAGATCAATCGAGTAATTGTTGTTGTTTACAAAGTTGTAGACAGACGGAGTAATTAAGAATAAAAATTGTTACTGCTTGTAAAAAGGTAACAAGCAGTGGTGCACAAAACTATGTTGAATAAAGGATTTTTAATTAAAACTAAGCACAAGATTTATTTGATTTTAACTACAATCTATGAACTCATACATACACGTTTTTGAGGTAAAAACGTAACAATATGTACATACTTTTTTCTTAGTTTCTCCTCTGTGGAGCATATTGACTTATACAAAGTGTTCATTGCCTTGTTTCAGTTTTATTAATCAAGTTGATCTTTTCAAGCTAAATAGAAGAGTAATCCACTGTAGCCACCTTTTTTTGACTGTGTAGTGGTGAATGTCTTTGCAAGTTGGTGGTGATGTTTACTTTAGCATTGTATGTAATTTTTTCCCTGTAGGCGGCGTTTATTTGATTTTTTCGTCATTCATCTGATGTTTGTCGTCATCGCCAGAGGTAAGCTGGAAGGTCGGGAGGGCGCTTCTTTTTATTTTATGATAGATTTGCTGTAGAGAAAGCTGAAGCCTCTTTATTAGACGCTTGAAATTGCAATTAAATTTTTTGGTCGTGTCCTCTGCTTGAGCTCGAACTTGGATCATTTATGTTGTTATGCGTGAGCTCTAACTACTACACCACGTCACTTATCTATACATATACTATATAAAAACTATAAATAAAGTTACATAGAATAGAAATAAAATAAACCATAATTAATGAAAAGCAATTGGTAAATACATAATTTATTCCCAATAATATGAAAGTACATAGTTTTGGAAAAAGAAAAAATTTATTGCTGTAATTGCAGAAAGTTCCAATGAGCGTATTGTCATGTTTATGAATTTTAGAAAAAAATTCGCTTATACGCATTACATACAATTACGCAAAAAAATTGTTATTCTCAAAACTACGTACTTTCTCTTGATTGGGAATAAAATATGTATTTACTAATCGATGTTCATGAATTATGATTTATTTTATTTCTATTATATGCAGCTCTATGAATAAATAGTGAAACTGGTAAATATTTGCTGCTTTATATTTTTGGTGAATTTTTAGAAATTAAAAATATCATAATTAAAAAAATAAAATAAAATAAAATAAAATTTTATGATTTTTTTTTTCTCAATAAATCCAAAAATACGGGTAAGATTAAAAACTTATGTCAGAATGACTTAAAGCTGGTATAATATGGAAATGTTGCAAAATTCCTTAACGAAATCAAATGAGTCATTTCAAAGTTATCATAAGATGTATAAAGCAGGCTCTTCAAAAATTTCACATTTTACACATAAAAAAATAAAAATCCGAAAAATAACTTATCTATAGAAGCTGATGATTTTTGAAGTTAGGGGACTATAGCACATAAAAAAAAAATATAGTGGTTATCCAAGGCCACAAAACTTTTTTTTATTTGTTGCTTAGTGTAATCGCACAATATTTTCATCACTAGCTTTCTAAAAAGCCTAATGACCCGCCAACAGAATTCAAGAAACCAAGTCTTATTTTATTCATAACTAAACATACTTCTTCGGATATTATATAAGACATTGTGTAAAATCAGCTCTAAACTTGATAAATGTGAAAAAATTGAATGTGAGATATTTCTTGAGAACCCGACACAGATGCCTCAAGGTATTCTAAATTATTATATATCATATCATTACAAAGTTCTGTTCATCTTGTTTCTAAATTTGATGAGAATCCTAACATCGCTTAATATTCAAAGAGTTATTAGCATATAATAGTGTGAAGGTTCAGAAAACCGGTTTTTTATCTATAACTCAAGGTTTCGGCGGTACTATAGAAATTTCAAAAACAGACTCTGGGGTGTCTATCAGAAACATTATATCACTTTCTACTTCCTGCTATTTTGTCGCATATTAATTCCTATAACATTTCATGAAGGAACACGAGACTTTTCTCAGTCAGTGACCTGCATCCGATTCTAATTTTAGACTCATTGAAAAGGACCTACAATCAGAACGGCAAATGCATTAGAATAATTTCCAGTAGTAGTAATACTCATAACCAGTTACTAGCTAATGTCAATAGGTGATGCCGCTGTTGAAAACTTGTTTTTTTACAGATGGCCTGGCCCGGTATTGAACCTAGGACCTTGTGGTTGGTAGGCGGGTATCTTACGTATCATACCAAAGCGGCACACATATCGTTTAGTGTTATTTAAAAATTTGTCTTAAAACCAAAGATGTCTCTTTGATCTATAGAAGATAACAAAAAATAATAATAAAATGTCCGTTTGGAATTGGCAATCAGGGGGGATCACAGTTAAATCACAGTTAAAATTTAAATATATTCATGAGTAAAATATACAAATAGCACGGGGAGAACCATATATTTTAATAAATATTTAAAAAGCGTATGGCAATGGAACTGTTTTAAGATAAATAAACACCTCCCCTTTCAAGAATAATTTGGTTCAAATTAATACGAAACAGCTTACTAGGGTTTTGAACATGGTAACGTTGTAATTTATGTCTGATCTTTTCAGACTGCAAGCTGCAACTAATGCAAGCTACTCTCGCTTTTGTGACTATTTGAAAGGGAATAATATCTTTATCACTCTGTTCTAGTGGAAATATTGATGCCATATATGAAAAACAAATTTTTACTTTGGCTTTTTTTCTTTTATTTTGCCCTATGGCAGGTTTGGTCTAAATGACTTGATAATCAATACAAACTATCAGTTTTTAATAAATATGGAATTATGCATGTGTGGACGGACAATGGTAATAGTTAAAGCTTTGTTATCTATACTCATCAGTCGAGTAACCTCCCAGCAGTGCGGCAGTGGTAACTCTAGTAAATATATTTATATTTACTATTTCACCTTTTCGTATCTTTCGCGAATATGATGTTCTTTAACTAACCAGCTCAACAGTTTCGAATTAAATGCAATTAAAAAATATAATAATAATTTCTCAAAATCTAAAACACTGGCATTGCGCACATAAACACTATTTCTTTATAATAAAAATTACAAGCAATAACAATTTGTTTATTAAATAATTTAACTCCAATCACAAGGTTGTGGTCGAAATACAGAAATATACCAACAGACCAAATAACAAGCTTACTTACATAAGTCTTAGGCTTGTGAATACTATTGCAAAAGTCTTATAAAATACAGATTAATAATGAAAACTGAACCATTGAGATAATATTGCTTGTCTTTTATATAAAGTAAGCTTAGAAGACTAATAATAAAATAGGCTTACAGATATTTATATAGGGTCCGCCATCTAACGTTTTTTTTCAACTAGTGCTTATTTCGTAACAATGGTAACACTTAGCTCATGTCTGATTTAACAGATAATTAGTTTTATCCTTTCGCTGAACGAATATGGTTGTGTATACGCTTGAACAACGCTGGGAAATATTGCGACATTACTTTGAAAATCATCGTAATGTTGCAGAATGTGTGCGAAAATTGTACGGATTTTGGAAGAAGAGAAGCTCCGTCAGTTCCGTATGTTCATTATTCATGTGAAAACATGCGAAAGAAACTGGCATCCTCATCGATAAACCAAAGCGTGAAAAGCCAAAAACAGTGCGTACACCCGAGAATATAGCAAAGTGTGCGTGAAGCGCCATTAAATTCAATTCACCCTCGTTCTCAACAATTAAACATTTCGGAGATATCATTGAGACGAATTTTGCAAAAAGAACTTGGTGAGATGCCATACAAAGTCCAAATGGTTCAGGAGTTGAAGCCAACTGACCATTCAATGCGTTTTCGCTTCGCTAAGTGGGCCTGCGATCGACTTACAAAAGATACCAATTTTGCCAAAAAAAATCCTCTTTTCAGATGAAGCTCATTTTGATCTTGGTGGGCATTTAAACAAGCAAAATTGTCACATTTGGGGCACAGAAAACCCGCACACATAGATTAAAAAGGCGATACACCCAAGACGAGTCACTGTTTGGTGCGGATTTTGGTCCAGAGGCATAATTGGTCAATGGCGATCGTTATCGGGCCATGTTGAACGAATTTTTGTTGATAAAAATTGAAGAGGAGGATATTAGCAACATTTGGTTTTAACAGGAAGGCGCTACGTGCCACACAGCCGAAGACTCGATGTTTTGCGGCCTGTTTTTAAAGATCGCATTATCAGCCGCAGAGCTGATGTCGTTGATGATCGTGATGCCAGAGACAATTGACGTTTTAAAGGACAATATTCGTGAAGCCATTAGTGAAATACAGCTGCAGACAATCGATAATGTGCTTAAAAATTGGAACAATCGTGTAGGCTACTGCATGGCCAGCCGAGGCAGTCATTTGAATGAAATTAATTTCCATTATTAACCGGAAGGATTGTACTTTCAAATAGAAAAGGAAATTTGAGAAAATATTTAGTAGTTTTATTTATAGCATTTTCAAAAAAAAAAAAAAATATTTGGCGGACCCTTTAGTTTTCTAATCATGGTTATAATAAGCTTACTGTACGATTAGTGGATAAAAGTTGATAGAGAATGTAAGAATATCGATCGAATAGAAAAAAACAAAATTGGTTTTCGACAACCCGTTATAATATCAACTATTTCGTTTTATTAGAGTTTCAGCTTTTTATGGAATAAAATAATACTAAAAAAAATATATTGGAAAGTGAAAAAGAAAATAATATTCAGTGTTGCACTAATTTTACATTGTAATTACTTTTGTATTTTAATAAAATGATTCAGAATGTTTTTTGTTTTGTATTATAGTAAAAGGCTCCAACACTTACATTTGTAAAACTTTTGTAAGCTTAGTAATTTATTGTTACGTTCGTAGATTGTAGTTAAAATAAAATAAATCTTTTTTTTCCATCCCCACTTTCTTTTCCTTATCTGTTTCAGTATGGGTTCCTCATTAGTCATGCTCCTTAGTTCTGTGTTACTTTTGGTATTAGGCCAGAATATTCTGCATATGATTCTGAGGCACTTGTTAATGAATGCCTGGAGTTTCTGTGTGATGTTATTCGAAACAAGCCAGGTTTCACTGCCATACAGCAGTACCGATTTAACACATGAGTTAAATATTCTGAGCTTAGTTCGTCTGGGTATATGTGAGCTTCTCCATACTGACTGCAGTTGTCCAGCTGACGCACTTGCTTTATTGAGCCTGTTATATATGTCTGTTTCTGCGCCACAGTTTGTAGTCATTGTACTTCCTAAATAGCAGAAACTATCTTCATACTCGACTGGTTGATCCTGTAGCATGATGTTTTCCGTGCTCGCATTGCTTATTCTCACGGCCTTGGTTTTCTTGATGTTTATCTCAAGCCCAACGCTACGAGCCAATCTTTCTAGATCCTCCAGTTTCGACTGCATATTGTAAATTTTATGCGAGAGTAGACAAATGTCATCCGCATCGTTCAAGTCGTCTAGTAGACGTGAGAGACTCCATGTGATCCCTCTTCTTTTCGAACAGACATTGCTCATTATGTCATCCAACACAACAGTAAATAGCTGAGGTGATAGTGGGCATCCTGATTTAAATCCAGCATTGGTGTGGAATGGTAAGCTTATGTTTCCGTTGTGAAGAACTGAAAGTTCTACATCCTCATATATCCCTTTAATTATTCGAATTATCTTCTTTCCATATAGCCGTTCGCCTGATAGTATCAAACGCTTTGTCGAATAGTAGATACAGGGGGTACGCCATTCTGTGGACTGTTCAATGATTATTTTTGCCTGATGTACGCAGCTTCTATTTGGTCTGAAGCCGCAGCTTCTATCTGTTCATCTCGCAATATGTTATCTATTCTGCTCTGAAGCCTTCCCTGTATTATGACTGCAAATATCTAATATATAGTGTTAAGTAGAGTAATTCCCTCCGATTATTACAGTCTTTTAAGCCGCCATTTTTGGTTCCCTTCTTCCACGTAGAAGGCAGTCTCTCAACCTCCCATACTTATGTGGCTTGGATGTCAACCCGTAGAATTCCCGCTGGTAGTCAATCTTCGCCTGCCGCCTTATTATATTTCAATTTACCTATCGCCTCTTTTATCTCATTCAGATTAGGAGGGTTGCATGGTACTCTTATACTGTTTTCCTCATCCATGTTCTCAACTGTTTCACTGTCCTCAGTAGTGTTTGTGACGTTACTAATTTCATGGAAATGTTCTCTACATCTCTATATTTGTGCATCATTGTTTGTTATTAGTGCACAATTTTTATCAGCAACGGCTTGGTTCCTATTACACTTTTGATTAGTGAGATATTTAATCGTCTGGTGTAGTTTTCTCATATTATTCCGGCCAGCTGCTCCTTCTGCCGCTGTTGCAAGTCGTTCCAGAAACACTTTTCTTCCTCTTCTTGCAGCTTTCTTTTCTTGTTTTGCCAGTTGATGGTATTGCTGCCTCAAGGTATTGTTGCTATTCCGCTGCAGTTTTAGTTCCCTTCTTTGAGAAACCAGGTTCCAAGTGTAATCTGATATCCAAACTCTTCTATTTGGTTGCACTACACCGAGTGTTCCCTCCACGACTTGATTATATATTGTTTTGATATCTTCCCATCAGTGACGGTGGTTTGTTGGTAGCCGTTCACGGATTGCCAAGGTTAATGCGTTCCTGGTTGCATCATTCTGGAGTTTTTGTAGGCAGAGCTGTTTTCGCCTTGTAGGCCTGATGGGCTTTCTTTGACATTTAAATTTAATCCTGACCACCAGTGATAAGCTCGTGGTCACTGCTGGTGTCAGCTCCTCTCCTATTTCTGACAGTCGATAAAGAGCTTCTCCATCTTCTGCTCACGCATATATGGTCTATCTGATTGCGAGCATTGTCGCTCTGGGATGTCCAGGTATACTTGTGTATTTCTTTATGCGGGAAGATGGAGCCACCTATAACTAGTTGAAATGTCTGGCACAATTCCATTAGTCGCTCTCCATTCTTATTCTTGACTCCACAACTGTGTGTCCCCATAGTGGATCGGATGTTGGTATTGTCGCTACCTATCTTCGCGTTAAAGTCGCCCATGAGTATGATGATATCACTTCTTCGAATTGCCGTGAGCGTGGGTGTTAACTGTGTGCAGAATTCATCTCTACTATGTTCTTCAGCGTCTTCCGTTGGGGCATAGCACTGCACAATGGTAACATGTCGCCCTACTCTACCATTGAATCGTACCATTATCACACGATCCGATACTGGTTTCCATGTTTGAAGGGAGTTCTTTATTCACTTTTTTTTTCGTGTGCCGAAGGTCCTTGTCGTATTTTCCTGTCCATTATTATTTTGCCTTGTTTCAGTTTCGTTGATTATTTTAGTTACAAGCTAAGCAGATGATTTGTCTACTGTAGCTCGTTCCAGGATGATGGGGCTACCATCTTATCGCCGCCTAGAAACGACGCCTCCATTGTATTGTATTGTGTAGTGGTGAAGATCCTTGCTAATTATGTTGGTCGTAAGCATCCGTGCTAAGTGTGTTGGTGATGATCCTTACTTAGCACTGCCGTTTTTCCCAGTAGGTGGCATTTTTCCTGATCATTTTTGTGACGAATGTCATCATCACTAGAGGTAATGTCAGGGAGGCTTCTTTTTAAATGTTTTGGTCCGGAGGGGTTGAAGCCTCTTAATGAAATATTCGAAAACCGCAATTAAATTTATCCCTCTGCTGGGGCCTAAACCTGGGTTGTTTAAGTTGTCTGCCGACACCCTAACCACTACACCACAGCCACTAGAGTTTTTAATTAAAAATCCTTTATTCAACACAGTTTTGTGCACCACTGCTTGTTACCTTATTACAGGCAATAACAATTTTCTATTCTTAATCACTCCGTTTGTTTACAATCTTGTAAACAACAACAATTACTCGACACATCTTTCTACCTAAAGATCTTCCAACGCGATCGTAGTTGTTACTTAGGTTCGATCACAGCCTTTTCGACCAGAGGCTATCCACACTTAACTATCTTTTCTGGTTTAGCTCCAACTAAACTGATTTTTTACTTCACGAAACTCTATTCACACACAACTGTACTCGCATGCGAATGTAAACATCTACTTTTTTCAGCTCTTAGTTTTTGTTGTTGCTTGTTATTGTCTGTTACTTGTTTTATTTGCTGCTTAATTATTGTTGTTGCCGTGTTATTTTCATTTACTTTGTCTCTGCTAATAGTTGTTGTAGTAGATTTGGTTATTTGTAAACAGCACGTATAAGTTGTTCTTGCATCTTTTGTTTATTTATTTTAGCGATATAATAAACGCTGGGGTGCCCAACCTTATTTTTGTAACAATATATATGTAAATACATATACAGTGTCAGACAAAACATATTAGACTAAACAGAATTTTTTATTTAGCCTTACAAACATGTCAAATTAAATATGATAAGTATAATATTAGTACTTTATTTTAATATATATATGCATTTTTGTTAAAAATGAAACAATAGTTTTACATTTAATTCAAAGTTTAAACATATTTATAAAAAGAGAAGAAAATCTGTCAAAAATTCACGCGACAAAAAATATTGGACTACACGTTGGAATCAATATTTTGTGGAATATCGCGCAGCACATCTTTTTGCCATGGAAGCAATAAGGTTATCATATTTTCGTTTTTTCTATACCACACCAAACAGCCTTCAAAAAGCAGCAAATAATTTCTTTTATGTTCACTATTTCCCAAAGGATCTCTATTAGATTGATCTCTATTAGATGGATTACGCTAGCCACTTCATAGCATGAATTCCTTCACTCTTAAACAAATCTTTTACATACCTTGAGGTATTTTTTAGATCACTGTCCTATTAAATTTGCCTCAGAAGTGGCATATTCCACTCTGCATGAGGAAGCATCACACCTTTTAGGATCCAATGGTACATGAATTTGTGCATATTTCCATCGAAACAATTTCTGGAATAGCAACCCCAGACCATCACATTACCACCGCTGTGTTTTACAGCACCTTGGCAATACTTAGGATTCAATCGTTTATTTTTCAGTCTGCGTACTTTCTTCATACCATCAGAGTATTTTAAGTTAATTTTTGATTCATCTGAAAACAAAGCCATGTTTCACTTCTGTACTTATGTACCAGTCGGCTCTGCACAGAAATATAAAGCTTCTTTGCAGCCCGAAAACTACTGAGCCTTGCGTCATATGTTCTTCTTTGTACGGTTCGACGTACTTGTAAGTTCAGAATTTCAACAGCTGAAGGAGCTGACTTATCATTTTTTTTAACTCTCTTGCTATTTTTAAATCGACTTTTCATGTCGTAAACCGTGACTGGCCACTGCGGTGAACATTATCAACTTTTCCTGACATAGTAAACTTTTTTATAATAAAGCTGACTGTGGATTATGGTAGAGAATACTTTTCGCAGATGTTTTTCTGTGATAAACCGTTTTTTAATTCTCTAATTATTTACTTTTTAAGCTGAACGTTGTATTTGTTTCCAGCCATTATACATAGATCGGTCACTAAAAATGAGGAAAATTTAGGAAGAATTTGCTTTCTATTCCTCAGGCACCCACCTTTGTCATAGAAAATAATTAAATGACTAGAAAATTAATAATTTAACTCCACATACTTACATATTAATATGTTGTACTATTATTCCTTCTTAACAATAATAACAGAACATTTGCAGCTCTACTATGCTTGCACTGTAAAAAGATCAATATGCTTTATTGCATACTTTTTATGCAATTTGATCACTTTTGTATTAAAAAAGATAGAAATGCAAAAAAATTTAATTTTTTGATATACTTTCGTTTGTTTACCATATATAAAATAAATTGAAATCCTTTTTAGGGACCCTGCTTAGGAATTTCAAGACAAAAACCCACTAAATACTGAAATTTTATTTCAGTCCAATATGTTTTGTCCGGCACTGTATATAAAGGATGTCTGTCACTACAAATTTGGGCCGCTCATTGGCTAGCATCAACCCAATTTAAAAGCCCATTTGGACATTAGCAAAAATATGTCGGGAAAAATGACAGTGGTCATCGAGGAACATGTTAGAACTACAGGATATGTATTTAATATTTATTGTATATTGTCAAATAAATTTTTTTTCAAAATCACTTACAAAACTACAGCAAAAATAAGTCATATGCAGTCGCATTTATTAAATTGTTGTCTTACTTAAGTGTATAACAAATATTATTGTAAAAGGTATTGTCAATGAAGCATTTTTAAAACAGTATATAAAAACTGTTCACTTTTTGTATTTGAATAAGCTTATAATAAGTATGCTTACAAAAAACTGCAGAAAATCTCTTATGATAAGCTTATTCTACAATTCATTTACATTGTGCTTGTGAAATGGTCTGTTGGCATGTAAATTTAATTATATTTACCCTTACATATACGGTACATGTAGCCGTAGGAGCAATAATTTTTATTATTTACAAATAATAGCGATTTAATTACAGCGTATAAGTAGTCATGTTGATACTGCGATAAGTATACGAGTAAATATTTATAAACGTACTTGAGCTCTTCTTTGTATTGTCGGCCTTTTGTGGGATACTCATATACATAAAATAATAAATTGTCTAAAGATATCTGTATACATAGATGTAAGTTTATTTATGTATCTATGTATGTATATGTACATACTTAGTAATATTATATAGATCATTATGTCTAAACCTATTCATTATGAGTAATATTTCAATAAGAATCAATAAATATTTCTACTCGTATACATACGAGTACATAAATGCATGCGTCTTTTAATTGAATCATTTTATCAGACTATAATATAAACACACACATTAATTTATTCATATGTTTGTATGTATATAGTGGTTGCAAAAATTATAGGAACACAATAAAACTTCAATATTTCTCTAAATTTATTTTTAGTTTTTGCTCAGATAAAACTATTAATCCACGTTTACCTCAAGATGTATAAAATACAGTACCATTGTGTTTGCAAAACGTTTCAATTTTTTTAACGGTTGCTTTGATATAATTTTCATGTATGAATAATAGAATCAACAAGAGTCACACTGATGTACGGAAAAATAGAATGTAGAAATTGTTCGATACGATCAGGTTTCATTACGGCTAAAAGAAGGCCTGTATGGCTTTTTATTTCTGCATACCTATGTTCTGCCGAAAATGGAGACCAAAACCACAAATAATGCTCCGGATGTAAAATCTGATGGTTCTGCCATTATATATGTCTTCCTTGTGTAGTTGAGAGTCCTTGTCACTACCAGGCTGATAGAGTTCAGAACACTGTTGGGTTGGCATTATTGGCAATGAAAAGTCTGCTAAACTTGATAGGAGGGCCTCGATGGATGTGGTATGTATTATCTCCTACTCTGACATCTACTGTCCTATGACCGTGGAGGGAAGTCTACAGTTTTTTCATAAATTGGCATAGAATAAATGGAGTTCCATCTCCTCTTGTGCTTTCTCGAGTTGAAAGTTGCAGGATACTGAAATTACTGAGAACCTACCGACACTGTATATCAAAACTCATTGTGGTGTACATAAGTTATTGAATGATCGGAGCACAAGCGTTGAAATCAACCTTCACTGCAGAAGCACCCTTAAGAGGGTGACAATCGTTCACTTTCTCTGTGAATGTCCGGATCTGGCGAGAAGATGATTGCAGACAATATCAAATCAAATCACAACCATAATGCATTATGTTAATTCTTAGTTTCGCCTTAATATCATTTTTTTGCCAAACTCATTTTGACATTCTTTTGTTTCATTGTTCAAAATATTTAACCATTGTGAGGTACACAATTTAGCAGCGCGTTTGTTGAAGCCAATTATAAAAATGGGCGTTGAAATAAAAATGGATTGCGTGCACTTCGTGTTTTTTTTTTTTTGCCACATTTAGGAAAATTAGAATCCACGATTAATTGTTGAAAGCTTTTGCATTCACAAAGAGTGACTGTTTGGTCCGATTTATTTAATACCGTTTGACTTCTTTCTGTGAGGATATTTAAAAGAAAAAGTGTACTTCAATAAGCCAAGAACAATTCAAAAATATGATACAATTTTGCACATTAACGACACTGAACTAGAGCTGCAAAACAATCGATTGTACTATCGATAGTATCGATAGTTTTGTTTTTGGCTGACCATCGATAGTTTTTTTTTTGACTATCGATACTATCGTCAAATTCTATGAGTAAATACGGAGGCCACTAAATGTAGTCAAAGTAAATGTAGTCAATTTGCAAAAATTTGTTCGATGCAGTTTGTCAGCCGTATAGTTACATAGCGACACAGTTTAACAGTCTCTTCAATTTTTATTTATTTAACTGAAATAAAGTATAAATTGAAACTAAAATATGTTCGTACATTTTGCATTTAATCCAAACAAATTAATCTTCATTTCGCCAGACCATAGCATGTTGTTCTACCTATTACGGTGCAGGTGTTTTTCCGTTTGCTGAGAAATGATCCATTTTGAGGATCATGAGGATCCATTAGGTTTTTTTCTTTTTGTACGACTTAAAACAGCAGAATAAGTTCATTTTTGAGGCTTATTGATGACTTGAAGAGATTAATCTATAAAGTGTGAATTAAAAGTTTATCAAAAATGACAGTTGTTTGACGCTTTCTTCCCGTAGTCTGTGCAGTTTTCTTCACTGGGCCATTAATTACTTTAGTTTTAGGGCACTAGATGGTCTGAACAATTTTTGCTATATACTCGTATAAGGATTACTCCTCCATAAAAAAAAACTTTAATACAACAAATTTTATGACATACCGCAAAAAATAAAGTGTCACTATTATTTGCATCGATACTGTGTATTTATTATTAATATTTTCCTTTAACTTAAATTCTAATGTTGTTGCCACAAGTAACACTTAAGGCTGAGTTAGTGAAAATTTATCGTGTACTTGGAAATCAGCTGTGAAATTCTCTAACATAACCAAAGCACGTTGCTGCTTACGTTTTCATTGTCACGTAGAAAATCTACAGAATTTTGATTTTACGTTGCAAATGTCAACTGTGGCATTACTTTAACAATAAATGGCTGACTCAACTGGCTGCTGCGATACTTTTTCAGTAACTAACATCTAAAGTTTGACAATAGTGCAGTCTTACGTTGTACGTTGTTTTCACTAACTTAGCCTTTAAAATCATTCGATAGTATCGATAGTATCAATAGTTTCAAAAAAACTATCGATAGTATCGATATCGAAACTATCGAATAGGCAGCCTATCGATAGTTTTGCATCTCTACATTGAACCTCAATTAGATCTCAGAGTCATTTAAAATATTGTTACGTTTTTACCTTTTTTAAAAACGTCTATTTATGAGTTCGTAGATTGTAGTTAAAATAAAATAAATCTTGTGTTTAGTTTTTAATTAAAATCCTTTAACTACACAGTTTTTTGTTCCACTCATTGTAACATTTTTATAAACAATAACATTTGCTATTTTTAATTCTCTCTGCTTACAACTTTATAAACAACAGCAATTACTCGACAGATCTATCTACTTAAAGATATCCCAGCCAGATCGTAGTTACAACTGAGGTTCATTCACAACCTCTTCAATCAGAGTTTAACCACACTTAACTCTCTTTTTACTGAATAAAAACAGATAACTCGTTGGCAGAGTTTACTACACATAACCTGAATGTTGTTTGCATCGATGTGCTTTTTATATGGCTGAGTAAACAACACTTCGAAAGCTGTCGAACTTCTCGATTTTCAAGTACATCTCATTTCCTTGTCTTACTTGCTTTTTAGTAGCCATGGAAATGTAAACACCTACTTCTTGTTATTGTCTACTGTTTGTTGTTGTCTGTTACTTGTTTTCTTTTCGCCATTTATTGTTGTTGCCGTTCTATTTTTATTTGCTTTATTTCTGCTAACGTTTGCTCTTGTCAAGTTAGTTATTTGTAAACAGCACGTATAGTTGTTTTTGCGGCTTTTGTTTATTTTTCTTAGCAATCTAATAAACGCAGGGTTGTCTAATCTGATTTTTGTAATAATATGGAGCGATGGATAGAGGTATGCCACCAAAGCCGTGGCGAGCGTTTGGCCGATATTTTGTTTCACACATAATTGCCATAGATCCTTCTATCATAGCAACAAATATTAAGAAAATTTTTTATTTTAGTTTTAATTAACATCGTACGTTTTTGTTAGACCATCTTTTAGTTTGATTCAAGCACGCAATTTTAGTGATTTTGGGATATTTTTACGTCTGGTTTCGGCATCAATTGTCCACGCTGTTGCCTTGAAGTGGGTACTAGTACTGGCAGAAGTGTTAAATATTGGTTTTAAGATTATCATACAACCGTAATAGCACTTCAATTGTAATTATCAGTATCAGATCTTATAGAACACATCCTAATTGCAATTAGTGAAGAGATTACTTGTCTAAAGTGCCAAAAATAAACAAGAAATGATATATAAGTTTGAGAAAGTTGATATTCAGTTGTGCCTGACAACTGTGAGAATCTAGTGGGTTTAATGTGAGGGCGACTTAAAAAGCTCTCAAAAAGAAAAGAGCTTCTTCAATACATTAAAATAGTTCTAAGACTTGATGGTAATTTAAATTAAATTTAAATTAAATTACATTTTTTATTGTTTCCAACGATCTTTTCAGCAAATTTAAAAAATTCTACAACTACAACTAGACTGCTTTTATATTTTTGTAGAGACAATATCTACAAATACCGCCCTTTTAGTATTTTGTTCACTGTGTCGCCAATTTTAGTCCGATCATAATATTTTGTATACCGATATCCATGGCTCTATAAGGGCTGCATTTATGTCCTTAACAGTTTTTTACTACGACGTCAAATGCTAGTCATGAGTTTTAAATAATCGGTTCGTACCCTAATGCTACATATTTTCGAGCGAATTAAAAGCCGCATTATTATAATGAAATTTTTGCGTTGAAGCAATTTATTAAAAAGAAATACTTAACGTTTTTTGAGATGGGAAAGTTTTTGGCAAAAAGTGACGAAAAATGGTGGCATTTGTAGACGTGGCAAAAAAATAAACAAATTATTTTTGGAATTGTTTTTACATTATCTTTAATCCTATTATCCATTATCTCTGTGTGAAAGGCGAACCACTCTAAGAGACAATTTAAATATCTTTAACTCAGTGTATGGATATTACATACATACTTCATCTAGAAAAATGTAATAAAATATTGAAATTGTTCTGTCCCTATTATTTTTGCTCCCACTGTATAAACACATACATATGTATGAATCACATTTTGGTATTTTTCTTGTAGAAGTCCTTACAGAACACCACCCTTTCAGTGTTGGTATTTAATGTATGTATCTGGGTCAACATAATTTATTATAATTTCAGAGCTAGACTCTTAATAAGTAAATAAATAAATTTATTAAAATATTCATATAGCGAAGCAAAATGAACATATAAGAAGAAGAATAAGATGTTTTAATCAGGATAATTAATACTGAATAGGCCAATGAGAAGTGCATTATTGACTAGAGAGTAAAATCTACTGTGAAAATCGCTTTAAGGATATTAATTACGCTTTACTATGAATATGCAATTATTTTAACAGTTTTAGTGCTTTATTTAGGGATTATTTTTAATAATTCTTAATATACAAAATTTAAAAGAATTTAATTAACACAATATGAAAAAGCTTTTGTTCTTAAAATTTACTTTTAAAGGATAATAAATTATATTTGAAATAATTTCAGCCACTACTTTAATTACAATATATTGTAAGTAATGTAGTCAGTACAACTCTGCGAACTAAAATTAAAAAAAAAGCTCGTCGACTCCACCAATTCTCAACAATAAAAATAAGGATTAAAAATATTGAATATTTTTTTTCTTACAGGCGTAGAGAGTGTTTGAATAATAGCGATGACATAACTTCAAACAACTCATTAAAACGAAAAGTTTTTAATTCTAGTACGTCATTTCTGGTAACGTATGAGTTTAAAAGTTAATTATTAAAATGTGTATGGACAACACGCTGCAGTTTCATGAGATTTTTATAGCTGGTGTCGAAAACATGTCGAGATTAGTTGCTGTTATGCTAAAGCTTGGTAGCTTTATTAAAAGTTTGTGTTATAAATTGATTTAGTTCATCCAGAGTAAGCCCTATAACGATATAATAAAAGTAGCCATAGAACGGAACTAGACATGCGAGATGACATTGATTTCACTTTATTTACAAGATCTTTTACATCTTCTCAAAACTCAAGAAAAATACGTCTTGTCAAGATTTTTTAAAATATTTTTTTTTAAAGTTTTCTTTACACAAAGTTTCGTAAAAAGCTGTTGAATATTTTAGTGAAGGTTTTCTGAGCAGAAAACTGATCCAATTGAAGTTAATTTTACACCATTAAGAGAGTTCTGCAAAGACTGAAACAATAATAATCCAAAGTTGCAAGGTTAGTGTTATATGGTGGACGCATCAAAACTTTCCTGATAAGCTCTCTCAGTTTTTGCCGGCTCATAAAATTTGTGTATGGTTTGGCGTTGTCACGATAAAATGCAATTCCTTTTCTATTGATCAATTCTGTCTTAATGTTTTAATTTAATTTCTTGCTTCAATTTTATCAATTATTGACAGTAGAGATCATAATCAATTGGTTGAAACGGTTGTAGAAGCCAATAATGAATAGTTTGCTTCCAAATTCACCATATACACAGCATTACTATATTCTGCGAAAATTTAGCGTGCTTCGTTTATGGTCATTTTTTCACATTATTGACGTACATGATTCAATTTTCATCGCCCGTTATCAACCCGACCTATTAAACAAGCTACAGTGTTATCTAATACGATAATTATTACCAGATATTTTACAGTTTGGAACCATCTACAGACAATTTTGAAGCCAAGTTTGTCAAACACCAATATTTTTTATTATCAAGATTTGTTTCTAAATATGTTAGGAATCTGCGATGTTGCTTCTGGCACTCCCAAGCGGAACCCATATGGAAGCAGAAGAATCGGTAGACCAGAAAGTACCAGTAAAAGATAGGTGGAGAAAAATTTCCTTCGCATAGAATAAAATGGGGCCAGATTCAAGAAATAGCTTAGGAAAGGTTAAGCTGGAAACAATTCATTAAGATCCTATGATCCATAATGATCATTAAAAACAATGGAACATTATCCATTTTCTTTTTTCTACAGGTTGCACGTTTTTAACACTTGTTATCGAAGAAATGTTGCATTTGAAGATGAATTTGTTTATATTTGCGTTATATCTCATGAGCTTATTTAATTTTAAATTTTTTTTCAGATATGTATGTACTTCAAAATATTACTACGTTTTATCTTTTCAAAAGGTTTAAGTTCTTTTAAATTGCATCCCTTGGATATGTGCCCTTCCTATGATCATTTGGTCCAATATGATATGTAAACAACATTTCATATTTAATATAGGAAATTTATCTGTTTTTTTTTTATTAAGTATAATAAACAATAATGAAAATTAAAATTAATAGGCCCCTCCTAAGTAATGATGTAAAAAATACATACATACATACATATATAAAATATAAAATATATTAAGCTGATATTCAGCCTTTTTTTTTGAAAATAGTAATTATATTTGTAATATTAACGTATGTAAACTTAAGAATTTGTGTGACAATTTATACACAATGTGACCATGTGCTCTTTGCAAATAAATATTTTAAAAGAATCACATTTAGTGGAATACTTATTTGAATTGTTCCATGTTACCAAAAGAAACACCGCTGTCGTTTATTCGGTAAATTACTGGACAGTGGTGAATTTGTACCATTTTGTTGAGAACATTGCGAGGCACCTGTACGATCACTTTGTTCTTGTATATTTTTAACAAGATTTCTTGCTGATAGTCCATAGAAAAACCTTTCTTCGTAAAATGTGCTCCTTTATAAGTTGATCTGCCAATTCTACCAGATAAAGCATACGTCTGAAATTTTTATTGGAATTCCAAGCAGAGTTCATATCACTCCATATAACGCAGGAGTTATATGCTGATAAATCCATCATATTTGAAAATAAGGCAACGGGCCATCACTTAGTCATGCGTTTATATGTGTAATTAGCAACTAGTTGGTTAAGCGCGTCAACTCCACCTTTGGTTTGTTTGTAATGGCATATTATTTCAGGTCTTTTTTGTCATCATCTCTTACATCGGCTGAATGATGAAGAGAACTTAAGAGAACATAAGAAAATTTTTTGGAACATAAGATACTATTGTTATATCATTGGAAAACAAAAACTCAGAATGCAATTCGGGCGTTTTTCATATCTAGAATTTTTAATGGCCAAAAAGTTATATATTTACGGACAGTGCTAACTAACGTAATATTAAGACAAAGTAGTTGAAGAGGCAAGACTGAATGAAGTAATCGCATGTAGTTGAGCATCCATTCGGCAGAGGGTCTGATAATGTTAGCACCACTCTCTCACCTAAATTGAAAGTATGGAAATATAACATATGTAATACGAAGTTCTAAAGTCTCACCTTGATTTTCTTTTGGCTGTGTATGTCTTGCTCCATATTCCAGGCATATTTAGTTGTGAAAACGCAAAATTCCCATATTTTTATACTATATCTGGCGGGCTTTGATGGAATATATTGCCGAAACTGCACCGACCTCGATATGTAAGCAATTGTTCATCTACAGCAACATTTTCATGTGGATTGTAAAAAACTTTGAGCTGATTGCTCCACTTGTCGCAAACGTTTCTTATCGGTGCTAGTTTGTCATGAACTCTTCTTTCTTCTCTATCTTCAGAGCTGTCAAACCCCAGGCACTTCGATATACTCGCAAATCGCTTGAACTCATTGTTGCTCGAAAGATAGGTCTTCCGTTTTTTTCATTCCGCGAGCTAGTGAGAGTTTCTCCATGAGATTTATAAACTCCTGCTATTACTTGTAATCCAAGGTATGCGTCAAGCTCTATCATATCAATGTTTTGCCAATCATTTCCATATAATTCGACACATTTTTGACTTGTCATTTGAACAACAACATTTTTTATATTTGATGATATAAACAAATCGAATGAAGACTTAATATCTGTAACCATAGATGTTGCTCTTTTGGCAGGTCCAGGCTAATTCAATAAAATTTGATCTTTTGTCAACCTGCCTGTTGGAAGTGGTAGATGCTCTTTCCAAACAACACTTTTGTCCTTAGATAAATATGTAACTAAAATGCTGTGACCTATTTGTACTATATCTTCCACCTCCACGCTTTCAATGCTATTATTTAATAATGAATATGATACGATTTCTGCAAGGTGAACAAATTTCGTCTTCATCACTTTCATCAAAAAAGTCATCATCTTCGTCATTCATTATTTGTTACAACTGAAGATCAGTAAAAATCTTAAGCAATTTTATTATGGAACAATCGTACATACATTACTTTCTTTTCTTCTTTGTGCCATTATGTAAGAATACTCAATTATGATGAATTTCAAACAAAAATATATGTATGCAAAATTAATCAAAAGAAAATACTCTAATCAGCCAAAAGTTCTAGCATCTTCAATTTTTTTTTCATATACAAAACGGGGAATCACAGAATTTCAATTTAAATGAACTCTTTTGTTTACAAGTGTCAAAGCGTTACCATATCATCATAAAACAAATTTCAAGAGATATCATTACGAGACTCTCCAAATCCCACTCACAGTTTGAGAACAATGGAATTTTGGATAAAAAAGTATTCAATGAAAGCGATTTTATTGATTAATTTATTGATTAATTTACTGAAAAAATGATTGATCGATGATTCCAAATGAATATGAAATCAGTTCAATGATAATAAATAGGAAAAAAATGGTAAAGAGGGGTCATATTGACCCAAAGGATATCAATTGTTTGTAAATCGTGTTTTGAAATGTGGAGAAGGAAGGAAAAAATTTAAATTAATTATTTTCTTTTAAAAGCATAACTTTCATCCCTATAATAAACAAATTCAAGTTTATCGTTCATATCTTATCATAAAAGGAAAAAATTTTTCGGCTGAAAACCAAAGTTGGGTCAAAAGGGTATAATGAATACACGAAGTTGTTCTTTTCTACAGTTGTTTTTACTTGTAAACCTTCACTTTATACAGTAACTTCAACTAAATATGAACACAAATTACTCAACACTTTTATTTACGCCTTAGCACGACTTTATGACTGGAAAACTATAAATGAACTGATAAAGCATAATGCGTCGCCATATATATGCAAATCCCATCACTTCCGAATGTTCTTGTATTTACCACAGCATTATATTTCAGTTAATTCCAATGTAACAATCAAAATCGGTACGGTAGCACTATTCAATACGAAAGTGGTAACACCGTTTATAGCACATATAATGTAGTGTGGCAGATGCATTGAGCCATGACACAGACCAAGAGAATAAATGCCATTAATAAGGTTTATAGCTAAACTGCTACCGATTATACTTTGGCCGCATTTGTTCTAAAGTCACTTTGCCATAAAACACATTTATATCACCGTGCGCTTGTAAATCATTTGGTTTTGATAAAAAATAGCAGCTGTGAGAGTTTATGCTATGTGCTATATATTCAATCAGCCAAATTACATAAGTTTACAAGGCTTTTGTTCACAGCTTAAAACATATATGTTTACGAGTATATATGATTTTTTCGGGATTTTCATATCCCTGGGTATCAACTTCTATCGCTTCTTAATTTTCGTAGTGGTATCGCAATGTACATTCGCGATGAAGTTGTGTACCAGTGCCAGCAACCACTTGGCATGTATGATGCAGAGTTTAACTGTCTTTGGGTTAAATTCAAAATCAGGGCACATCTTTTGCATTTCGGGTTCCTGTATAGAAGCCCAAATGCGGGAAGAGAGGTTTCCATATCTGGCTTTGACTGTCTTTCTGATTCCATATCGAATATCCTTGCGAATTACCCGAACAGTGAAATTGTTGTTGCTGGGTATTTCAATGTTCATAATTCGTCTTGGCTACGCCATTCAGGCCGCACAACTCAGAAGGCTAATACGTGGAGCTATTTGCCGCTCACAACCACCTTGCGCAATTAGTGAATGAACCTACTCACATATCGTATGTAGATGGGCACCAAAATAACACCCTTGATCTTTTCCTCACTACTCACCCTGAAAAGTATGTAGCTGAGGTCCTTGGACCTCTCGGAAATTCGGATCACTGTACCATTTCTGCTTCTTTCTCGTTCTCCACCCTTTACAATGCTTCACATACAGCTACGAAGCGCTTGGTTTTCAATTACGGGAAAGCTCGTTGGTCTAAGCTTAATGATTTCTATGGACATTTCAATTGGAAACTTTGTTTCCTTGATTCAAACATGAATGCATGGCAGAAACGGTTGTCAATATAATAAAAAAGGGTGAGGCTAGTAACTCTGAATACTACCGCCCAATAGCAGTTTGTTCGCGACTTTCCAAAGTTATGAAGAGTATGAGAGCACTATAAGAGTGGTTATAGATGGGATCTCATCTGACGAGCTCAGGATAAATTCAGGAGTAACGCAAGGCTCTGTATTTACTCCAACTCTATTTCTAATATTTCTTTACGACTTTCTTTTTCTAACTTCTATTCCTATCTATAGAATATAAGAGACACGCTTACTAGCGACCTGGCGAAAATCTCTGAGTGGGGTTGCGCAAACAGGGTGGACTTTAACGCGCGCAAGGTCCAATGTTGTTTTCTGACACACAGACGTGGCGGTGTGTTGTCATCTGTATCTATGGGTAATGTAGATATTCAGGAATCAGATGCTCTTGATGTTGTGGGCATGAGAATTAACTGTGACGTTCGTTGGAAGGAGCACATATTTCGAGTGCCTCGGCTTTTTAAGACGCTGTAAGAATTACTTCACTCCATCTGATCTTAATATTTACAAGACCTATATTCGACCCAAATTGGAATACAACTCTCAAAATCTATTTTGGAGCTTCTCGACAGCGTACATGAGAGGGTGAAGTTTCTCATTAATAACGGTAAGGTAGCCGGTTCATTAGAGCATCGTTGCAATGTGACGTGTGTTTCATTGTTCTATTGGTACTAATGATGATGTTGCTGATGATGTTGACGGCAATGATAGTCATAAGTACGATGATACTGCATAAAGTCTTCTTCATATACTATGATTATTTATATTATGAGAAAAATAAAAGTATTGAGAAAATAACAACAAAAAAGTAAAGAAAACTAAAAACTTTCACTAACGTATGAATGAAACCTATTTACTACTTATATATTTCTAATTAAAATAGATCGAAATCCATTGAATTTAGTTCTCGATAAATGCTCTCCGAATTGATTCCCACTTTAAGCTTTAAATACCCCACTGTGCGCCGATTACGTGTCTCCAAATGTCTTCACAAAAAACGTATCTATCTGTGTACAAATAATAAGGAAATAAGGGAAAATTAAAACCATTCGACCCAACTAATTTGAAATTAATTTTATTTGTTTATTTAAAAATTGTTTATTCAGTTTAGGAATATTTCAAGAATTAATGAAAAATAAATTTGATTAAAAATACATCTCTGAAATACGGTAGTTACGTGTTGTATGATATCGCTTTAAATTAGACAAAAAGTTAAGTTGTATTTTTCTTCCAGATAAAGTCAAGGATGACAATAGCTTTTGTGTGACAAGTTCAGTCCGTCTGAGATACTTATTATCCTCGCTTCCTTTAATATAGTTCCTGATGCTACAACAATCAACTGGGCATGAGACGGGAATCAATACGTGGAGAGCTGATTTTTGAATCTTAGTACCAGCTATCGCAAATCTCTGGAAAGCAGAGCTAGAAGGTCAGGCCTAGGGATCAAAATTGATATAAATTTGTTAATTTATGCGCTGCAGCACCCATAACAACTCAAAATATAAAGATGCGTGGCTACAGCGATGGTGAAAGGTTTTTGATCCCCAAAAGCCAATAAATCTTTCGTTATTTGACGACGTGTGTGGAAATCGACTGATTTCACAAAGTAGGCTAACAACATATTCAACTTCTGCGTAAAATCAGTCATCCTGTATGGATGTAAGTCCCGGAATATAACATCAGGCAATGCCAACGATATCCAGGCACTCAACAACCGTTGTCTCAAATACCAATTTGTGTATGCAAGTTTTTGCTCGCATATGGCGATAGAATGGTCACACTCTTCGAAAACCGCATGAAGATAGCAAGAACTGCCATAGACCGGAATCCACAGGAAAACGCGTAAGAAGTGGTCGAGCATTTCATATCTAGAGGAGATAAACCATTCAAAGTTGGAAGAAAATCAAATATAATGCTCCAAACAGGACAGAATGAAAGGCGTTTGTTGCGGTCCTTTTTTCTCCGAGCAACCACAGGACGTAATATATGCACGCTCTCAAACACAACGAGGGTATGACGATTACCATCAATATGAGAAGTTTTGTAAGGAAAAAATTCAGAAATATGGCTAATAAATGAAATATTGCCCCTTTCGGTCTTTCTAGGTTGTTGTGTTATTTACAATTCTGTAAAATGCGTTATTTTTTAATTAAATTTGATCCAATTTTAATAAAAGTCACGTAAAATTATTAGTAAAATATTGACAGCCAGATATGAAAATGAGTCAAGTGACCCATTTCCATCTTTATAATGTTAAATTACCTTGTCGTCAGGAATTTTATATGATCGAACTAGACAGTCTTTAACTTTAGCTCTTATGGCATATGAACGTATGCCAGGAAGTGATATATCTTCTTAATGGGAATTTTATGTATATATGTATGTACAATAATAACCAGCAATTTTTTTCTCAAATATAAAAATTAATTACTAAAAGTTTATAAATCTTATAAAATACAGCGGATATATTTTATATACATATATTATATTAAATTAATACTAATACTACATATGTACTTAAATTATTTTTAAGTTTACAGAGTGATTCAAAAAAATGTTTCCTAAAAGTCAGAAAAAACATTTAAATGCTTTATTTTAAAATCAAGTATATAAATTCATATCTTAAGGCAATATTAGAGGGTAAAACTCCTCTTAACATTAAAATAAATTCAGTCAAGTAAGCTTACATTACTTCGTTTTTAAGGTTTACAGCTGCTGTTGAAATATTAGCAACACTCGTGTTAGTTAAGCTACAAACAAAATACTCTTTTAATAATAATTTAAATTATTATTATAAACCAAGTAAATAAAAATAAAACACAATTTAATTTTGATATAAGGATAAAAGCACTAGTGATCATTGCATTAATATCTGTAAAAATATTTTAATAATTCTTCAAAAAGGATGAATCAAAACGATACTTTTAGCAAAAAAAAAATACACTTTTCAGAGTTACTATTAATACACCTCAAGCCTGAGATTTAAATATCATAATATATCATTGTAAATATAAGGTGTTTTCAAGAGCTTGCGGACTCAAAATGATACAACAAGACAGAAATATTGTTGGAATTAAACTTTTTTATTATTGTCTTGTAAATAATTTCATGGTTTTTATTTTTGTATATATTGTTACGTTTTAACCTTTCTCAAAGTTTTAAGTTCTTTTTAATAGCTTTAAAGTAAAATACAACACCACTTTGTTCTTATTTTACAGTTTTTATTTACTACACTATAACTTTTATACAGTTTGACTTAATACGGCAAATAAAGATTCGTTTATTTACGCCTAAACAGAGTTTACTTTATGAAAGCCAAATGATAACTACTACTCACCTAACGCAATGCGTCATCTTTTATAGCATCTCATTATTAGTTGCGAATGTTCTAGTAAATACTCAAACCTTTTATTTAGCTATGTTAATTCAAATGGCAACACCGTTAGACATGCAAATGGTAGCACTCTTAATTAGTACAGATAATTATTGCAGTTATAAAGCCTTTACACAAATCAATTAATTTTATAGCTAAAATCTCACATTAAGTCCCTGACGTGGTGAATTTTCTCTTCAGCATTTTTATTTTCGTAACATATGATATCCGCCCTATGTCCGCTGCGAACGATCACTCCAATTTAAAACTATTTTCTCTGCTATATCTCGCCATATGGCATCAATGGTGGCTTGAATATTGGCTTCCAATGCCTGAAGAGTTGCTGGTTTGTTTGCATCAACCAATGACTTAATATAGCCCCATAAGAAATAATCCAGAGGCGTTAAGTCGCAGGATCAAGGAGGCCAGTGAACAGAATCACTTATGCAAAGAAAGTATGGCAAGTTTCGCCGTCTTATTGGAACCAAGTGTCGTTGATGTTTAGCTTATTAGTTTTAGAAATAGAAATTCAAAATAGAAATTCAGTTAGCATGGATCGATAGAGCTAGCCATTCACCGTAACGACAGCTCCTTACTCATTTCGAAAGAGATAAGGACTGATGAAGCCGCCAGCGTGTAAACTGCACGAGACAAGTAATTTTAATAGATTTAGTGGTGAATCGTTAACGTTTCAAGGATTTTATTTTCTTTAAATATAACAATTTTGCTCATTGACGTAGCCATTTAACCATGAATGATTGAAAGTAAAATGAACGAAGTGCTCTAAAAATTACTCGAACGGGTTTATTTGTTTAAAGAAAATTTCCATTTCGTTGTTTTGGATGACTTGTCAAACCTTACTGAACGCAAATGTCAAAACAGTTTGACAATCTTAGCTGTCAAACCATAGTTATCGATATCGATAGTCCTCATGCGGTTAAAAAATACCCTATATATTCAGTATAGATTTGTTGAAAGACTTTATTACTTTTATTTTATTTTTTTTGGCTTTTATTTCTTTTTAAATAAAATACAAGAATAGTTAATTAAGCAAAAAATCAGTCGTATTCATATTGCCGGTTATTTAAAAAAATATATATATTAAATAAGTATTATCGCAAAAGCACCCATCGGAAGATTATAACATGAAACTTGTGAAATGGGTAATTTAAAAAACCAAGTGTCAACGTTGGACCGAGAAAACAAAATATGTAAATCTTAAGCAGAGAGGAGTGCAGTTTGTTTAATCAAAGATAATCCAAGAGCATAGGTAGTAAATATCACCAAACAGTTTATAAAAGCCACAATCATAGGCATCTATTCCAAGAGTGTGCAGAATTTCCTTCATTCATTCAACTTCTGGGGCTACACACCGCGAAATTAGCCATACCATGCTATTATTTCAACAGCAACTGTGTAAAAAAAATATCCTACAAAACTTTATGAATATTGACTTCATGTAACCCTCCATATAAAATTACAATTCGTTATAACCTGAGTCACATGAATCAAATTAATAATAATAAAATAATAATTCAGGTTTAAGAATTTCTTTTTGTTTTGTTTTTTTTTTTCTACTTATAATTTAATATGATATTTAATCATATTTTCCCCCAAATTTTATACTTCCTTCCTACCTATTGAATACAATAATACAAGAGCTCGTATACACATTAATTTATTTTTATTCACATGTATGAGTATTATTAACCTATGAGTGTGTTTGTATAAATATATATGTATTACATTTGTATATGAATTTATTTGAATACGGGCTTGTGTTTGTGTTTGTGTTTTAAGAAGTTTTAAAGTGAAATGTTGATGGCCGTTAAAGATAACAACAGCTTACCATATGCAAGACCACAATGTCTACACAAAATTTTTCTGAAAATATTCCCGCTGTATTACAGAGATGGGGATATTTTTTTCTATACAATTTTAAAGTATTTTATTTGTGCCATTAAATACTATGGTTGCCAATATGTTTAATTTACTACAACATATCCTATTTTCAAAATATAAAATAACTTACCTTAACTTATCTTTTGAAAAATATAAATGAATAAATTTGTTTTTATATATTTTAGCTTAAATTATATTCGATCTACAAAATATAAAATTAGAAATAAGAAACTGTGGTATTCATAGGGCAGACTTCTCTTACTGAGTAAACTGTTTACCCCTTATGGGAAAGTCAAACAAAGATTTTGTACCCAAGGAAGTAAAAAGTATTATTCTTAAATGGAAATAATATTTTTGGTGACATAACACATATTTTATTTGGCTAGTGCGGGTTCACTTTCAAATTTTTTCCCTTTACAAAGCATCCATTGCACTGTTTCAGTTTCATCAATCAATTGATTCCAAGCTGGTTAGATGGTTAGTCTACTGTAGCAAAACTCTATGTGATTGTGTTGTGGTGATAATCCTTACTTACCATTGCCATTTTTTTACTGATTATTCCGTGTGATATTTATCATCGCTGTCAGAGGGATTTCCTTGACTTGTGAGGAGACCAATTACATTTTTTTCGTCATTTCTTCTTCTGGGAATTCGAACCTGGGTCGTATGAGCTGTCTGCGAGCACTGGCACCACTACAAAATACCACCGCCATTGAAATAGTGCATGATAAACGAGCTAACGACCTCAACATCAGAGTTAGAAAATATGTATCAAACTTGGGAATTGCGAAACCATTCAAGACAATATTGACAAATTTAAAACAAACTCAAGTTTCTTTTTGGTTAAAAGGGACAGTGATGGTAGCCAAAGAATGTAATAACCCAGATGAGAAAAGAACGCAGGACCTATCAAAAATAAATCAATTTACTTCTAAAGCAGAACTAGGGTGTTGAACTGTTTCTGATAAACTCTCCTATCGAATGCCTCCCAAAGATGTTCAATTACCATACATTATGTACTGGGATCTGCGCAGTTATTTCAATAAGTTTAGAAGAGTTACGGATCAACCAAAAGCCTAGCACTACTTGATGAGTGGTGAAATGTCTTCTTGTTAAAAAGCGAAATTGTTTGTGTTACTCAATTCACTTTCAATCATATTTTGTTATTAGAAATTTCAGTTCAAGAAATTTCGCCATTTTACCATCAATAAAATACATATTACCTTCACTAGCACTTAAAATACAGCCCTAAACCATATCCAATGTTTAAAAATATATTTTTAGTTTTATGATTAAACTAAGCTACCCATCCGGCGTTGCCCGGAAATCAATATAAATGTGTATTATATATTCCCTATTTCTCATTATAAAGAAAATGCTAAGCGACTTTTGATATATTTATTAAGATGTACGATATTTATTATATTTCATGGGAGACGCCATATTCACTCTTCTTGTGAAGTCAATGTTTTATCTTAATGTGCAACTTGGTAATATAATAGCCTTATTTCATAGTTCCCAAGATATACTGTAATGACCGCATGTTTTTACCACCTATTAGTCCCTTAAAGTTCAACTTTTGAAACTGTACTTCCGCTCAACACATGAATATTATCAAACAAACACCTTTGCTCTAAGAACAAAAACTGTGAGTCATTTCAGAAGAAAAGTAATTAATTTTGTCTGTTTTGACCTGATTTTAATATTCACGAAATCTAATTTCGAAAAAAACCTTATTGCACCCTTTTATGATTGACTCATATGATCTAATTTGACCAGTTTTCCCCCGATCTTAACTCCAAGTTTAAATTTGATTAAAGTATGCCTTAAAGCACATTAATCAAAAACGGAATGTTAGTAAACAAAAATATTTGATTTAAAAAATATTAAAGAAATCATTTTGGAATAATGTTTGCTATTTAGAATCGTTTACGCTTGAATGACAAACAAACAAACAAATAGACTTAAAAAGAAATTAATTTTAAATTTATATGGAGGAGAATATATCCCCTAAAAAAGTGGCAACAAAGCCAATTCCTGTTTAAACAATTTTTTAAAATGAAATATGAAAACCAACTTTGTTTCTAAATTAACCTTTAAAAATCCTATTTGATTGGGAGTTGTCGCGTCATAAGGGTAAATAGGGCAAATAAGGTTTTATTGCGATCTGACTTTACTGTTTGCAGGAAGGTATCTATTAATCTTGTGTATTGACATACCAAAATTGGTTCCCAATTCCAGTAGCACTAATAGCTACGAACTGAAATTATAAGTAAATTTTTCCGATTTCTTTTGAATTAATCAGAAATCAATCCAAAGCCTTACAGCCTAGCTTACATCCACTTCTAATAGACCGAAACAAACATTGAATTAAATTTGGCAAAAACTTAATAAATTAAAAGTATGAACTATTATTATAAACTATTGCAAAAAATACTTAATAATCTTTTTTCTGATTCTTCCTTGTAAGAGTAAAATTAGCCAATATATTCCTAATAACCAATACGTATATGAGAACACAAGAGCGATTAATTCCAGGCAGTTTAATTCGTTTCCTTTTTTAAATATTGATTTTCAAAATTTAAACACATTTTTTCGTTGTCATTTAAATTTAAAAATCATTACAGCTTGGCAAGCCAATTCACTATTCAAATCGAGTGGTTTATTTTTAGAAATTTTATATAAAAATCTACATGATGCTTTGTCCTGCTGTCCTATTTTATTCAATTTACATAAAAAACATATTATTTTTTCCCATAAAATTTACTTTTTTCTTCATAATTTTCTATTCTTTTTTTTACATTTTTTCATAATCAAGTATGAAGAATCAAGTATTTTTCATATACGAACAGTCATCGGCCGTCATATAAGCTTATATGTTGATATACAAATTATATAAAAATGCATAAAATGTTATATAAAAAGAGAAAATGTGTGTTAGTAATGGTCATAGCTACGGTACTCAAATGCCACACTATACAGTTAAAACCACATATAATGACTAAAACCTTAAGTAACCATGTGTATGCATAATGATATATGATACACATCCACATACACATACACACACAAACACTCATCTATTTGATGAGTCCTTATAAAAGTCCTGTAAATGTAGTGGTAGTAATGGTTTGAACAGACTCCTCAAAGAATGACGATATTAAAGATTATGATGACTTTGATGTTTACCCTGATGCACATAATGTAGGAATATATACAAATGTATTACAATAAAATGAAGGAGAGACTATGGTTATAGCATGCAGTACGTACATACATATATGTATAGTACAAGAAATGTTAATATTTGTATAAATACATACATACTTATATTTTTTATAATGATTTTTTAATATATAAACGCGTTTGAGGTCCAGTAACACAGATTTGTTACAATTTTGAAAACGTGACAGTATGTTTATTCGATACGAGTATTTTTAAATATTTTATTTTTATTTGGTTAACTATGGCATTTTTTTAATTTATATAAATTATAATTTTTTTTTCTGTCACTCCTCTAGGGAGCATAATGGCTTTCCCCAAAGCATCCATTGATTTGTTTCAGTTTCTATAGTTAATTTGATCTTTCAAGCTAAGTACGAATATATGATTAATCCACTGCAGCTTCCTCCATATGATTTTGAGTAGTGGTGAGGATCCTTGCTAATTGGTGGTGATCTTTACTCTAGCATTGTAACTTTTTTTTTTTTTTGATCATTCGGTCAGGTGTGCTTCTTCTTTATTTTTTTGAAGGAGTTTTCTTGAGAGAAGTTGAAACATTCGAAATCACAATTAAATTTTTCTTTGTCATGTCCTCTGCCTCAGCTCGAATCTTGGTCGTTTGTGTTGTTATGCGTGAGCTCTAATGACTACACCACGCCCCCTCCAATTCTTTAACATAATTTATAATTATTTAAGATGTTCAATCAAAACTTTTACTCTTATTGTTCTTAATTTAAGAAAAACTTTTTTACTTGTTTTGCTGGGTCTCTATTGATGTTTGTCATGCATTAACTCCATATACCACTTCATACTTTAAATTGAACTGATGTGCCATATATATGACGGAATTTAGTGCGACTTAATACTTAGATGGAAGAAATATTTAGACTTCGGTTGAAATCGGCTCGTGTTTTAACCTTAAGTAGGAGAACGTTTTTTATGAGCTAAAATTTAGCACAAATATCGGGTGTTGTTGTACAGTTACACAAGTTTTAATCATAATAATATAAAGAAATATATTTTTAATATCAATGAAATGGGCTTTGTTGGATAGATTTTCTAAATTTTTATGATATTAATGTTTTAAATTTTATGATATTAATGTTTAATCATGATTTCGGCGCTGTGGCCGCCATGGTCGCCTCCAAATGCGACAATTATGCTGTTTTACGTACACAATCAACCAAAACTGGGTACTTAAAATGGAAGTTCAAAATCAATATGTGCTACAACCGATTCGCCGAATTGGCGGCGGTGTAAGTCTATACATAATGAAATGACAAACCAAACTAAGCACAAAGCAACTATCAGCTGCTAAATCGGTCGTCAAATAAGCTAGTTGCCAACTCAAAGTTCTGAAAACACCCGATACAAGATTAGTTCGTTAGTTCCATGCTTTTCTGTATTATCAAATTGTTATTTTTGCTTGACAATTATCAAATATTGTCCAATATTAACTTGGAAGATGCTAAAAGCAAACCACACTGCAAAAAAGTGGACTTCATGTCCTGATTAAACATTAGTTTTTTACTTAAAAAATCATAACCGTAACTAAAAACGGGTGTTGATTAATACTGTTTAGAAAACGATTCCCTTTTAACGGTTCAAGAGTGGTTTATTCAGTTTAATTTCGATCGATTAAGCACAAATGATTTGAATTGCTTAAATTACAGATGAGGAATTTATCAGATAAGAAATTTGGACAATCGTATGTGTCTGGCAAGTGAAGTATTTGGCGATATTCATGCGTTTAACATACATACGAGGGCGGATTGACATTGAAGCTACCTAGCTAGATGGCGGCACAAACACAAAAACATTTTTTTTTCTTAGAAATTACAATCTGTCAAACGTCAGCTGTTAAAATTTTTGCCAAATTCATCGATTAGTTTATTTGTTGTAGTCGTTTGAAGTACGCAACTTTTGTGTTTCTTGGAAAATGGAAAAAAGTGAATTTCGTGTCGTGATTAAACACTATTATTTGAAAGGCAAAACGGCATAAGAGACAAAAGAAAAGCTTGTTAAACATTACGGCGAATCCGCTCCGTCAGATTATATGGTAAAATATTGGGTTGCTGAATTTAAAGGGGGCCGAACAAGCACTGCAACAATACCATCAACAGGAAGGCCAAAAGAGGTGGTTACTGAAGAAAATATCAAGAAAATCCTCGATATCGGTTTGAATGATCCCCGGGTCAAAATACGTGAGTTTGCTGAAATGGTAAACATATCATATGAACGTGTGTTCAACATTTTGCATGAACAGTTGCATATGAAAAAGCTATCGGCAAGATGGGTGCCGCGTTTGCTCAGTGTTGAACAAAAACGAGTTCGACAGATCACTTCACAGCGGTGTTTGGACATGATAAAGCATAATCCTGCTGATTTTAGGCGTAGATTAATAACTGTTGATGAAACGTGGGTCCACCACTACACACCTGAAATTAATCGAAGCAATGGGTGGAAGCTGGTGGAAGTGCTCCGAAGAAGGCGAAGACAGCGGAATCGGCCGGCAAGGTTATGGTCACTGTATTTTGAAAAGGGATCCACAATCACAGGAGAGTATTATCGTGCATTATTGGATCAATTGGTTGATGCAATCAAGGAAAAACGACCACATTTAAACAAGAAAAAAGTGCTCTTTCTTCAAGACAACGCACCGGTTCACACAGCATTAGATACGATGCTAAAACTACGAGAAATCCACTTCGAATTGGTTGATCATCCACCTTATAGTCCAGATTTAGCCCCTAGTGCCTTTTTCCTGTTTCCAAACTTGAAAAAATGGCTCACAGGAAAAAGATTCATCTCAAACTAAGGAGTGATTACCGAAACTAATGCGTATTTTGAGGAGTTCACAAAATCGTATTATTCAGATGGTATAAAAAAGTTGGAAAATCGTCTTACTAAGTGTATTGAGCTAAAAGGAGACTATGTTGAGAAATGAATGGTTTTTGAAAAAAAAAATGTTTTTTCCTACTTAGGTAGCTTCAATATCAATCCGCCCTCGTAATTCCAGCGATATCTCAAGTGAAACAAGGGGGATTTGTTTCAATCAATGAGTTGCACCCGATTCTATTTTAGACTCATTGAAAGGAACCTGCAATTTAAAGCTGTTTCCGAGCGGCATATGTAATAGTTAGAAAAGTTGGTAAAAGCGCAACTACTCATAACCAGTCGCTAGCAGTACTATGAGGTGATACCGGTGTTGAAAATTATCTGGCGGTCTGGTTTGGTATTGAACCGAGGACATCTTGGTTGGTAATCGGGTGTCTCACCTGCCAGCGTCACACACAGCCTATGTCAAACATCAAACGTTTAAATGTTTTTTCAAAAACGAGGATTTTTTAAAAACGGTTTTCAAATACTTCGAAAAAAAAAACGTTTAAAAACCTAAAAATATCACTCATTTCTGTATTAAAATGTTGTTATGGGTAAAATATAAAAGCGGTAAACCGAGATCTAAAAATCGGGCTGTTCGAAACTGAAAAGCTTTCAAGAAAAAAAAACAGCTGTTTTCGGTATCGCTTTTTGAATACTCTACTAGTGTAGGTCATTCGACCACCGAGTTCATGGCCACACATAAGTAAAGGCGTTCCACGTTATAACTCCTGCAATAAGTTGACACAACTTGACAAACTCTTCTTACATTCATATATTTTTTAACGGTAATTTTTTAAATTGTATCTTCAAATTTCGAAAAACTATTCTTATGCATTAGCAATTTCTTATGAACCATCAGGCATAAGTAATCAGTCTCTAAATTATTTACACACATTTGAATTTCTTCAAATGCTCAAGCAGTGCCACTTTGCTCTACTTCATAGCACTAGATTGTTTTCAATATCGCATTGTAAATAAAGAGCTTTGTAGGACTGCTTAAGGACCGAGTTTCTATTAATAAGCGAGTTTAACTGTATCGCTTTCTATTTAGCATCAATGTGGATCTTGCCAACCATCAAGATTTATGCCCATATATTTAACCCCAGAAATAAAGATACCGCCCTTTACCCCTTCCGGCAATTTCGATCCATCCGTGCATTCCTCAACAAAACCGAGTCCAATTACCGGCAAAGTGAGATGCAAACGGAGAACATTCTATCCAGGAAAAAATTGTGTATATAGTAATCTATCCTATCAGGGATCGTATCCAAATACCTAAAGACGCCCGCATACCCGTAATCTCTGTCAGACCATACCCCTGTTATCTTCAACCTCATCGCAGACATGCAGACATGATAGCCATCTGCCTAGCTATCAGGTCCACTGGAAGCCATGTGGATTTCTCAAGAGACCTCCTCCGGCTTAAGCACATCGTGTCGAAAATCCAATTGGAATTCCTATGATTTAGACCACAGGACTTTCCAACGGCCCTATACAAATGTATAGCGCAACGTACGCCCTCTCACGTATATTCTGGAGCAAGCATAGTTTGGAGTTCAGGATTACCCCCAGATACTTTGCGCTATCCGATAGCCTCAGTTCAACCTCGTGCAGACGCAGTAGAGAAAACGACGGAATTTTGTACCTGCGTGTGAATAGTACCAATTCTGTCTTTCTCGGGTGCCCAGAAATGTTTGAAGGCGCTGCGACATTGTGTCGAAAAATTTTCCCAACATCATCCGCATACACCACAGCCTTGAATGGATTAGAATCAAGTCTCACGGGCAAATTCCACAGGAGAGGGGAAAGAAGGAGGAGAGCAGCCTCTTTCAGCCACCCTATAAACGGTGGCTGACCCCATAGTGGAGACAATGACCATGTTGGTCAGGAGTCTTTCTATGAATCTGATCACATGCCAATGAATATTAAGTGCCACTAGAGCCGACCTAATCACATTCAGTGTCACAGTTTAAACAATTTTTAAAATTTGTATTGAACGTTACATAAAGGGTCCGCCAAATAATTTTTTTTTTTTTTTTTTTGAAAATGCTATAAAAAAAACTACTGAATATTTTCTCAAATTTCTTTTTTTTTATTTGAAAGTGCGATCCTTCCGGTTAATAATGGAAAATAATTTCATTCAAATGGCTGCTTCGGCTGGCCATGCAGTAGCCTACACGATCGGTCCAATTTTTAAGCACATTATCGATTGTGAGCAGCTGTATTTCACCAATGGCTTCACGAATATTGTCTTTAAAGCGTCAATTTTCTCTGGCTTGTTGGCGTAAGACTTACCTTTGAGGGCATCCCACAAATATTAGTCCAATGGTGTCAAATCGCAGCTCCGAGGTGGCCAAACAACATCAGCTCTGCGGCTGATAATGCGATCTTCAAAAACAGGGGGCAAAACATCGAGTGTAGCTTCGGCTGTGGGGCACGTAGCGCCGTCCTGTTGAAACCAAATGTTGCTAATATCCTCCTCTTCAATTTTTGTGATAAAAAATTCGTTCAACACGGCCCGATAACGATCGATTGACAGTAACGGCTACTCCTTGCTCATTTTCGAAGAAAAATGGCCCACTTATGCCTCTGGATCAAAATCCGCACCAAACGGTGACTCGTCTTGGGTGTATCGGCTTTTCAATGTATGCGTTATGGTTTTATGTGCCTCAAATGCGACAATTTTGCTTGTTTACATACCCGCCAAGATCAAAATGAGCTTCATCTGAGAAGATGATTTTTTCTTTTTTTTCATTCTGTAACATTACCACGATATCCAAAGTAATGTCGCAATATTTCCCAGCGTTGTTCAAGCATATACACAACCATGTTCGTTCAGCGGAAGGATAAAACTAATTATCTGTCAAATCAAACATGAGCTACCATTCACGAAATAAGCACTAGTTGAAAAAAAACGTTAGATGGCGGACCCTTTACAATACAATTTTTAGCAAAATATTGGTAATTTTTATCCCGGTACATACCATACAAAACTTAGTCTTAACATAATCGGTAATTTCTGGCATTTAAAAATAAACAAATTTCTTCAGCCTGTTTGTGTTTCTTGTACCAAATCATACCAAAAACTACATTGTAGTGAAGGATTTCATCCGGTCTATTTATTTTGTTTATTAAAATGAGAATAAAATTACAAATTATATTATAATTATTACAAATAGGGGAGCTAAGACCTTATGTTCAGCGTGATGGCCAGAGTCTCTGGTGGAAATCGAACTCAGACAGACTCTGATCTACCTTTGTAGATATCTGTTCAGCGCTTAGAATCTCTTCAATTAACTTTTTTCTAACATTTATGTTCTATTTCACTTCTCTGGTAGATCTGAGTATTATTATTATTATCATATAGACCATTGCAAGATACTGCGACCCATAAGATATATTGTGGCCCTTTCGGTCCATAGCTTTTTCGGCACATCTGCTGCCTTCATAATTAATACCAGTAGATCTTGAACCATAATGTTGGATATGTTACCCCTATGTCAACCGAAATATTTCCACCTAAACCTACCTACCACGGTCTACAAACATCCACATCTGTGGCCGCCATCTTCTTCCTGCCATACTTGAGAACCTTAGAACGACGCACAAATTGCGGACTCATCGCCACTCTAGAGTGACGAAGCCCCTTTTGAGCATTCCACTTGTCCAGGCGTTTGGCAATTTCCCAATCCTTGATTAGATTGAGGATGGTAGTGAGTGGTGCTGGCCAAAGATTCCGCTTTTTCATTACCATCCATTCCACAGTCTCCGGGTGCCTAAGCAAAAGCATTTGCAACGTATCGTATCAATATTTCACCAGTCTAGATGTCATTCGATTCGAGCAAAGTGCCCTTAAGGCAGCTTGGCTGTCAGAGAATATATTAATGGTCTTGCCCTTGATATCACTGTCTAGATTGATTTCGGCACATATATGTACCAATGGCCATGATTAGCCTGGAAGACACTTAGAGATCTTCCTAGTGGGATCGACAAGTCATGGTTAGGCCCATGGACACCAGCATAGACATAATCAGTCATTTTGGCGCCACTGGTATACAAGTTTAGATCAAATTCACTCACTTCCCGATCTAGGAATTCAACCCTGAGTCTCCTGCCAAAGCACGGGTCCAAAGTCCTAACATCCAGGACCAAAGATTGTTCTCCGACCACACTGCGTAAAATGGACAAACTTCCCCACGCATTTCGTAAGCCTTTGGCGAAAAGTTTTATCGCCGAACATGCGGCAACCCTCATCACATGGATGTGAAGCGATGTTAAAACAATCAGGGCTTCCAAGGCCGTTGATGGAGATGTTCTCATTGGCACAACATGGTGAGCCAGCCATCAACTTCTATAGTCCATAGCAATGAAGAAAGTACTCCACCCTGAGGGCACCCTTTTGACGTAATCACAGTGAATTTCCATCAAGAGACGAGCTTATGATCCTGCTGCTTAACATGGAACTAATCCAAGCTATAATTGTCAATTTTTGATAAACTTTTATATAATCTAAGGTAGGGAACTTAAAAAATCATATATACCACCCAATTGTCGCGTTGTTTTGTATAACATTACTTTATTTTATGGAAGAGTGAATGTTTGTCCTTAGGCGTTGTTTTCTTATTTGATTTGTTGCTTATTTATGACTATTTTTTTGCAGTTTTTTAGTTAGTCTTTAATAATTTTTCTTTTTTTCAATATAATAATGTTTGGAGCAGTATGTCATAACGTTACACTTTGCAAACACAAACCATTAAAAGACATGAACCTTCTATGAAAAAAAGAATTCTGTCAGTCATGGTGCTCACACTATGACGGAATAAAGGATATGTGAAAAAAAGTTGCCATCATAACAACAGATTAGAAAATGGTTACCAAGCAATGTCAAACACTATCTTATTTTAATAGTGTTTAAGGCAAACAACTGCCTTATATATTTATTCCATCATTAGTATTAGTTGTATGTATGAATGTATTTACAATATATGTTTGTACTTTGTATATGTGTTAGTAGGGTCATATTATTTTGTATTTTATGTACTAAAGGATAAAAAACAAAATTTCATATAAATTCCAATGATTTTTACAAGAGTTTACAATGTATATTGACTTTTTGCTTATTTAAAAAACTTTGTCGTTTTTTCTCCCCTTCTCTTTCCTTGTTAAGCTTGACAAAATAGTCAACTGAAAACGTAATATCATTAAAAAGAGTTTAAAATTATAAGATAAGACACCCACCTACCAATCAAGAGGTCTGGCCAGACCAGCTAGAAAATAACAAAATTTTCAACAGCGGTATCACTTCATAATAGAATCCAATAACTGGTTATGAGTATCACTACTACTGAAGACTTTTTCAATGTATTTCTCCTTCTGAGCCAGCGTTAAATTTTAGTTCACTTTCAATGAATCTAAAAATAGAATCGGGTGCAGGTCATCGATAAGAAGAAGTCATCGTGTTCCTCAACTGAATGTTATGGGAATTATTATTATTGTATATACGAGCTATTAAAAGACGGTGTCAAATTTTCCGACGAGATTACACAGGAAGTACTGACGGACAGACAATATATGGTATTATACAATATATATATTTCTTATCCTGAAAAAGGTATTAAAACAGAAACACAAGTTACATATTATTAGGTTTGACTTGAGCAAACACCGTTTAAGTTGAATACTTTTTTGTGTTGAATTCTAAAGCGAAATTTATTTTTACGGATTTTACTTATTAATTTACGGATTTTTTTTATTTTTGCACAAATTTATCTAAATTTTAAACCGACCTTTAAAGAATTTCTTATAATTTTGCCTTAGTTATTTGACACGTTCCGACTGCCGTCATTTCTTATACCATTTTGCTTTAACAATTTTTATGGCAGTTGTGGTCAGTGTTGTCAGATCTGGCGATTTCTCGCTAAACATGGCGATTTTAAAAGTTATTTGGCGTCCTAAATTTCAGTTTGGCGACATGGCGATATTTTGGCGATTTTGTTGGCTATTTTTGATCAAAATATTAAATACGAAGAACTAAAATTATTATTTTGGTATTTATATGTATGAAATTCGTCAACATGGTCATTTTAATGTGTCGACCATAGATGGCAGCTGAACTTCAATTGTGTTCTAGGTTTGTTTGTTGTTGCCTATATGGAATGGAAACTAATAGATTTTTAGGCTCCAGTTTACTTATGTAATGCAATTTTCGGCAACTGGCAACGAAATAATTAAGTTCATAAATGGTACGAAAAAAGCTCTAAACTTGACAAATGTGGAAAAAAATCAATGTGTTTGCTTGAAAAATTCACACATAGGCATACTTCAAGGCTATGAAGTATATCATATCATCATTTAATGGGTCTACTTCTCTTTCTAAATCCACTGAAAAGCTTAAAATTGGATAGTATTCTGCTAAATTACAAGTCTATAAGTGTATGAAGGTACGAAAAACTGGTTTTTTGCCCTTAATTAAAGATTTTTGAGGGTTTTAGAAAATTTCAAACCCTGAATCTTGTCGTACTAGATAGCGTTTGTTAGATAAATAGTATAACTTTTCAGGTATTTTATCTTCGTTCTTTTTTGCCGCATAGTGTAATTTAATTCCAATACAAGGCAAGGTGAAATGTGTCGAAGAAAAAATGTATAACGTTTTAGATATATAACAACATTGAGACTACATATCTATATCCAAAATGTATTTTATATTGACCATAAAAATTATTTTTTATATTTTTCTAGCTTTCAGTAAACTACAAACTATGTTATAGTAAATATTGTACACTTTTTGTTTTTGCTAATATTTTTGCTGAATAAAATTAACAAAATATAATTATGGCGAATTTTTTTCCACTTTTGGCGAAATTTAAGAATTCTGAAAATATTATTTTTTATTTGTTTTAAAAATTTTTTTAATTATTTAAAAAAATATTAATTTTATCGGCAGAAATGTCAAAAAAAGATGATTTGTCGATTTTGGCGATTCTTAAAATTGAATTTGGCGAAAAAGCTTTAAAAAGATCTGACAACCCTGGTTGTGGTCGATTCTAAACTGATCTTCAGCAAAATTAGTACTAAAGGTTTTCTAAAAATACTTATATAGACCACACATACTTTCCAGAGAATTTTTATTTCTAAATTTTGGTTAAAACCTGTTTTTGATTAAGAAGACATTGTGACATTGTGCAAACTTCATAGATTTTTATTATTACTTTTTTAAAATTTCATCCTTAATTTGTTTATCGCGATAATAAAATGGATCTAGGGGTTCTCTTTTTTTCAAAGTTTTGCATTTACCAGCGCAAACCTACGCACTATACATATGTAGTGGTGTAGAATATAAAAATTAAAATAGCAGTTTTGAATACTTTATATTAATACTACAGACACATACACTCAAATACAAATGTATGCATGATACATATGCACATACGTATGTATATCGAAAAGTAATAGTTACAAAAAAAAACTATTTCATTCAATTGTTTTGCTCACTTTTGTAACATAAACACGGCAATAACAGATTTTTGCCATTTTCTGACGAGACGTACTGGCATAAAGCGTTTATAAAAATAGTTGATGTTGGTGACGATGATGACAGTTGAATAGTTTTCAGAACAATTTACGCCAGAACTTATTGGATATCCAAATTTTTCGTTATGAAAAAAAGTTTCAATTTTAAATTAATAGAAATGATGTTGAACGAAAGGGAATCGTTCACTGATGGCAAAGGAATTTAACAAATCAACTTCACTGTTCAAATGTTTGGTTGAATTTTAATCCAAATACATACTTTGTAAATATTGTTACGTTTTCAACCTTTAAAAACATTTATTTAATGAGTCCGAAGATTGCAAATAAAATTAAAGCATAATTCTTATAATGTGTGATTTAGTTCCTTCTTATTGCACACAGTGTTGCCAATTTAGCAGTTTTCGCGCTCTATTTAGCGCATCTCAGCTACCCAAAATTCGCATTTTTTTAACGCGTTAGGTTAGCTCATTTCTATTTGCAAATTTTTGTAAGAAACCGAAAGCCACTAAATTCAATAATCTCATTAATTAAAATGCTTCATGATGAGAAAATTACTTTATTCCAGATAATAATTAGAATTTGATATAATTTGGCATTAAGTTTGCTTCTCTAAAAGTTCCATTCAAGGTCCAGTTCTGCGAAGTCGTAGTTTGGTTTATGCAGAGTGTGCCCAACACATATCCATTTCCATCTCTATCTATCTAATATTTGTAAATTTAATTGGAGTCTTTTATTTAAACAGAAATCAATAGCTATGACAATCAACTCCCGATCAATTTATCTATATCGTTCCGCACATAAATCGCTTGGTCTATTATCGAAGAAGTTGTTGAGTCAGTTTCTAAGGGATTTATGTTGCTTCTTTCCACAATTTCCCAGAGCACCATGTCCTCTCAGCCCCACCAGAATCAGATCCTGGTGTTTTTGGGATGGAGGAGAGGATTTACTATCTGTTTCAGCGCTTCTCCTGAAGGCACTCAATACTTTCTTTGCTTTATATTTATAGGCAAAAATTCTAATCTCTCTCCAAAAAAGCATTGTTTATGGCAGCGGTTTACTACGAGAGATAACTGGCGAGTTATTTGTATGTAACTAGCTAAAACCCGGCGTGCTTCACTACCCCAATCTTATTTATTATCTTAAATGCTATATTAGCTAAATTTGTTAACCTTTCTCACTATTTTGTATCCTTTCGGTCAAAATCCAATTATTTTTATCTTCTAGAAAGACACTGTGATTTGTCTAATTTCAGATTTATAGTTGTCGTTCTCCATATATACAAAATTCAATATTTAATATGAATGGAAGGTGTCACGCTCACTTATCCAATCTCGCCCAGTTATTGATGTGTATGTGTATTGTTCACGACGTTGTTGGAACCTTATTTAGAAACTTTTACTATTGCCGTTCTAAAGATATACAAAAATTTAAATTTACATTCTATGGTAAATACCACGCCCACTTGACCAGATCTGCCCACTTTTTTTTGATGATTTGTATTGACTATGAAGTCATTCAGACCAAATACTGAAACTTTAGCTTTATTTGTTCTCCAGATATAATGAACTCAATATTTAGTTTGTATGGTAGCTGCCAAGCCCACCTGTGTAATTTAACCCATTTTTTGTCTGATGATTTGGCTTGACTATAAATCTATTTGGGCAAAATTATGAGAATCTTACTGTTACTATTTTGAAGATATAGGCTAATAAATATACACTTTATATATCCTTCCAGAGATTTCAAGAAACCATTTCAGGGTTTAGCTGTTTATAAGGCACAAACAAACAAACATACATACAAACACATACTTATTTTTATGTATGTATACATTAACTTACGCAAAGTTAAATGCTGTAACAAATTTCGTTTTCAAAGAAAACTTATGCAATACAAAGTTGTTCACTCTAAAGTAAATAACTCGCGAACCAATGGCCCTACAAAAACCGCATATACATAAAAACCTTGGTATTGACTGAACCTTTCGTTTAAGGGATTACAAAGTAATCATATATATATCATATCAACTACAACGGATTTTATAGTCCTCTTTTATATATATAGATTTTTTTCTTTAAGCTCGTGACACATCAGTAGTGTGATTCAGTAACTTTTAACGATACGAAAATCGCAAAAGAAGTCGATATTTTTTGTCGTTTGCAGTAACGATTATGTAACTCAATACGTACACTTTAGCGATAGTTCATAACTATCTTTTCAACTGGGAAATTTGCCAAAAAACAAAAAACATACAGAAGAATTGAAAAGAAAATAAATAACTTTGAAATATAGAAGCATGTTTAAGCAATTGTGCAGGAGATGAGTTGAATAAAATGTTTATTTATTAATTTTATTTAGGTCAACAATTTCTTTTATTCATTACGGCTACCGATACTTCCAAAAGAACTGCGCCGCAGCCGTCGAACAAAACAACTTTACGACAAAATTTACGATTTTTCGACTAAACACACAACACAAAAATTTTTATCGTTGGCTTGCTACAAACCTATATCGAATAAATATCACAAATAAAAGTTACTAAATAGCAAAATCGACAATTCTGTCGTTTACTGTTAAAAACATCACGATTATCGTGAAAAAAAGTAACTGAATCGGGCTACAGGACTTCTAACATTTTAGAAAATCCCATTGAATAAAGATGATATATCGCAGTTCATTTTTTCTGCCAATTATGACCATTCTCCTTCAAACCGCTCTTCTGATAAGGAACGATAAATGTTCAAAGCTCACTATTAGTCCAGATCGTTATGCAATTTAGCTCAGTTTAAAAACACTTTAGACATCATTGACTGAGACTGGCTCGCTATAAAAAAACTGTTTATGTATTTCTTAAATTCAGTTGGGAACGGTTATTTTTACAATAAATTACTTACAACTATTTAATTAATTGTCTCTAAGACAGTGGTATAATTAACAGAAACACACTTAAAATCAGAGTGCACACGGAAATTAAATTACATTAAAAAAAAAATAGGTACCAATGTGAAGTATAAGTATGCATAAGTTTATGTAGATTTTTATCAACATTATTCAGTACAGCAAAAAACTAAATTCAGTAGTCTTAACATAAAAAAATCTACTATAATTCTACTCTGTTAGAAGCTAACAAGCTACTGAATGAAATTTTCATGTTACACATTTGTTTTGTGTTGTAATTAGGGTGCCCATAGGGTTTAGCATTATTGTTACAAAGCGCGTGCAATTTTTTTGAGATATCGTATAGTGTTTTTCATTTGTTATAATTACTTAAGTCATTAATAGGAAAATAGAACAAAGTTAGCTTTTCGGTAACTATAAAAGCAATATCAGTAAATACGGTACAATAATTAAATTAAATCCAGCTAAAAATTGACACTAGAAGAGGTTTATACATATAATGAAATATTGTAATTACCGTAGTAGTCTTACAAATGGATGACAGTAATAACTGGACATTGAGCGCTAGGTGAAGAGGTGGATCTATTTTGACTCCCCTTTAAAAACTATGAGTGCGGTTGCAATAATTAGAAAATGAGAGATATAGTCTTTAATCTTCTGTACGAATGCAGCTACCTAATGTTCCATTTTGATGAGTTAAAGATTGGATCTATTGTCACTTTGGTATACTATACATAATCGTCTTGTTAACAGAGAGTCTTTTAGACTCTACTTGATCGTTTGCTGGCAGTAGTATTGTAACAGATTTTTCTAATTTAGAAGAATGCATTCTGCATTTGTAGTAGTAGTAGAAAAATCAATAAAGTAAACAATAAAACATATACAAATTTTTAATACACAAAGCGAGATATGTACTTGTGCTTTTATCAAAAGCTATCACACAACCAACTGAATGAAATTTTTGTTTATTTATTATTCTCTGTTGAAACTTGTGCATTTCAGTTACACTATGGCCACATATGATCTGTAGACAGAGTAAACGTTGATTGCGAGAAGTTGTACTCTTTGGAATAATTTCTCGTAACCGAAAAAAGTGATTAGAGTTTGCAAAAAGGTACTGTCATTGGACCGATGTGGAATGGAAAAGAGTATTATTTTTGAACTTAACAAAAATTAACAGAGCCTCTCCTAAAGTGAAAAATATATTTGTCGGCCAAAGTTGAAAGAGTTTGATCAAAAGTACACACAAACCACTTTAAAACAGGGAGGAGGTTCTAACATGCTTTGAGGTGTTATGTCGACACGTAGTGTTAGGCTTCTGTCAAAAATTGAGGGAGATATGAATAAATTGCAATACGCAAGAATTCAAAGTGGCAAAATGATGCCATATGATGACAAGAATATTCGAGTAACAGGGTTATTTCAACAAGATAATGATCCGAAGCATACGTTAAGCATCATGTTAAGCAATGCTTTTTCAACAATTCGGTTATAGATTGAGAACTTGTGTAAAGTTGTAAAAACTAAAGTAAGATATTAATCTTATTTAGAAATATGGCTCACAACTTTATAAATAATAATTTAATAAAAAGCAGTTATTTTCTGGAACTAAAAGTTAAATTATCTATACAAGAACTAGTTTTGAGAAGATCTTTGAACAAATTGGGGTCTGTACTAGACATATGAAACTTAGCATTGCCAAAGATTATAAACTTAAAAAAAATTTACCAAAATTAACGATAGATTTTAATCAAAGATCAAACGTAGTATCTTGTTTTAGATTACTATTTGTATACCTATAATTTGCGATAGAATACTTTAATTTATGAAATAGCACATCAAGCAAGTGGTCTCCACTACCCTGCAAGCATATGCACACTTTTATTCTCATAAACAATAAAATAAAATATCTTGAACTACTTTTATATAATCATTATTATTTATTTATTTATTTATTTTTTGGTAGGTTTAAAGCAATATGTCTCATGTTTATCTATTACCACATATACGATTACATATGTACGTATATTTGTACGTAATGATGTTTTATTTTCTCTATTGAAAACTCAGCAAATTTTCTAATATAGGACTCTAATATTGATATTGGCATGAAAGAAAGTATGTTTTTCTGCTAAAGCCAATATGAAAACTACATACACTTGCTTACACCAATAAATGCAATACCAGAAGACTCAATATTAAAGTGTTTAAAGACGTTTAATGAAAAACGGGCTTTCCCATATTGGAACTTGGCCAAACTGGGCATAATGTTAATTTGTAAAATTAAAACTTTTTTAATTTTGTTCGTTTTTGTTTTTCCTTTTACAATAAAAATAAATGAATATTTACGTAATAATGAATTTTCGTGTGCTTCTTGGAGTGCAATTAGTTGTTTAGTATTGAGTAACAGATTGTTTAAAAGAAATTCTTTTTTTTATATTTAAAAAAATTTACCAGATACAAAAGTAAAATAAATCTAAGAAAGCCTGTGCATTATGAAAAATCTAAGACATAAAAAATGGTAAATAAAGTTAATGCTTTTAAGGTAAATTAACTACAAAATCATTTAGAAACGAATGTTTGATTTGCTACACTAAAATAGCTGGACTAGGCTCTTCCAGACTTTAATTTTCAGTTGATTTTGCCTTTGTTATTCAATAAATCTATTTAGAGAAGATTTTTGTACGACAACAAGAATGAAAGAGGAACCGATACAAAATTTTTATTTTACTTCAATCAATATTAAAAAATTTTAAATTTTTAGGTAAAAATTTTTTTCCAGCTGAGCCTTCTCAAAAAAACTTCTGGATTTTCAGGTTCCTTTTTACCGAATTTTTAAGTAAAAATGCGCGTAATATATTAAGTAAAAACATCATCACCGAGACTCTGAATTATCAATTTTAAATGTTTAACAATAAAAAAATAATGATTTATTGAGTTACGTTGTGTTCACTTTTGCATTTAGTCTATAAAAATTCAATTAAACTTTAGTCAATTAAGTTTATGGTATGATAGTGAATGATCAGAGAATACACAAGCATGCTAAAGGCTAAAACATGTTGACCGTGCGAGTAGTTATCTCCATCTTTCGATGTAAAAAGAAATACTACTTATATGCTATACGGAGCCATGTTATTATTTCAAATTAATGTTTGATCATGTTGAATCGTAATCTGAAAATGTTTGTTTACGGTTTAGCCCATCCCAAGCAAATAAAAACCAAAACAGTACGTTTATTCGGGCATGGTGTAAAGGGGGTGATACATTGGCAAACCTTTGTTTGCAAACATCACATATAGCCAATCGCATACATGGATTAATTTTTTTTTCTTGAATTCGATTGGTTATTTGCGACATTTGCAAACAAATGTTTGCAACAAATAAAAAGTAATGTTCTATTGAGACAATTCAAGGATTCACATATGAATGTATATGTAATTAGTATCGAACTAATTTATGAGTTAAGCAACGAGATCTCTTATCTCATCTAAAGCTGGGACGCAATGCAACCAATCGTATGACGGTTCAATAGATAATCATGCAACAACAAATATATCAAAAATTCGCCAATATCATAAGTATGCATGGTTTTAAATCAGGGCAAATAAAAGTGTCAGACTATTTGAGACGCTAAATTCAAATATGCACTCCGTTTTTATGATTGGTTCTAGTGTTCAAGAAGTTGAATAAAATATTTGTTTTTAACTTTCGATAATAATTGTCCATTTTATTCAATAAGAAGTGAATATATAAAAATTAACGACAGTCTAACTGAGTTGCTTGAATTGTTTGGAATCTGTTTCACACATTAAGCCGGGTACTGTGTTCAAATTACATATAAAATAATGCTGCAATGCCTGTACTCTGTTTTTATATGCAAGACATGTCAAATGCACATACATACATATATGTCAACATTATTTTCTAACTGCAACAAATTTTTAGCAACATTTTTTTTAACTGCAAAATAACATCAGTCTGATTTATTTCGTACGAAATTTTGACAAACAGCTGATCAATTTTTATTTATTTTGTGAATAAGTTTGAGAAATAAAAAATGTAAAAATGGAAAAAGTGAAAAAAAAATATAAATTTAATGAACAAGAGAAGCTGTTAACTAATAGGGCCATATATGGGATAAATGCCATAAACTGCACTGTAACCGAAACGTTATTAAGTCAGCTCGGAAGGTAATAGCAAAAGGATTGATAAAAGTTGTAAGTATGATTTATATACACAAATACATGCATATATGAGTTTATCAACCCAATGCTATTTATACACTTCATAGATATAACTGGAGAAGTGTTTTGGATAATAAGCCGCACTATTACCAAAAACGCAGGCGGTTAAAAAAATATGGAAGTGCAAGAGTCTTGGAGTTCCTTTCAGAGGAATCGGAAGATCCGCGGGAATTTTCTGAAGAATTAGAATTTCTTATTGTACCTTATTGTTGTATTCATACATATGAGTTACATGACTAACAGAAATTTTGTTTTTAGTACTAGTTGCACGAAGTTATTGTGACCAATACTTTTTCAGCCAATAGAAACTTCACTTACACTTCCCTCAACATCCTCGGAGTGCAACTCATATGTGAGTTAGCATGCACAGATATTTATAGTGTTTCAACAAAAATTTGTTTTTATTTGCATACCCATTCGAATAACATATTATTGATTGAAAAACACGTTAAACTCTTGTTCTTTCTTCTTTTTTCTAGAGAACTACAACAATTTTTCCTAAAAACGCATATTTTAATGAAATGAGAGCAAGTGTTTCAAAGGTAGCTGAGGTTATGACGATTTTAGTAGATGCGGCCAAGCAGAAAAATGACAAAAATTGCGCTAACTCACCGTTCCTCAACTATGTGGATTCGTTACTTCGGAAACTGCCCACACAATGCTGCCGAAAATGCAAAATCAAAAATTATTGCAGCTGCACAAAGAAATTTCTCATCTAACGAATTAATTTTTTATTGTTAAAATTTATAAAGGGTGGCTCAACCAAAACCCATGATATTAATTTAAAATAAAACAAAAAGCCACGTTCAAAACTTAAAAAAACAATAACAATAGGAGAATTAATTCTTACGAATTTTCATAAGATGATAGTTTTTATATAAAATGCATATTTGTGATACAAATCTGATAAGTTTTATCATATTATTACAAAAATAAGGTTGGGCACCCCAGCGTTTATTACATCGCTAAAATAAATAAGCAAAAGCTGCAAGAGCAACTATACGTGCTGTTTAGAAATAACCAAATCTACAACAACAAACATTAGCAGAGATAAAGTAAATAAAAATAAAACGGCAACAATAATTAAGAAGCAAATACAACTATTAACAGACAATAAACAAGCAACAACAAATACTAGGAGCTGAGAGAAGTAGGAGAATAAAAGAAAAAAAAGGAATCTAATGTAAACTCAGCGAACGTGTTATTGGTTTGAACTCAGTCTAAGAGTGTTTAGTGTGGTTAAACCCTGGTTGAAGAGGTTGTGATCGAACCTAAGTTGTAACTACGATCTGGTTTGGAAGATCTGTTGAGTAATTGTTGTTGTTTACAAAGTTGTAAACAAAAATAGTAATTAAGAATACAAATTGTTATTGTCTGTAAAAAGGTTACAAGCAGTGATGCACAAAACTGTGTTGAATAAAGGATTTTCAATTAAAACTAAACACAAGATTTATTTTATTTTAACTACAATCTACGAACTCATAATTACACGTTTTTAAAAAGATAAAAACGTAGCAATATGTGTTGCATATTATAAAAATAGTGAAGTTTAAGGTCTTATTTCTATAATCCATGAAAATAGGAAAAGAAACTAATGAAAGTATTTATTTTATTTAGATAACACATAGTCAAGCAGGTCCTTTAAAAGTAATTTATACTGGCGACACTCGCGATTGTCCTAAAAACTTAAATTATCAGGTGCAAGCACCAACACTAATACCTTCACCATATCACGATTTTAAAACAGCCGAATGCGGCTACAAATTAGATGTTCCAGTAGAGGCGAAAGTCAAAGCAAAAGTAATCTATAGTTTTGATTTCACTGTATTAGCAACAAAGACACCTCCACCACCAAGCTACAATGAACCGAAATTGAATCTTTATGCCAAAATTGATAGAATTATGTAGCATAACAAAGGTAACGCCGTGTAAAAATTAAGAAAAGCTTTCGAAATTATTAGTAAATTCGATTAACCAATTCACACAAATAGATTTTTTATGTTTTACAGATTGTTACACAACAACTGCAGTAGCCAAGTCTAACAGTGCCGCTAGTAGGTAAATATCATCTGAAAACAATGCAACTCTACTCCGCAAACTCCTCTATATCTACTACCCAAATTATGCCCATATTTTTTGAACCTCTTCAGCAAATCGAAACGTATTTCATGAAATCGTGTAATACGCGTGATATATCACGCATATTTAGGAAACCACGTAAAAATGAAAAACATTCCGAGTGTATTGTTAAAATAATTGCAATGATACAAACATTCAAAAAATGGAAAGTGGCGATGCTATAGGTTCTATGTATGATAGACATAATGCTGCACTTTATGGCAAAACTTGCCCCTTAATTTTTGGCTATAACAATCCTATGCCGGGTACATAAAAAACTTTAACTAATTATCAAGCGGTACCTGGACCATTTGTTTCGGCAAACAGTGCTTATGGTATAAATCATGTACCTCAACTATATGTAGAAACGCTTTACAACCCCTATTTTTCAGCCGATCTAACAAAGACTCCCTTAAAAGGGATGTTAAGTCTTTTACAAATGCTCAATTGAATCAAGTTATAGCGGAAATTGCTGATACTACTTTAAGAGGCTACTTCTCATCGTAGTGGGGCCATCGTAGATCTTATTTTAGAACAAAACGATCAAAACAAATTGTAATATAAACAGCCTTTCAGTAGTAGTTGGTTTAGATTTATCAATTTTTTCAATCATGGTAGTTACTAAGCAATAAATTGCATTCATTAATTGCGAAGTGTGTATTTTGCTTTAGATTGCCTCATGACATGCGAACACATTAAATGTCTTTTTAATATTTCACTCTATAAAAATATCGTTTTTATATTTCTAACAAATTGTACATTTTTTGTGTAATAAAATTAATGTACATATATAAGTACCTAAAAAAAATCCAACCGCTATATTATTTTATGAATGTCAGGCAATTAAAATATAATGGTGACCAGCTAATTAGGGAGAATTGTTTGTATATTGACATGGCTATTTACAAATTCAAAGCAAAAGTTTTTGAAAGTATGGCGAAATTTAAGTTCTTGATTTTATGGACTTCTGACATACTTTTTATTTTCCGAATCATATACAATAAACTTGGTGCCTGGTCACCACTGTACATATGCCAAGAATAATTCAAGAGCTAAAGGATGGGATAATTTGCACATCACCGACATTGAACCTCAATTATGTCTTAGAGCCATAGAAAATAAAGGGCCCGCCAAATATTTTTTTTTTTTGAAAATGCTGTAAAAAAAAACTACTTAATATTTTCTCAAATTTCTTTTTTTATCTGAAAGTACAATCCTTCCGGTTAATAATGGAAAATAGTTTCATTCAAATGGCTGCCTCGTCTGGTCATGCAGTAACCTACACGATCGGTCCAATTTTTAAGCACATTATCGATTGTGTGCAGCTGTATTTCACCAATGGCTTGACGAATATTGTCCTTTAAAGCGTCCATTGTCTCTGGCTTGTTGGCGTAACACTTGTCTTTGACGGCACCCCACAAATAATAGTCAAACGGTGTCAAATCGCAGCTCTGAGGTGGCCAAACGACATCAGCTCTGCGGCTGATAATGCGATCTTCAAAAACAGGGCGTAAAACATCGAGTATAGATTCGGCTGTGTGGCACGTAGCGCCGTCCTGTTGAAACCAAATGTTGCTAATATCCTCCTCTAAAATTTTTGTGAACAAATATTCGTTCAACATGGCCCGATAACGATCGCCATTGATTGTAACGGCCACTCCTTGCTAATTTTCGAAGAAAAATGGCCTAATTATGCCTCTGGACAAAAATCCGCACCAAACAGTGACTCGTCGTGGGTGTTTTGGATTTTCAATGTATGCGTGCGGGTTTTCTGTGCTCCAAATGCAACAATTTTGCTTGTTTACATACCCGTCAAGATCAAAATGAGCTTCATTTGAAAAGATGATTTTTGATTCTGCAACATTACCACCGTTTTTTGAAATAAAATAATTGGCGATTTTCTTGATACGGAATAAAACACAATAAAGCACATTATCCCAAATGCGTTTTCCACACATCGCTTCGCACTGCTGCTTAGCCTATAGTTGAAGAAATTTTCAGTATTTTCAAGGGATTTACCTGGTTTAGGATTGATGGACTTCATTATACGCCAATGAAGTGGAAGCGCATCATCTGCCAAGAAAACGAGGGAGTTTCATTGCCTAATTCTTTCGGAAAATTTAGCTGACCCTTGCGTATGGCAGTTCCCAGTGTACACTTATCGAAAATATTTGCATCACCTTCACTGCCATGTGCACTAATGTCAACATAAGTGAAACGATAATCGCCATCCGCAGCTGTCATTAAAACTACGCTGAATAATCCTTTCAAAAATTTGCATATATGTAAATAAGTTACTAAGTTACTAAGCAAGACATTAATAATAGTAAAAATACCTTGTAATTACAAAATAGACTCCCAGAATTGGGTGGGCATTTTACTGCTACATGTTTCCCATCTATTGCTCCCAAACAGATGATAAAATTCCACTTGTTAAAGGAGTTGCTGATACGACGAAATTCTTCTGGTGTTAATGGTGGAAGCTCATTATTTAACACTTACAGACCTCATCGATTATTACACCAAATTTTTGTTTGCTAATTCTATAGAAACTTGCAATGTGCCTCTATAACGTCCCACAGGCTAAATATCTAAGAAAAAATTCGAATACATCAGTTATACTTACTCCAACACAATTGCCAATTTTTGTTTTGGAGAAATACCATCATTAGGATGAGTGTTTTAGATGTGTTAAGTGCAGAATGGATCACCCCACCGTAGAACGCAAAAAATAAGCTGATACTCCACCTCGTTATGTTGTATAGCAAAAGCTATATTCGAACAGGCAACAAACTTATGTGAACATGAATCATATTGAATATCCGCGGTTAAGTAATGTTACTCTCAATAAGTCCTATAATAATAGATTTTAAATGTCATTTGCAGAGGCTGTCAAACCATCCAATGTAAATGAAAACAGTCGTTTGGACAGACTGATATCTGATGAATATGATGTCTATGTTAATGGCCAAAATATGAAAATAAGTCTAAGAATAGCAATATTTAATGCAAACGGAATGCATAATAACACAAATGAAAAAGAGATTTTCATTACGACTAATTACATTATAATTAATCTCAGAAACTCATTTGACGAATAGAGCCTTTTTCAAAGTAAAAGAATTTGTTTTAATTACTGCTAATCATCCTAATAATTCAGCCTACGCTGGTGCCGCAATATTGATAAAATCTAACATTAAACATGAAAAACTTACCCCTGTTGAAGAACCTTTTTTGCAAGCTGCAGGTATTAAAATAACATGCGATAATAATGACATTAGCATTTATTCTATTTATTTACCCCCCAAAAAAAAAAAAAAAAAAAAACATAGTGTTACATGTACACAATATGAAAACTTTTTTAATCAATTAATCTCGAAATTTATTGTTGGAGGCGATTATAATATAAAAAAAAATTGTGTTGATCTCGATTGACGAATCCCAAGGGAAGAGAGTTATATAAATGCATTTGTAAAAATATGTATTCCATTTTGTTCACAGTTAGTTTACTGGACTTCTTTGTCCATAAAAGTATTCCAAGGACATCTTTTGATGTAATAAACAGTGCTGATTTAGGTTCCGATCACAGCCATGTAACTTTAACTCTCAACTCCGTTATCCAAAGCATAATAAAACTTTTTAAAGTACTAACTCCTAGAACAGATATGCAACAGCTTGAATTCTGGATAGAAGAACACGTAAACTTTAATTTACATATCGAAGGCTACTATCACTTAGAGGATACCTTTAAAACATTCACAAACTTAATACATGAAGCAGCATTTGTAGCAACTCCACGGCAATAATGTTCGATTATCGGCTGAAATTAGGAAGCTAATTGCATATAGGAGAAGACTAAGAAGAATATACCAGACCGCTAGAAGCATATTAGACAAAACAAATTTTAACAGAGCATCACTACAACTAAAAAAACGCATTAAAGATTATAAAAACTATTTATTAAATAATTATCTAAAAAATTTGGATGGCAGCGAACATAAACTATGGAACGGAAGCAAATATTTAAAACGACCTTCTAAAACGAATATTCCAATCAAGAATATTATTTATTATTATTTATTTACATTTACATTTATTCTAGCAATAGAAGTCTGCTAAGCTGCTTGTCAGCAGTGAGTGGTGAATGGTGTAGATCAAACATCAGCAAAGCTAATGCTTTTAAGGAATACTTAGAATCCACATTTAACCCATTTAATTTAAACAACCCCACTATTACACTTAACCCATTTAATTTAAACAACCCCACTATTACATTTAACCCATTTAATTTAAACAACTCCACTATTAGGGCTGATATTGTAAACTATTTAGATGTTCCCTGTCAAATGGTTCGCCCTATAAAACCGATATCCTCATCCGAAGTGCAAAAAGCAATTCATAAATTGAACGATACCAAAACTCCTGGCTATGACAATATAAATGACCAGGTTTTAAACTTTTTACCAAGAAACAATAATAACAATAATAAGGTTAAACCATTTCCCATCGCAATGGAAATATGCAAAAATAGCAAATTTGAGAAAAACGTCGCATCCTATAGGCCATTTAGTTTATTGTGCAGTTTTTCAAAGATATTTGAAAGGCTTTTTTTAGAGAAGTTAATGCCAATTTTAGAGAGACAAAATATTATACCTGAATATCAGTTCGGATTTAGACACAAACATGGTACACCAGAACAGTGCCATAGGATTGTCAATAAAATTTTGAATGCCTTAGAGAGAAAACAATTTTGTTCTGCCGTATTTTTAGATGTTCAACAGACTTTTGACAAGGTTTAGCATATTGGACTGGGTGTTAAAGACATATGTATATTTAAGATAGATATTTATTTCTAAGCGCTAATGAAAATTATTCAACGTGGGTATTCCACAAGGTAGTGTTTTGGGACCAGTATTTTACACTATTTTTACAGCTGATGTGCTAACAATTGAAAATAACACCATTGCTACGTATGCGATACCAGCCTCAGACAAATCGCCACTCATAGATTCAAGCATGCTGCAAAATCAATCAAATCTTCTGCTAGGCTTCAAAAATGTAACATAAAATTAAATAATAGAAAATCTGTTCACGTCGCATTTACCCTAAGGAAAAATGATTGCTCGACAGTATATCTAAATGGCACGATTATGAATCATGAACAACTTAAAATAAAAACAAGAAAAATATATTGATTATTGGGCCCAAGACCAAGCTTAAGCTTAGAAAACAAGATTCCGCTATATAAAACAATACTAAAACCGGTATGGACATATGGTATTCAACAATGGGGAACTAAAAGTAATTCCAATTGGGAGATATTACAGAGATATCAGTCTTAAACTCCCAGACTATTAACAAATGCGCTATGGTTTATCACCAACAAAAATATACACAGAGATCTTAGAATTTTAATGGTCAGAGATAAGATTAATAACTTTAGTGAAAGGTACCTGAATAGGCTAAGTAATCATTAAAAAGTGTTAGCAATTAATCTGTTAGATGATTGTAATGAAATCAAGAGACTGAAATGGCTTTTTCTTTATTTACTTTTTTCTTTTGAGTTGAATAGGAACGCAATACATATATACGTTATATTCAAAAGTTATGAAATTTGCTAATTATTTTTAATTTGTAAAAAAAAATTATTTCGATTTTTGTGTGTAAAAGGCTGACTGTTACATTGTGTTAAAACATAAAAAATGTTGTGATAATTTTTAAATGAGTTATTTTGCTAGTTGTAGAGCAATGATGTAACGCAGAAAAATTTAACAAAGTACGTATCTTTTTCCTTTAACTTTTACCAAATTTCAAAGTCATATATCTTCTTGATGACGACGTCTAGAGTTTTTACTGCAGACAACACTATTAAATTGACTCACAAAGCCAGGGAATTGACAAACTCTCTTTGCAAAAATCAGTTATTGAATTATTTATTTCATAATGTAAAAAGATTATAGAAAGAGGAGTTCACAACATTTTTTTTAAATCTATGAATATTGTTACGTTTTAACCTTATTAATATGTTCGAGTTCATTTAAATTGCGTTAAAATAAAATAAACTCCACGTTTGTTGTTGTTACAATTATATTTATTCAAATATAACTTTTATACACTATGTCTTAATACCACAAATCCGCTTATACAACACTTATTATTTTCGCTTTAACACATATTTATTGACTGTCAAATGATAACTAACTCACCAAGCGCAATGCCCCATCTTTTTATATATAGTATTTCATTATTAGTTTCGAATACTCTAGTACAGAAAGGAATCTTCAATTTATCTACGTTAATACAAATGGTCTAAAATTATAAACACAAAAGTGAATCGAACTGGTAACTCCGTTAGACATGCGGATGGTAGCGCTCTTAATTAGTACAGGTAATCATGGCAGTTATTAAGCCTTGACACAAGCCAATAAATTTTATAGCTAAAATCTCATAATAAATAAGTCTCTGATGTAGCGAATTTTGTCTTCAGCATTCACATTTTCGTAACAATATTAAAGAGATAAAATATATTTTTTTCCAGCAGACAAAAGATGTAATTTTGTTCGGCAATAAATTCTTATAATTTTTTCCAGCAGACAAAAGATGTAATTATGTTCGGCAATAAATTCCTTAATCGCAAATATAACGAAAATTATATAGAAAATCAATCAATGTACAAAATTTATTTGTTATTTTCTGCTAAAAAACAAATTTAATTTTCATAAAATCTTTTGACAGAATTGTTTTATCAATCAACCGCAATGAAAGAACACACAATTTAATTTTGAAGTTGTGTAAACAAAAGTGATGAGCAAATATTCGACATGATTAAAGTGTTCTGCATATAAACACTTGTACGACCACAAAAACCTTAGACAATAACACCAACTTTAGTAGATATACTATAATACTATGGAATACGAAAAGTAATTGGTATTCGAAATCAATGCCTAACAACTAACAAAATAATGTCTGCCAAAATTTTACTACTCATTTCCGAAAAAAGTGCTTCTCTTGCAAACTAACAAATGCAATACGAAATACTCGTATAAGTAAGCACATAAACCAAATTTAAACAAATTCTTCTCCTATAATTTGGGCTATTTTACTTAAAAACAGTGGAAAAAGTAAAGTATTTTCATATAAATGCACATACAATGTATGTTACATAAGTACATACATATGTATGTTTATATTTATATATTATATTTATTTATTAAAGCGCTGCAATTTTAGTTTAGAATTGCATAGTAAACCATTTTAAATAAAAGTTATTAAGTTAAAAAATTCATAGCTTAGTTATATTAAATGCATATTACGAAAATATAAACATATGTACTCGTATGCATATGTATATGTAGCTGTAGAATACTCCTCTTAAAGAGACGATGGTTGGATGAATTCATAGAACAAACCTATTTAGAGGTCCCTGTTCCATGGAAAGATGAAACTAGGAGACATGGTGATGAAAACCTTATGTATTACTCAGGAATGAACATTTTAATAAATATTCTGGGCCATAAGATATCCCATCAAATGTATCAAGTTCTTCTTATGTCTTTCGGCCCCCAGTAGACCATAGGGCCTCAACAAAATTTCGCCATTTATTTCGGTCCTCTTCGCTATCAGTCATGTTTCGCACCTGTACAGCAGAACCGGTTTTATGTTTAAACAATAGAATTTTCCTAATGGTTGATATAAATGGTGATCTTCAAATTTTCAAGAGCTGTAAAAGGGTACCTTGTGCCTTTGATATTCTGCTCAGAATATCACTGGAAGCGCTACCGTCTGTCGAAATTACACTGCCCAGGTAGATGAAGAAGTCGATATTCTCTATTATGTCGTCAGCGATTTTAAAATTACCATCAGAGCTGAGCGAAGTCATCTCTAGACCTTTTGGCTCCATTGAGTTGATCGACAAATCAACTGTAAACGATTCGGTAATGATGTCATATATTTTCTCTACTTATGACTGTGTTTTGATGATAATAAACATATGTCATTGGCGTATGAAAGATTTTCCAGGTGATGGTGGAAGTTCCATCAGATTCCACGGTCTTCACCATTATTGATTGACCACTTCAGTATATCATCCAGAAATATCAGGAACAATAAGAGGAAATAAGACAACTTTGTTGTACTCCAGAGATGGTGTTAAATTATTCGGATAGTCTACCATTGTAGAGAACCATCACTTTGGTTGAACAAATTTACAAAAAGAAATAAAAAATTAATATTTCAAATGCAGCAAAGGCTAAAAGTACGGATCGTTATACAAAATTAATTCATTCAAAATTCTAGTTCTATTGAGAACTACCTATAGAAATTTGATGGGGTAAAAGCTGGATAACTGGGTTCAGTGTAGCCGTTTTTAATTAATCTGTTTTTGCTCGAGCTAGCTAGCTAGTAGTATGAGGTCATTATTATGTTAAAAAACTATATCCACTTTATTCAAATTGGAATTTTTGAACAGTTGCTGGCATATATAATTGTGTAATATTCTTAACAATTGGTCTATTAGCCTTTAGAAAACGCCATACCCCTGAGGATCCAATGCCAAAATTTTTCTCTGATATCTTCAAATATGCTTATATGCTGTGAGCGCCAAAATAAAGTGTACAACCTTATTCTCTAGAATTAAGTCTTTATTTCACTTTTTTAAAATACGATGAACTTAAACATTTTATATTTTCTAAGATTGTATTAAGGCTTTACAAAATCCATAAAAAACAACAACTAAAGTTATACATCAAAAAATAAATTTGCTATATTTTTACGCGCCAAAATAAAGCATACTAGAAAAAACTATGCCACTAAAAAAATGAAATACCTGGGAAAAGACCACATTTTTTAAAGGTGCTGTCGAGTACAACAAGAACCATATTTCGTAATTTTTGTAACATTTTCAAAATGTTGAGTTACGGGTTTTTCGTATTTCATACACTCATATGGTAATAATTTAGATAAATGTTGGCCGATTTTAAAGATCTTGGAGGATTTTGAAGGAAAGAAACACATATATTAAATGATGTATACTTTACTTAAGTAAGCTTAAGGATAGGTGTTCTCTTCATTTTTGTTAAAATTGTTCAAAATTTTTCAAGTTTAGACGAGTTTTTACAGCCTATTTTACACAGGAACCGCACTATTTTCAAAATTTATTAAAGTACTATGTTTAGTTATGAATAAAGCGGTGCTTTAGTTTTTAAAATCAGATTAGAATTGACGGAGTTTTAGTAGTCTTTTAAGATTATCCAGGCTCTTTACATTTTTTAATTGCGTGGACACCGAAACGTTCAATAATTGACCTTTTAGACAATATTTTCGTAAATATTCCATTATTTTCCAAAAGGATACGCATTAGTCTACAAATCCAAGGCAATTAAAAATTATTATATTAATTATCTTGATTTAAGTTCCATAGAGAACATGCGGGCCACTCACAACGTGTTTGAGACTTTTCAGGATTTGAAAACTTGCATTATTGAAAAATTGAAAATATGTCGTTCTGAACGTTTCGAAATATAATCTAATATATGCCAAGGCGATTGAATAATGCCATTATATCCAGTTTTGGTACAATCAAATATAAGGTTATAAGACCGCTTAAAAAAATATTGGTAATATTAGTTTGTACGCTATATTTATTTCGCATAGTATATTTCAAGCAAAAAATTTTTGACTTTAATTTCTAACAAAGAAACTTTATAAGCTTGTAGTTATAAAAAGAAATGTAATACAGTGCACTTGGGATAACGTCAACTAATTGAAAACGCGCTTGTTGACTTTTATCAGATTATTGGCGTTTATAAACTGAGAAATTTTTATTGTTCATTAACTAAAACCCCAAACAAAAACGAAAAAGGCTTCCAACGAGAACAAATCTCAACTGAACAGATAAAGACAGTACATATGTATGTATGTAACTTCATTTCTATACTAGCTTTAGGGGCATCCCCAAATTCTAAACTAATTTTGTAAAATAAATGAATGTGTATATGTTTTAACTTTTACTGAAGCTAAAATTTTGTTTTATTTAGATTTAATATTCTAGAGCTTTGTGATTTAGTTGATTTTAGTTATTTACTTTTTTTGAACTTTGTTTAACAGAGAAAAGCATTCAATTCAATTCAATTTATTAAACTTATATAATATTTAACATTTTACTTAATTTTATAATCAACAACAAAGTGTTCAAGATTAGTATCTATTTCAGCTTAATTATATAAATGGCTTTATTAAAGTATGTGTGTACATCCCGAAAAATTCGTAAAACAATCGATGTAAAAATAGAATTAGTTTATCGATATTAAAAAAATTTTGGTTACAATTTATTTAAGAATTTATTTCGTGTTTAAACCTTTCAATTCATTAAATATAAAGCATAAACGAATATCGTTTATTTAATAAGAATATCGTTTTATTAACAAAAATTCGTGTAAAAAATTATTTATTAATTATTGCTTTTAAGTTGTGTTATTTCAAATTCGTGTAAAAAGAGAATTATGTGTGTACATTAAAAAAATTTGTTGAAATTCTCATTCAGTCTGCCACGCTTATGCTTAATTTATTTCTATACCTGCAAGAGAATGGAAACGATGTGTCGAAAAAATCCATGGAAGGTTATAAATTAGCAATTTGTTTTGGGCTATTTTGCAACTTTTCCAAGTGACAGTTCACACTAGTTGACCAAACAGGCGCTGTGTATTAAATAACAACGTGAAAAATATTCTTTAATATTAATTTTTTATTCTCAATACTCAGCAAAGAGTTGCTATTTATAAATGGGTACAGTAACTTCATATTTGGGTTTAACATAATTCCGAGGTACTTAACTTGTTGTGCCTACTGGATAAAGAAGATACGCTTTGCGCTGTCTTGTGAAATATATTGTCTGTATACTCTAAACACGGCGGCAGGCTACCGACTAAAATCAGACAAAAATTAAATACGCGCGAATATATAAATACGCTTATTTTGACAGCAACACAGCTACACGCGTACTTTTGCTGTTGTAGCCACATAAACTTAATACTATTTTGCTTGGCTAAAAAGAAATTTTTAAAAATCATAAAATTTAAATTCTATAAACGGGAGGGAAGGAATGCGCATGGAAATAAGTTGCTGCAGTTGTAAATTTAAATAGTGAGATACTTGTGATCACAATTTGAAAATTGATTAAAACGTAAAATTTTTTTTGGGATCAACTGCTTATTATGTTGAGTCTTTTACAATATACTTAAGTAGCTGACTATACTACTACAAATGTTGCTAACGGCAATTATAATCGTGTAGCCTGCTGCCGCTTATGTATTTAAAGCATTAAACAAGCAAAAGTCTACATTTAGCCTGTAAAATTACTCATATATGTCTACATTAAGTTTTCAAATAAAAAAACAGACTCGTATGAGAACTCACATACTTCTGAATAAACATTTCCAAAAAAAAGTCTTATTAAAAATTTACTAACAACACCAACGATGACACATTTTGCCAAAGAAATATTCAAATAGAATAGTATACGTCATCCTTATTTTCTTGAGCAAATAATTTTATTTTTCCGAGCACACATACACACATACACATGTACTTATCTGTCTTATGTTCTCTATTAAACTCAAAGAAAATTTAAATTTTATTTGCTCTTCAAATCACAGATGCTTGTTGTTTTCTTACATTTTATTTCATTTGCTTTTTACGACACAAGTACGTAAATTTTTATTTGTAAATGATTTTCTCTTTTCTCTTAATACGAGTATCCTACAACACCGTAGATGGTTTATACTAAAATTTGTAGTGCATTTAATATAAAAATACTGCAGTTCGAAACTTACCACATTTCTTATCAAACACAATAGGCCTTTGTAAGGCATAAACAAATTTTATTTAATAATTCTGCGAACGTTTGATATAAATCGCTTCAATTTGAAAGGTCATGGGCACAAAAGCTGAGCAGCGGCTATCCATTTGTAAACTACTGAGAAAAACAAAAATTATGATCAGTGCCTTGTTCAAAAAATTTCAGAAATAAGCCGCGTGTAGCATGAGTTTTTTTACTTTTGTTAAGTTGGTACATCTGTTTGTGACATTCGCGCTATATCTTAGCGTTATAGCTTGACATTTATAAAAGCTACGTAGCCGAGACTACATCCATCTCCATGTGCGTTGGCGATTTTTTAAAATTTTGACCATGTTGAGGCCGCAAAAGACATGATATCAATTTTCTCAAAAGAGTGGTCCAACCAAAACGCACAATGTTAATTGCAAATAAAATAAAACCTTTTCAGAGAAACTTCTTCATGTTTGTTATTACAATAGAAGGATCTGTGACAATTATGTATGAAATAAAATATGGATCAAATGCTCGCTACGGCTTCGGTGGCCTACCTTTATCCATCAGTCCATATTTTCAATGACTTTGAGATATAAAAAAACTTGACATTAAGGTGTGATTCACAATTAACATCGTGCGTTATGGCTGAATGATAACCTTTATAAATTAAATAATAAAATAAAAATTTATGGTAAATTTTACTGCACTGCATTAAGGTAGCATTTGTACATTTATGAACCAAGCCCTCATTATCTTTTCCCCAAAACTCCTCTAGGGAATACGGTTTTCCTCAAAGCATTTATCAAGTTCATTAATCAAATTAATTTTCTATCAGTATCGCCAGAGATAAGCTTTAAAACAAATCTTATTTATTATTTATTTGTTAAATTATTATTATTTTTCTAGTTTTAAGAAATGGTTATTAAAATTTTGTTATCAAACTTTTTTTTAACTCGCCTTCACTTTTAAGGTTATTTCCTTCAATTAAACTGCACTTGTGTCAATTCTTATAATTCTGTGAAGTACTCTCGACAAGCAGCTATTGTTATAAGTCTTTGTTCTTTTTTAACATTGTAGTGCATACCATTATAATAGATATCAGTCTTTATCATATCAGGAACTTTTTTGTAAGCAGACCACCGGATCCTTTTCATTAAAACTTTGCTTCTTTGCTTTAATGTTAACCCTTAGTCAAATGGACTGCATTCCTAAAATTATTTTAGAAGTTGAGAAAATCCACCGCCACTATTTATTAAGAAGCCTTTTAAGTACTCACCCCATATAGTGCAACATTCCGGCCGTCTTTATGGGAAAACAAAAATACAATTTTTCAAAATCAACTTTCTCAACTTCCAAAATTATCTTATGAGCATCACTAACACAGTTTCATTTGAAGTCCCTAAGAGAACTCTCCACATATAGTGTGATATTACGGCCATCTCTCATTTTCCATAGAATGCGCATAGCCAATAGACTACAGAGAAGATTAATTTAAAAAAAATTTGTTTTAAGTTCCATAAATTTTAAAGCTATAGCTCCAAAACTGATCTACTGATCTCCATAGTCCAGGCCAATATATTTCTACTTTCACTTTCCTTATTTTAATTCGCAGTTACCCTTAAAATGTTAACAGTGCTCTGTTAACGTAAAAAGTGGCCGTGCTAAAAAAATTTGCTTTGAGTCTTTGCTTATTAAATTTAAATTTTTCTTCACATTCATACTTGCATCTACAAATTTCAGTCTCAATTGGGCGTGACATAGAGCAATGTTACTTATTTTTTGAGTTCTTTTAAATTGCGTCAAATTATATAAATGCAGCGAATTTTATGTTTTACTTCATACACTTGTCGATTTAACTTGCACTTTATACAATTATAACTATACAATATCCAACTTATTTATCTTGCACTTAACACACTACTCTTACTCAATACACTACTCTTAGTACAACTTCACACTATGACTGTCAAATTATAATTGACTGATTAAGGCAAGCAGCGTTCCTTATACTATATACCTGACTGCTATCTGTTTCGAATGTTCTAGTACAGTCTAGAACTTTATATTCAGCTATTAATTCAGCTACGTTATTCAATTGATAACGTTTAATTGATAACGCTGTCAAATTCAAAAATAAGTATAGAAGTGCCAGGGTGACACAATGACAGCCTTGACACAAACCAATAGACTAAAGTCCCACAGTTTTTTTTGGAAAACTGTTTGTCGCTCAAAGCAACTTTAATCCAAAAATTCTTGAATATAAAAACTTGATACCCATGTTAAAGTAATTACGGAGTTTCGATATGGTTTGGAGTTGTTTATCGGCAACTTGGGTTGGCACTTAGGTTTATATTGAAACAATTATGGATCGTTTCACATATTTCAACCTACTTCAAGATAGTTCGATAGTTCCAAAGCATATAGCGGGCTTTGTAAAGGAGTGCAGTAGAGAAAACGTCATTCCTCTTCCCAGTCACATGGAATAAGTCCAATAGAAAATTTATTAAACAAGTTGAGCCGACAGTACCAAAAAAGAAATCTCTTGCTGCAGAATGGCACAATATTTCAGTGAAACTCCAAAAAAAGGTTGTTTGGATATTTCATACAAAAGTTGGTATATATCCTTTTTTCGCGTAGATCCTAATTATTAAGTTTTTTTTCTGTGTAAAGTCCAATTTTGAGGATGGTATGTAGACTTTTCTGTGCCACTGTATGACTTTCGAAACCATGCATGACAATGTGAAAAGAAGTGTCCAGAACCGAATCAGGGACATCTTTGCATTTTGCCATTAATAGTTGGGAGCTCAGTGGTACAATTATCTAGACGACATCTTTATTAAGTGAATCTTCAGGTTGGGAGAGCTCTTTGTTCTTCATTCCTCTAAAAAGATCAAGTGCAAAAGCTAGTGAAAAATACTTAGACATCTATATGAAAGAAAAACCACACACGAGGTTACTTAAGGTACTTCTTTTTGAGGGTGAGATAAAAAAAATAGTTCGAATAAGCTGTTTCATGTGATCACTGTTCAGACTTAATAGTTTATCATTATTTTGACCTGTTAAGAATAGTTTTTAACATTTACGGGTTATCACTCATTTACTACAATAGTGTCATAACTCAAAAACCGCAATTTTACAGCAGAAATATTTTTAATTATATTGTTACGAAAATGAAAATGCTAAAGACAAGATTTACCACGTCGCTTTTAGCTACAAAATATATTGGCTTGTGTTAAGTCCAAGTGCATAGATCGGTTACTTTTGGTGTTATTTTAGAACATTTGAATTAACGGCGAAAAATCGAAGATTCATGTCCGTACTAGAACATTCTAAACTAAGATGAAATACTATAAAAGCGGCGAATTGCGGCTGGTGAGTTAGTTAGTGATAAATTGGCTGTCAAGAATTAAAGTCTGTTTAAGGCGCAAATAAAAAGTGTTGTAAAAGCGAATTTGGTGTATTAAGACGTAGTGTACTAAAGTACAGAAGAATTAATAAAAAGAGACAGATAGTAGAACAACCATAATCAAAATTTTATTTTAAAGCAATAAAAACGAACTCAAACATTTTAAAAAGGTTAAAGCCTAACAATATTTACAGCATTCATATAGGAATATACACTTCGTTTCTGCGCTTCTAATTTGGTACACAATATAAACCACAGTATTTTGTATATTTTTGAATACTTAACTAAAAACCATGTCCTCTGAGTTATGACACTATTGAAGTAAATGTTATAATTTTTCTTTAGGACAGACACATGTTGTGTAGTTGATAATATTTTATGAGTAGTGGGTTCGATTCCCACCAGAGACTAGTGTTACACTGCTCGTAATACTTATAGTATAATTTGTAATTGCATTCTATTCTACTTTATGCATTCTGTTTAATTTTATATTTTTAAAATTTAGCATGACTTTTCCTCGCACCAAATGTGATGATATGCCTATCAAATAATATTCAAAGTTTGACCAAATTCGGGGTATATCTGAACCTAAAACCAATACAATCATTTCGTCACAATTTCATATTTTCTTAGCTTTTGAATAGGTTGCATTTATATTGCGATAGTATTTTGGGTCTAGGGTATCATTTGGTCGAACTTTACCTACTACAGTTTCTATCTTTTTGCATTTCTTGTTCGTTTTTTTTAGGCAGGTATGTTTGAAAAGTTTAATTTTATTTCGTAATTTAAAGTTCTTCTCCTTTTTTTAACACTTTTTAAATTATACTGGAGTGGTAAGTCGTGTTTGATAAATTGTTTAATAAAAACAAAATAAAAATAAAAAGAGTCTTAAATTTTTATTTATATAGTTTCCTTGTAAAAAAACAAATTTTCTTAAGACAATTTTAATTCAATTTTGTTTCTCTATTTATGGCATTGAGTTAAAGCACCACCTTCGCCTTCTTCCTCTACAACAAACAGTTTCGTTTTTGTCTTTTGCATCAATCGCTCTACTCGATTCATTTATTCCAATTTCTATTTCTTTTGTTTTTTTTTTTGCATTTGCTTAACACTTCTTTAATGATTTTGAAGAAAAAAGTTCTTTAAAAATGTTGCACCCATACTCGTCTATGAACGAGTAGTTTACAAATGCTAAAGTTGCAATAAATTTAGGTCTTTGGCAGGTTTATGTAAAAAAAGTTGATTTTCATTACAGACAACAAATGCGAACACCCTACATTAGAATATTCTTTTAATGAATAAGTATCCCAAATTGATTAATTCGTATCTGTGATTACGGAATACATTCTTACACGATATCCTTATAAAACTTCACTTAGAATATGGATACCAAGAACGATAGGCTATGTATTAAATGTCATTTTACTTACCAGACGCTACTGGATAATGAGACATAAACAATCTAGCCACAACATTCATGTATTTGGCAGTGTAGGGTACAGAAAGGCATTTCTCTGAAGTTAAATCCAATGTACGTGTGCAGGAAAATTCTACTTACTTAGCGAGATTTGATGCTTAAACTTTTTCTTTACTGTTAAATCGTAACTTTTTTTCTGCTGCTTCTTGTAAAAACGACTGAACAATTTTAGAAAAATATAAAAACAACTAAGAACTCTATACAACTACTACTACAGTATACATGAAAACATTTTGAATAAAATTTTCATTTTTTTTTCTAAGAGAATGAAGAAAAACTTTGAAGCGCCTACGTGACGCATAAGATCTAAAGTCCCCTCATTTTAACTTCGTGTAAAATTCTCGTACACCACTTCTTTCGTTCCATTTTTACAATATTTCTTTCTCTCTTATATTTACCTTTCTGCTCCTAGTTTTTGGATAAGAAGCCACTATAAGAGTATGAAACTTTGGGCTTTAGTTTAGGGGGCAAAAAAATAAAAGACAGATAAGAAGTGTTTCTGCACAAAAGAGTGTCCCTTATATTTGTAAAATAAGAGCGAAATAAAAAATCAACTGACAAGTATCTGCTCATAGCAAAGAATTTATTTTATTATTGTTGTTTTTAAATTAATTTTCTGAATATTAAAAACACCTGAAACACCTGCAGCTTTACTTGCCTTAAGGATGTTGATCGTACGTACCTGTGGCTGTATTTTGGCACCCCGATTTTCTCACGTTTTCCCTATGTTTGAGAGTCCTGATGGCAGGTATCATAAACATGGGCCTTTCAGCCTTTTCCAACCCATTAGATCACATTCGTGGCAAGATCAAGGAGCCTTTTACAAGGCAGGTGCAGCATTCTTATCTTTAAATTTTTAAGCCTTTAGAAGTCGTAAGTGGTCTCTAATGCCGATGTTGAGAATGCTGCAACTTTAATATTTATTTCAGCGACTAAAAGATGATAATCGAACTACGAACATCCAGCAGTCATCCTCGCTATTTTCTGCTCATTACCACGTAAACACTGATTCACTGTTCTTTGGTCGTAGAATAAGTTGCCTTATATGAGTATTCTTCTATGAGTTAACAACGATCCACCCACCACTAGATGGTTTGCCGTACACATACCAAAAAAAAAACTTGCCATTATGGGTTCTTCGTCCAAGTGCGTGGTTGCTCATAATTTATCTTAAATTAGCGCTGTTAGAGCCAGTATATCACAGTGTTTGCCTTTACTAATTGCCCTTTTGGGGGTATCGTAGAAATAAGCCGTATCAGGATCAGGCAAAATACAGGATGCTGGTGATATTGCCTAAGCGAATACGAAACCAGACTAACATAATCCTCTCCGAAAAGGGTTTCCAATATATAACACTTTAGATTCCTAGACAGAAGATATTCGATGCCATTTGGTCTAGGAAGGCATCTGTTTCGTTACTCAATTAATCTTCAGATAAGCGGATGACTAGTTACTGCATCCTTTTCTGCTTTCGGAAAAAGGCCTATTTTAAGGGAACTCCCTAAGTTCTGCTTAAGCATGTATGTTCATCTGAAAATAACAAAATCAAAGTAAAAACAACAATAAATCTACGTGTCAGCTTTAAATTCTTCCTTTTTTGTGCTGCTATTGGATTTCTCTCGTTATTGTCTACAATTCTTTGTTTTTTTTTTTTTAATTTCGTTTAAACCTGACCAGAACATTTTAAGTCATTTTTACTTTTTTACACATTTTTTTTTTTTTTTTTTGTAAGATATTCTCTTTAATGGTGCAAAACGACAATCGTTTCTTGTCATTCTGTCATACTGTGTATAAAAGTTTATTCAATACGATTATTGGATTTTGGTTTGGAATTAAAACTAATGCTGTAATGCCTTTTAATTTGTTTTAATTTGACAAGTTTGTTTGTTGGTTTATTTGTTTCTTTTTTTTGTTGTTTTTCTTGTTTCAGTTTCTTTAGTTTTTTCTTAATAATTGGCAAAAGAGTGTTCAAGTATATGTCAGTTTTACAGGATGTACTTAAAAGAAAAACCTTGGAATTGTCTTAATTTGTATTCGAAAAAGCAATTTTGGAAACAAATAAGAATGAATTATGCACGAGTGTGTTGTTATAAAAAAATTTAAAACCCGAAAACTGTATTTTACTCATAACTATAAGGCTTTCATTCTCAAAATACGTACAATGCGCGTCATCAGGATAGCGCGCAACCTTTTACTGACGGTTAATGTTAAATATTATGTGAACCAAGTGAAATTTGTCCTTCAAATTTCTATGAAGTAGACTCCTATTAATCCCCTTTAAAATAAAACAACAACTGCTGTACCATTTAAGATAGTATTTAATTAGTTTTTTTAGAAAAATTATACTGAAAATTTATTTAAAAAATTGGTCTTCAGAATAGCGCCATCAGCTATAATTTCAATTTAGTTAGTATTTGAAGCAAATATGTAGGATTTTAGTTCTTAAGGATAATTAGATATTTGTCTGAAATATCCTCGAACATGCGATTGGAAATTGAATTGTAAAGTTCTTCGATATAATTCAACGAAATGGTGGACCAAGTGTAGATGACTCCTTCCATTAATTCCCTCTTTGTGTTGTATTGTCTTCCGGACTCGTACAATCTCTTAGCCACCCATGTCCATACGTGTTTGGTTATATTCAGACCGAGCAAATAAGGTGGCCATACAGGTCGTGCTCTGAATCCACGATTTAATGGATCGGACTGTATGTATTTGAACATTTTGGATTTAAAAATGAGTTTTGCAAGATTTCCAAATAAGTAAGAATATCATTTTTTAAACACTACTGTAGTTCGCTGCATACATACGCTATGTTAAAAACAGTAAATTGCAGGTACCATAGTAGCATACTGCTTCCCACACTATCACAGTCCCCCTATCTTCTATTGTATTATCATTTTTTGTGAGAATCATTATGTGTGACTTCAAATACAGAAAATTAAGACGTAATAGAAGATGGGAGTGGCATGGGGCTCGTAATGTTAATTTTTTTTTTTTAATTTTCCAGCTAGTGATTAAAATAGCTTCAGTTTTATGATAATTGGATACCAATGTCCTTATGCATTGGTATTGGATACCAATGGTCTTATGCATTGGTATTGGATACCAATGGTCTTATGCATTGGTATCCAACCACGCTTTAGCAATATGTATACGACACTTATTTGTCGTCGCAGTTTCGATTAATTTATCTACCACCAAGGGCTATATCTCCGAGTGGGGTCGTGTGAACAGGGTCGAACTTAACGACACGGATGTGGTGTGTTGCCATCTGTGTCTATGGATAATGTAGATTGAGGAATCAGATGCTCTTAATGTTCTGGAATCAGATGCTCTTGATAATCCATTGTTATGCTTTTTAGAATGACAACATATTTCAAGTGTTGCAAGAAGCATTCAAGTGCTTTAGTTTTTTGAGACGGTGTAAGAAATACTTCACTCCATTGGATATCCTTAATTATAATTATCCTATATCAGACCTAAGATGGAATAAAACTCTCATGTGTGGGCCGGTGTTTCAAAGTCTATTTTAGGGCTTCTCGACCACGTACAGAAGAGGGCGAAGGTGCTTATTAATGGAGGTAGAGTAGCCAACTCCTTCGATTCATTAGAGCATCGTCGTAATGTGGCACGCGTTTCAATGTTCTATCGGTACTCTAATGGAATGTGTTCTGATGAACTTAAGGAATTAATTCCTAATAATCATATGTTCTTACGTAGTACTCCTATTTATGGTACTCCTATTTCACTTGCCAATTACAATCAACTGATTTTCCGGTGAATTGCACAATACATTATAGAGAAAATTCGTTTTTTCGACACTCTGTTCATTTGTGGAATAGTTTTCTGCGATAGTTTTTCCTGCCACAATCACTATTGTCACTAACACCCTTCCCACAACCTATTTTCCTAGCACCTGTTCAATGCCCTGCATAGGCAGGGTTTATCCCATGAGTGTTGGTTTTAACGAGAAAAAAAAATAAAATCTGAAGTTGAAGCCTTAGAATACCTTCCTACATGACGTTTCACAGCAGAGGTCCCAAAACAGAGACCTGCGACACTCCTCCAATGACGTTATGGTATGTCATCAATAATCGAACAGCTTGGTTTGCTTGTTGCACCTATGACGTTACGATAAGTCCGTGTAATTAAATCAATAGCTGCTTACATTCAAGTGGCTCGAGTAACATAGAGTATTTTTACGATCTGTAAATCGATTTATGACACAAAAACGATTTTCATAAATTTTAAGTTGCGACTGTTTATGATTTAGCTTGCGATATAAAAATCTGGAAATTGGTCTTGTATTTAACTAAAAGTAAATCTTCCTTGGCTCAGATAGGCCATCGAACACACTATCTCGTTTTCTGTTCAACAGTATTTTTCAACTTTCTTCTATACAGTAGCACATACGAGTATTCGTATAAACTCACCCTTAATTTTAATTTTGCTATCTTCCCTATCCTTTATAAATGCATTATTTAAAACAAGTTCCAACTCATATTGTTGACTAAAGTAAGTAACTTGTACGTATAGAGTTTGCAGCTAAAAGAGAAGCAGTTCATGATCAGCTGTTTGATTGGGCTTTAGAACAATAAAAATAAAAGAATAAAACGGTCTTGCTAAAAAGGAAAAATTTAAAAATTATAAAAATTACAATTGCATGATATTTATTTTTGACGATGCTGCTACTAGATCAATGGTGGTTCCATTTGATCATTTGATTTCGATTTTTGACTCAATAAATCTGTCCATTTGGTGTTAATTTTGGCATCAATATTAGCTTCTCATGCTTCATAAGTTGCTAGTTGTCAACATATATGTATTAAGTGCCTTAAAATACTAAACTGTAATGCGTCTTCTTCACCAGGACTTGTTAGCTAAAGGGTCCGCCAAATATTTTTTTTTTTTTTTTTTGAAAATGCCATAAAAAAAACTACTGAATATTTTCTCAAATTTCTTTTTTATTTGAAAGTACAATCCTTCCGGTTAATAATGGAAAATAATTTCATACAAATGGCTGCCTCGGCTGGCCATGCAGTAGCCTACACGATCGGTCCAATTTTTAAGCACATTATCGATTGTGTGCAGCTGTATTTCACCAATGGCTTCACGAATATTTTCCTTTAAAGCGTCAATTGTCTCTGGCTTGTTGGCGTAACACTTATCTTTGACGGCACCCCACAAATAATAGTCCACGGTGTCAAATCGCAGTTCCGACGTGGCCAAACAACATCAGCTCTGCGGCTGATAATGCTAATATCCTCCTCTTCAATTTTCGTGAACAAAAATTCGTTGAATATGGCCCGATAACGATAGCCATTGACTGTAACGGCCACTCCTTGCTCATTTTCGAAGAAAAATGGTCCAATTATGCCTCTGGACCAAAATCCGCACCAAACAGTGACTCGTCTTGGGTGTATCGGCTTTTCAATGTATGCGTACGGGTTTTCTGTGCCCCAAATGCGACAATTTTGCTTGTTTACATACCCGCCAAGATGTTTTTTTTCAAAATCGGCATCTTCTCTAAGTCAATCGCAGGCCCAGACCCCCAGCGTTGTTCAAGCGTATACACAACCATATTCGTTCAGCGGAAGGATAAAACTAATTATCTGTCAAATCAGACATGAGCTAGGTGTTACCATTCACGAAATAAGCACTAGTTGAAAAAAAAAACGTTAGGTGGCGGACCCTTTACCTTAAATATATTCATAAGATTGACTTAAGTGGTCAGCAAGGAATACTTGTTTCTATACCTATAGTACGAAGTGGCCGACAAGTATCACTCTTACAAATAAAATTAGAACAGTGGGTGAAATATTAGCAGATTGTTTTTTACAGGAGAGAATGTTCGTTAAGGGCTTAAAAATGCGCGAAAGCTGTTTCAGCACACTTAGTTGCTAGAAACTAGAATATGCCAGTGAATCCAGAATGTCCATAAGGGAAAATTTATCAATTTTATTGAATTATGAAACAAATATTGAAAAAATTGTATTTTAAGAAAAGAACTTGATTTGTTTAAGTTTTAACCGAAAACCGGTTTTTCAAAAATTGTAAATATTCAAATTATTTGAAAACCGGTATTTTTTTAAACATTTTAAGTTATTATCGCAACTTGTGAAGAGCTTGATATATTACATTTTTCCTTCTCTTACATTTTTTCAATTGACCATAAATCATTGTCTTATATAAAATGTTTAATTTTAAAAACTACAACAATAAATCAAATTTTAAATAGTCATTTCCTTTAAATAATTCAGGCGTATAATTATATGCTGATTAAATAAATAGCACTGGTTTCGCATTAAAATTGATTCACTTTTATAAAAATAAAAATCTTTATTACAACCCTCTTGTAAGATCATAAAAGTGCATCATGATTTTAGTGCAAATACCAGTAGGTGATACCATAACAGCAAATGTGTATATTCACAACCACTGTGTAGTGTTCGAAAGAGTATATATTTGCATATATTGTGCAGTTTTATATCCATAAACTACATCAACATTAACTTAAAATTTTTAGTGCAAACATTTGTTTTAAAACGAAATATTACAAGGTGATTCTATCACCATCATTTTTAGTCTTCAACAGCATCATAATCATCATCAACAACATCTACGCAACACACAGTCAAACATACCATTATAATATATAGAACGGCAAGAACAATATAATCCGCATCAACATCATGTGTTCCTAAGGAGCAATATAAGAATTTTTATACAGTCATTCATTCACTTGCTACATTCAACATCTGCACTATGCGCAACATGATGTGTAGATGTCGTAAAATATTGAAATTGTTGCCAAAAAAGAAAACAAAGAGAGAGAGAGAGAGAGAAACGAATAAGACAACAATGGCGAAAACAACAAATACAATATTTACTCGCTTGCTAGGCATTATGATGGAAAAATGTTGATAAAAGTATACTTTTGGGATGATAGATTGTATAAATCGTTGAATACTTGCAGGCGTGTAAAATTTACCATAAAACTGACATAAAAAAACTTTTACATTCCCTAAAGGTACATTACAGTCGCTCGCTATTTGAATGTCGGCTGAACATATGATGACGTTGACGATGGTGATGACAATGAAGGAACTGCTGCTTTTACTGATGTTGATGATAATGGTACTGACGATTTTAAATGAAATGATGGCAACTATGAGCCAGAGTAGATGAATGTAAATGATAATAAAAGTTACGCACATTTATTCAAATAGTAAAGTAGAAGTATGGATATTTGTATGTAAATGAAAATGAACAGAACAGATTTGGATGAAAATTTTGAACTCAATTGCAAATAAATTCTGGCATGAACGTGGTGAAATTTATATGGAAATTGAAACACAGTAACTATCATTTGATTGGAAGAAAAACGCATATTTTGTTCTCACTCACCAATAACTTAATTCTGATAAACGGCTGATTAGTCTGTTATTAGCCATATATAACCATCTCTGTATAACAGCATTAAAGTAAAACTTTACTAATTTATTATACGAAAGTCTAATAAAAGAATGATCGGTTATACGAGTAATATAAGTTTTTTGTTTCAAATTGTAGCTCAATGCCAACTGAGGAGCTTAGTTCACAATCAAATTTTATTCATGATCGGTATCTCGAATCTAAGCGAAGTATTATAATTCCGCAATCTTATACGTACATAATATAACATGTCGTCCAAAACGGACTTCCGAACTTTGAAAGTCGATAGAGACCAAATTGTTAAGGTTACATCTGTCATTTATTCAGTTAATGTTTCTGAATCACCATAGATGAATATGCAAATGATAGCATTGTTTTTTTTTTGTTAATTGAATGCTTCATTCCAGCGACGTTCAGCGTTCTGCTTGCATTTTGAAGTCGGCATAAAGTCCTACCAAGGACACTATACACAGAATGGTATAAAAATTTGTGTCCACTCGTCTAATTTACAATTTATTAAAACATCTAAGATTATGAAAAGAAGGATCTACCGAAACTATAGCTGAAGAACTCGATCTCTCGCAAACTGACGAATGCGGCATAGCAACTTGGACACGAACCTATACAAAAATTAAAATGACCAAAGAACTCTAGTCAAACGACCATAGACAACGACGTATGACCTCTGAATCGGCCTTGGATTTGTTTGAAACCTGAGCCATATTTTCATTAATAATTTATCTTAATCCGTGATTCCAATTTTTGGTTGATTGAGTTCGCCGACAAACAAAATTCTTGATTTTGGGATATTACCAATACATATGAGATTCAAGAGCATCCAGAAAATTCACTATTTGGGTTAAATTCTGATCTAGCCGTGTCATCTGTCCATATTTCTTTGAGAACGATGTTGGACAAGCCATTACCGTTAACGACAAGCACTGTTTATCGATGTTTCCCAATTTACTCGAGTATGAATTTTATAATATGAACACCAAGGATATGTACAATCTTTTTAATAAGACAGCATTACGTGACCAACATTACATGGACGATTTGAAGGCATGATCATCTCGCGTGGAGGAGGTATTAAGTGTTCACCTAGATTCTGCAATTTGAACGCGTTAGGCTTTATCTTGTAAAATTTTCTTACATTATTTTTTTTCTTTCCCATAACACATGCCACAGGTAAAATTCAACCAAATTTATGAGCAGCAATCTTGGCCATGGTAGACATTTATAAAATGCCATACTAAATACATAGTGTCGTCGCTAGGGCTTGAAACCGTATTAGAAGGTTCAATGTTATTTTACACACACTTTTTTTAATTTAAATTGAACGATTTTTCTTTCCGTAACTCCACTCCCGCAACATATCTTTTTTCACGTTAGTTGAGGTTAATTTAGAAGACGGACCCTCTTAGAAGAATAAAGTCCTACTTAGGCTTGAGGTTTGGCCATTGTGAATCCAAAATATATTGCGGTAACCTTAATTTTGGAGAGTTCAGTCAAATATGAAAAGAAATAGTAGGCCAACAACTTCCGTCGTCTGATGGCAAGGGCTGGACACTGTCACGTGAGGTGAAATACAGTCTCCTCCTCGTTTTCTGCACCTCAGCTACTGCAAATATCATGCGAGGGCCCGTGAGAACAGCAATAGTGCAATGGAATGACATGCGATTCTAAGAAAGAAGACATTTAGTGCTCTTGTCCCGGTCGGTCTAGCAGCGACTAGAAGGTTACGTTCGTGTCTTCATACCACCAACGAAATTGAGCCTCGACCGGAGTGTATTTAGCCTAACCGATGCAATCGGAACACTAATATTAGGTTACCGCTCGAAAGTTAAAAGCTTCGAAAATCAAGAGCAATGCAATTCCCGATGATATCTCTGTATGCTGGAACTTATATGAGAGTTCGCTTTGAATGATCCGGAATGTCTATGAGAAACCTCTGGCATTCATGGACGACGATAGACATCGAGAAGACGTTTTATTGCAACCTAGCTGATCGAGTAAGTCATAACGTTTTCAGGGAACATTCTGTCACAGCCTTTAGTATGGCCATTTTTACATACATTTTTTAATTCTAACTAAGCAGGTGATCGGTCTACGGTCTGCCTAAAAAAACCGCCTTGTGTATATTTTGAGTAATTTTGGTTCGGATACCTATAGCTAACCATAGACTGCTACCTTTTTCTTTTTACATAGATTTGCTTGACTTTTCTGATAATGTTTTGCAGTCGATGTTCCCTTTTTCCCTCCGGAGATCTTTTTCGGATACATCTTATGACGAGTGGATTAAACATTTTAATAATTTAAAATTTATATTTGTAATAAACATTTTTACGTGTCCTTTGTACAATGTGAACCTGGGCTGCTTGTGTTGTACGCAAGCGCCTAAACCACAATTACGCGCTAAATTAAAAAAAAATTTGAAATAAATTTCTAAAAAGATGGACTTACGCTTTATTTATATTTAATTTTTGAAAAAAATAAATTGAAAATCAGCAATAAAAGTTAAAAACGTGTGAATTTAGCAGGTGTACCGGTTAGATATGAGCGTTTTTTGTGGAAGTGAAACACTAATTTTTAATAGGTAAGTAAGCAATATTTTATTCAAAGTATTGGCCATTGCTGCCTGCACAATTGTCCAATCTTTCAGACATTGGCTTACACGCCAATAAAACTGTTCGTCTTTTGAAGCAAACCAATTAGTCACCCAATTTTCGGCTTTCTTGTAGGAATCGAGCAATGTATGTCCCATAGACGAAAACAAACAGTAGTCGAAAGGAGCCAATTCTAATGAATGCGGCTGGTGTGTTAGCAGCTCTCAGCCTAATGCTTTCATCTTATCTCGAACCAGTTTTTCTTGTAGCAAAATTATCTTGCCGTATCTTATTGCCCATACAGTTTGTTTTTCAATCAACGTATGGTTCAAATTTATCAGTCGTTGTCTGCTCCCACAAGACATACAGCATTGCCTTTTTACCGAATCAACTGGTTTTGCTGACGAAGTTGATGGTTGTCCCGAGTTAATATGCTTATTACCTCATACATTTTGCATTTAGTTTCTTGCTTGGTTACGTTGCCTATCCTTAGGGAAAGTTCTGACTGGAGGAGTACGAATGCATATGGCCTTCTTTGATCTGTTTCTAACGACCTTTGAGTGAATATCACAGGATACACAGTAGTGTAATTTAGCATATAGTCTTGGTAGCAAATATGAATCCCAAATAGAAGCTTCAGTGATGTCACGGACAGCAGCAGCTTCGATGATATTTCGGATGACAAGCTTCTTAATGGCTTTATCTTTAGGGACGCATCTGGTACAGTTCGTGCAGCCGACAGTCCGAGCTTTTTACCATTTGCAGAATTTCTCTTGCATATGAAAATAGAAAATTAATGCTTTTCGCAAATCATCATTTTCTGGTACAAAATTGCCACATTTAACAGAACGAAAAAATGTGATGCTTTTTGTTCACTGATTTGATGTGTACTGAATATGTTTGACAGATGTCATTGCCAACACAAAAAAAAATCCCTCCCTATGAAGACACTAATATGTTGGCGCTCGCATCATACCGGTACAGCTGATAAATACGAAAGTGTGTGTTTTATTCTAACATATGAAAAACTTGCTTAAGTTAACAGAATATGTGTGAATATAAAATTTTTCTGTTAAGTTAACAGAGACTTCTATTACTTCCATAATTGTGGATAATAAAACATAATTTTGGATAAAAATAACTAAAATAAAGTTCTAGCTAGACTCGTAGGCCAACAACTATGTTTGTAGTTATTTGGGATACGTACGTATAAATCATGAACTCAATGTAAGCTAACTCAAGGAAAACTGTCAATGGTCATCTTTTTCACTTGAAAATAAGCTTCAAAACTAAGTGGGCGAATAAGTCAGCTAAACTTACTTAAGTAAGCCAACAACTCAATTAAGTGTCTCTACGAAAATATTTTATTTGTGTTGATTTATAAAAAATCAATACTTTAGATCTTACTGACTCGAGTATTGTAGTAAATAATCTCTATTTTAGCTAAAAATATTTGCATACCGATTTAGATAAGCAGCGCATTTCATTTTCAAAAATTCACATAATTTGCAGTCACTTTTCAAGCGATCCCAAATTTCAATAATAAACTAACAGACATTCATCTCAATCAAAGTATGTGATAAGCACACATCAAAGTATCTCAAAATAAAATGCAGATAAAGTTTTTAGTTTTAATTTTTCTTAATCCCGCCGCCCTGCAATTCTCCTGTGTGCGTTGTATTCGTCGAGCGTAATCAACGTGCCTCAACTCAAACCAATTCAATGGCTCGCTAAACTTTTCATGATAAAGTGCCTCTATTTAAGAAAATGAAATAAACTTTTTATGATGCTTTATTAGTTGAACTTAGAGGGCAAACGATAGAGGGTAGCTAGTGGTGTGGAGGTACTGAGTATTAGTGGCACAGGAATAAAGTGTGCAGCGTTATTTTATTGGCGATGGTAATGGTTTAGCGGTGAAAGCGTGTGTATAAAGTGGCAAAAAGTTAAAGTTATTATGGGTTGCAACAAAGCAATCGTTATACTTGGCAAAAAGCAGGAGAGCAGGCAATACAATCATTTTATTTATGCTCTTCTCTTTAAGTGGGCTTAGATATATTTCTTCGTTAAAGAAAACATTTTTATCACAATCACCATCATCTTTTATCACTACTACTCGTACTTTGCTATACATCAAGTGGTAAGAGTGTGTCATTTCCTTAAGATTCAGTTTTTTATCTTCATTCAGTATTAAAAGTCAAACAACTTAATGTTGAACTTAACGCTTCACTTAAGCGAAATTTGAATGGCAATTGCAAACTTTAATGTTAATATTATTTTAAAAAGATTGCATAATTTTTACTGAAAACTTTGTTTTAAGTAAACTGCAAAGCTATTGTTTTTTTGTATGTGAAGTAAATTATTATATTATTTATTGTTGTTGTATTTAAATATGTAATAGTAATGAATAATTGGAGTGAGATGAATACTCAACACGCATAAAATCATATTAAATTTTCACTTTCATCGATTAAGGTACATAAGTATTGTTACGTTCTAACCTTTTTTAAGACGTTTTTGAGTTCTGTTAAATTGCATAAAATAAAACAAATGCAAGGAAATTAAATATTTTACTTTATACACTTGCTTATTTATCTTCCACTTTATAGAATACCGTATAGCTATACGGTGTCCAACTTATTAATCTTGCACTTGTTAACCAATTTACTCAATACACGACTCTTAGTATGACTTTACACTATAAACTATAACATAGTCTGAAACCATATAAAGCCTTCTATTCAGCTATTAACTCAAATACGTTATTATCCATAAGTTGAATTGGTAGCACTATCAAATACAAAAATAAGTATGGCATCGACAGAGAGACACATTGATAGCCTTGACACAAACCAATAGATTAAAATCCCGCAATATAGTTCTAAATGCACTGATGTTGGTGTATCTTCTTTTTAGGCATTTTTATTTTTGCAATAGTATGTTAGTTAGTCCCATAATATGCAATAGTTCATATTTCCAAAAATCACAATTCTGTTAAAATATATCAAACAGAACTTTGATCGGAATTGAAAGGACAACACTCCTCCTATCAACAGGCGTCTGTCAGAACTTTCTCCTATTAAAATTTCAACAGGATGCATCATTTAGTTTGTGTTTGGCAGCCATTGATAGCAGACTTCTGTGTGATTATAGGATAAAAGGAAAAAGGGAATTTCGTCTACTCATTTAGTATTATTTTCTGCGGGAAAACATCATCATTCAAACCAACCATAAGTCTATGGTGACTCTGCACTATCAATTTCAATTGGCAAGGAGTGGTTTATTGAGTTGCCATTCCAGTGTGGAACATATCATGTGTACCGATAAGAAATGAGCGTTTTTTTGTGAAAATAAAACACTAATTTTGAAAGCAAAGTAAAAAACGTTTTATTCGAAGTATTGGTCCTTGTCTGGCTGAATATTTTGTTCAATTTTCATGCAGTTTGTGGATTCCACGCCAATAAACGTCTTTTCAAGCAAACCAATAATTCAGCCAATTTTCGACTTCCTTGTAGGAATCGAAATGTTGCATAGGCAATGGGAACACCATTGATGAAATAAAACAGTGGTCGGCAGGATCAAGTCTGGAAAATACAGCGGGTGAGGTAGCAGCTCCCCGCCTAATGCTTTGATTATATCCACACCACACTTTTCTGGTCCCACTAGACACAAGACATTATATTCCTGTCGAATCGATCTGGTTTTAAAGCCGAAGTTGATGGTTATCCCGGATTAACCCATGACTTTTTGCGTTTAGAGCATGATCGCCATATGCCTCGACAAGCATTCGATGCAACTCTGCAGCACTTTTCTTCAAATGAAAAAAAAAATAATGCTGTTATTTTCTGAGAGAAAATTCGCTATTTTAAACAAAATGAAGAAATATGATATTCTTTGTTCACTGATTTGATGTATACTGAATATGTTTGACAGATATCATTGCCCACGCAAAGAAAATTACTTGTAAATTAAGGCTCGTTCACAATAAATATTCGCTATGGAGACATTTGTATCTTCAGTTCATTTCATACCGGTACATCTGACAGAGTCTTAACAAAAAAATTCCAATCATGTCTGGCTAGAGCTAACATTTTTAATCATATTCCAGGTTATTGTTGTTGTCGTGATTTCTGCATCTTCTTCAAATATGGGCGGGGGTTCCTATTCCACGGCCTCCTTGGAGTTTCCAGTCTAACGCTATTCGTGTCAAATCATCTTTTTTTCTTTTAACAAATTTAACAACTATAGGAACGTTCTTGCTTTTTACCAAAAACAGCAACTGTTGTTAAATATAATACGTAATAGCAAAAACGACAAATTGCTTTTTAAATTTCTTAACAATTACAAGTATTTATTATTAAAATATAGTAGAGAATCGCACTACTGAATTGCGTTGATATTACGTAAGCATATGTTTCACATTCAAGTTGAAGATTTACTTCGCTCGATATGTGTGCGCAGATTTATATGGAATTTAGGAGCTCAAGTGTACGTTTGGCAATGTCAGCAAACGTACCTTTTTTGTGCCAATGAATCTTCCTAGATAGCAGTATCTACTGACGTCTTCTGCTAGTGAGGCGTTGATTAAGAATAGATGGCTATGATTTGTGTTTACGCATCGGTTTGATCTTCGCGCAGTTGATCTTTAGACCGGCTTTTCCTGAAGGTCACGTTGCGCTGGTGCATATCTCATCACATTGATGTTTTTACACCCGAAACAATTAAACAAATGCACGATATGATGTTGGCCGAATGGATATTTAAAGTTCATGGCTCAGTGATCTGAAATTTCGTTGATCACTTGTGTGTGAGAAAGCTTTTCGCAAGATGGTTGCCGCGCTTGAAAACAATCGATCGCAAACGGAACTGTATGATAACTACGCAAGAGTTTTTTGTTTAACAGCAATATTTATAATTTTTTGCGTCGTTTTTTAACCGTTGACGAAATATGTGTCATCTATAGTATGGGAGCGTACAACAACCCTATTGTGGCTTTGGATCCTCCTATCAATCTTAACTAATCTAACCTTACCTCTTACTTTGTCTAATTCTTTATAATTATAAAATAATCTGAAACCAAAACTGACTACTTTTTAATACTACATTTCGTGTCACGTGTTAGAACCAAAACTCCACCGAAACGGCTTGGGCGATACTAATGAAATTTTGTGTGCATATTCAGTACGTCTGGGAGTAAGACGTACCGTTTTTTATAAAAATCGGAAGATGATACACTTACATAATTATTTGTTTATCTATATCTTCTATACGGTAAAAGTAGGACTCTAAAATTGGTCCAAATATGTGTGTACTCAATACATATCACCAGTCTTCTATTTTTATATTTATTAAAAAAGTTTACTCAAAAGTAAGAGTGATGAATGCACCTCCCATGAAAAATTATATATATTATCGTACATAAATATATCAGCGGGAGACATCAATGACCGTCTTAGTATTTTCTTTATAAAACTGATAGAAATTGGTGGCAAAAACTGATAGAATCGGGAAAAAAGGAAATTTATATTGCACCTATATATACTCGTAGATTCCAGTACAATGCCGGATGGGTTAAGCTGGTTCTAATATACAACTAATTGACTAAAATTAATTAAAGTATTTAAAAAATTTAATTTATTAAAAAAACTTCGCTGCAAAGAGATTGTATACTGCTTGCACACAGTTAACTGCCACAAAAATTAAATCAGTCTGTGCAGCCGAAATGTTAATCTCACCTCCATGTGATTGTATAGAGGTGAAGATCCTTGCTAAGTGGTAGTGGTGATCCTTACTAAGCAATGCAATTTTTTTTTCCAGTAGAAGGTGTTTTCTCCTAATAATGCGTCCGAAGTTTGTCATCATTGCCAAATGTAAGCCGGAAAGCCAGGGTTGCTTCTCTTAGGTGGATTTGTCTGGAGAGAGGTTAAAGTCTTTTTATTAAGCACTCGAAACCGCAATTGAATCTTTTCATCATGTTCTCAGCTGTGGATTCGAAATATAACGAGCCAAAATATACACACGTAACTTTTACTTAACATAAGGAATCTTGTCCGGCTATTAAAATAAACCATTAAATTATCCCCAAGAGTTCTAAGGTTTAATATTTGCGAATTCAAAAATGCTAAGAGATGCTAAGTGAATACAAATGAAATTAAATTGCATAATTAATACAGGGTGTTGGAGTTTTAATAATAGGAACATTAATTTCTAATTCATGATTAGGAGCTTGAATAGGTTTAGAAATTAATCTGTTATCTTTTATCCCCCTAATAAGAGATAAAAAATTAATCTACAGAAGCCTCACTAAAGTACTTCTTAACTCAAGCATTGGCCTCTTCCGTATTTTTATTTGCAACAATTTTAATATTATTAAATATAAACAGAATTGACTCGAAATTTTTTACAGAGATAATAATTTTTTCTAGATTAATATTAAAAAGAGGAACAGCTCCTTTCCATTTTTGATTTCCTAATGTTATAGTAGGGTTATCATGAATCAATGTCTTAATTTTAATAACCTGACAAAAAATTGCTCCATTAATATTAATTTCGTATGTTATTTTTAAACCATTGCTTATTATAAGAATTATTTTATCAAGATTAATTGGTGCAATAGGAGGATCAAATCAAACTTCTTTACGTAAATTAATAGCCTACTCTTCAATTAACCATCTAGGATGAATACTAGCTGCTATATATAACAGCAATTTATTATGATTTGAGGGTTTTCCATTGCCCAGAACCGGCTATTTTGTTTATTCACATAACCATTCAAATGAAAATGTGCCTCGTCACTCATTATGATTTTTTCATGAAAATCGCTGATTGATTTCGATAAAATATTTTTACGGTTAAAACACGTTGTTTTACTGAATATTTTTCCATAATAAATTTGCCACGTCTTTACTTAACGAGTGCCAAATATGAACCGTCAGGACTAATGTTTACCAAAATGGCGGCAAAACAAAGTAGTATACCTTTCCGGCGGACAGTTATGGAGCACTACCTCAGCTTACAACAGTGAACGCGCTAAAATACAATTTTGCGTTTGAAAACAAGGGATCCATGGTTTATAAGAAATTAGAATATTCACAAAGACCTGAAATTGGAGAGCAAATCGTAATGTATGTTGAGACGTATTTGAAGAAGTTAGAGGTACGCCCGAACCCACTAGTCCGAGCACCTAAATCATTTGAGAAAAAATGATATTGCGGACCTGATTTAAAGAAGAGCGAGAATAATATAAAATTAGCGCCATGGCTCCACGTAATTTCGTCCCGCACTGGCTGGACTAGATAAGTATAATTTCTAGCTTTAAAATTTGAACTCAAATTTATAGCTCACGTTAGTGTAAAGATTCAATTTGAATAAAATTGCAAAAAAAAAAATCTTTAGATATAAAATGAAAACCATCCTTTGATGTTTTGAAAAGTTTGTAAGTTTTGGACGTTCGAGCTGTGCGTTGATAAGTCTATTAGCCACATAGAGAATTAGAAATCAGCCAACAAAGTAGTTTCCTTTAATCTTTTATAAATTAACAACAACAAAAATAAACAATATTTGTATAAACTTCGAAAAAATTTTATTTTAAAATCCAACTATAAAGCCAACTTTCCTATATTTCACAAAAAATATATTGCAATACACCCGCAAAGTTTTAAATAAAATGAAATACCAGACAACGGCAACTTTAATATTAAAGTTTTTGTTTTTTTTCCTTTGTATTTGGATAGTTAAACAGAAGGTTCATTTGTTTAATTTGCTATGAAATTTCGCATATGAAAATATTCTTCAATTGAAATAAGTACACGAGTTTATAAATTTGTTTCTTATAAACTAAATTTCTTCAATTGTAGGTTATGTACCTATTCTATGGGCACTAAACTTAAATTGGAACTGCTTCCGGCATCTTTTAGTGCCTTAAGTCACGCACTAAACTTTTACCTTTTGATTTATGTGTCAGACATCTAGCGCGGTATTTCAATTCTATCTATTATTTAGTTTGTTGGTAGGGAGGGTAGGGGATCTTAAGTTGCCGTTATTGGTTTTTTATTGGTGTTAACCTTTTTTTTTTTTTTGTTAAATAAACTTTCGTTGTCTAGATATATAAAAACATACTATATATACGTATATACAAGCACAATGTATGTATTATTTGAAATTTTAAAGAATTAACTGTAGGCAAACACAAGACATAACTATTAAAGTTTATCAAACCGAGTCAGCAGTTGATTTTGAAAGCAATTCTTGCTCGTACAAGAAACCGAATTCTTGCACCTTTCATATGAATAAGTGGCAGAAAGGAAGAAAATTTTTTTTTCTTTTTTTTTTAATTTAGATCCATTGGCGTTTACGTTTTACACTAATATGTAAGTACATATGCGTATTTCGCTCCTTTAAACTGAATTCTACCTAAAAATATTTTAATTTTAATGATAATAACATGTATGCCATACATATACAGTGGTGGAAAAAATAATAAAAACACTTTAAAATTTTATTTATTTATTTATTCAATTACATATTCTTACTCCGTGTACAACAAGACTATGTCTTATACTTAGAGCACAAGGACTAATCACGTTACAATAATTTAACAAATAATACAAAAAAGATAAAAAAGTTTACATAAAGAAAAAAATAAAATAAATTATGCAAAAATATTAAGTAGATATGTTCCGAAACTATTATTATTGCTGATACGTTGCTGACTTAGAGGAAGATTAATTAAAGGCATGTAATTGAAAGAAGTGCGCTTATATGATTTTCCATTAGACCCAAATAAATTAATTTTCGATTCTTCACACCATTTCACGTTGTTGTAGTTATTGAACAAAATGAAAGTCTCCCTATTATTTCCTCCACCACTGTATGCGAGTGTATTTAATATATTTAAGTTTCTATAATCTCTATAATTACACTAGTTTACATGATTTTTTTGTATCATAAGTTAAGACATAAATTGGAGTGTTTGTTTGGACCCTCTTACTATGGAAATAATACTAAAAAAAAACATACTAGACGTCAAACTTTTGATATATTTATTAAAAACAAAAAAATAACATAAGTTTAGAAAAGGAATTAATAAAACACTTCAACAGTAGTTTTTAAGCATATGCTGGTCCCAAAAACCTTAATGTTTCGCTCAAAGATTTCTATATCTTGGTCAAACCGACGAGCATGATCGTCACTTATAATTGCATGCTTTTCTGAAAAAAAATCCAAAATCATGCATAAATATCGTGTGTTGTTTACAGTTATTCAAGTTTAAATCATAATAAAACAGAGGTATATATTTTTAATATCAATGGGAATGGATATGATGAATAGAAAATTTTATGACATTAATGTTTACATATGATTTTGGCTATGTGGCGGCCACGGCTGGCGCTTACATAACACAACCTGGAACACCAATTTTCAAAATTTTTCGCAGCATATGCGGCTGTATTTCGCCAATAACTTTTCGAATGTTGATTTCCAGCTGTTCAATTGCCTCTGGTCTATCGACGTCGATAAGTGACTTTACATAACCCAAAAGAAAATAATCCATTGGTTAAATCACACGATCTTGGTGGCCAATTAATGGGAACATTACGTAAGACATGTGTTTCAAAAGTCTCTTTGAGTAAATCAATTGTAGCTAGCGCTGTGTGACAAGATTAATGACACCTAATTGAAGTACGAAAAAATTTCTATTTGTGTCCCTATACCGTTCACGACTGACAGTAACATTCTGACCATCATCGTTTTTGAAGACATATAGACCAATGACTTCGCCAGCCCATAAAGCGTATCAAATAGTAATTTTTTGTGAATGTAATAATGTTTCGACAAAAGCTTGTGGACTATCTTCACTGCAAATGTGACAATTCTGCTTATCCATTCAACAAAAAAATTGGTTTCATCGGAGAACAAAATTTTGAATGAAAATTAAATACCAATATTGTTACATTTTAACATTTTTTAAGCGCTTGAGTTGTTTTCAATTGCGTCAAAATAAAATAAACACCACTTTTTTGTTGCTTTACAGTTTTAATTTCCTTACTTTTTATAGTATACAATTATAGCTATACAGTCGCCAAATTATTTACCTTAATTTTTGTTTATACAACGCTTTTATTTACGCCCAAAAACTCGACTTTATTTTATGACTGCAAAATGATAACTGACTTAACGGATAAGGCACCGCCTTTTATATACAATTTACGTTACTTCCAAATGTTCTTATTCTTCCTACAACATTCGATTTCCGTTAATTTCAAATTTAACAAACAAAAATGGTCGAATCGGCAATGCTGCTAAATACACAAATAAGTACAGCATTGCCAGAGTGACACATTAGCAACCTTGACACAACCCAGTGTTACTAAAATCGCACAATACAGTCTCAAAGGCTAATGTGGTGTATTTTTTTTTTTTTTAATATTATTTATTTTCGTAACAATATCAATTTATACTACAGCCTATTCGCTGAATTAGCGGCGTTGTAAGAAGAGTCAAAGCACACTAAACAAAGAGCAACTATCAGTTGTTAAAGCGGTCTTCAAGTAAAGCAGTGTTGTCAACAAAAGGTTATGAACATCTTAAAAAATGCCCGATACATAACGCACTTGCAGCAGAATTTTCAGATCTTTTCTGAGCTTTTTCGTCAATTTAATTTCAAAAATTGCCAAAATCGTCAAATCATTTTCGTTTAACATTTTAAAAACAAATTTTATATTTTTTTAAATATTTTAACAAAATTCTGAAAATAAATAAAACAAAATATGTTCCGCATTGTTAAATTTCGGCAAAATTGAAACAAAATTCACCATAATATACATTTTGCACATTCTATAAATAATATAGTTTATAATATAGTTTACCAAATGCTATAAATGTATAAAAATTAATTTTTACGGTTGAAAGACCGGTTTTCCATAACTTCATATACTTTTAAGCTGAATATTATCCGATTTAAAATTTTTCAATGGATTTGGAAAGAAGAATAGTAGACCTTTTGAATAATTTTATACTTCATAGCCTTGAGGAGTACCTATGTGTGAATTTTTCAAGCTAATTCTTTCATTTTTTTCAACATTTTTCAAGTTTAAAGTTTTTTCGTACCATTTACTTACCAACTTATTTCGTTGCCAGTTGACGAATATAAAATTACACAAGTAAACCTGAACCTAAAAATCTATTAGTTTCAGATCCATATAGGCAACTACAAATTTCTCGTTGCAAGAATACAACTGAAGTTCGGCTACCATCTATAATCATTAAAATACACTATGATCACAAATTTCACGCATAAAACTACCAAAATAATCATTTTAATTTTTCGTATTTTTTACCAAAATAAAAAAATGTATTAAGAAATTTGCCAACTAATTAAAAAATCGCCATGTTGCCATGTAGGTCGCCAAATAAGTTTTAAAGTCGACACATTTGTTAAGAAATCGCCAGATCTGAGAACCATTCAAAAAAAAAAAAATAAATAAATAAATAAATAAATAAGCATTTAAACAATTTCTAATATTAAAACATTTTCCTTATTCTTCTTCTTCTTCTTCTTCTTCTTCTTCTTCTTCTTAAAGTGCAAACAAGTTAATAAATAAATAAAATGAGCTTCCCGTTGCGAAAATTAATTAAAATATGTATGTTTGAGCTCCTATTGTAGCGGTTTATATGTTCCAAATCAATAATTAGTGAACTGTTCATAAAATTTGTTAATAAAGACACCCACGCCGCTACATATAACTTTCAATAGACGGAAATAAAAATTTTTCTTTTATATGAACATTTTGACTAAGAATATATCCCCTTTCATAAAGACTTACCACGTGTTATATGAATTCAAGAAAGTATTTTGATTCGTTGGTTATTTAAATATATTTGTAACATATTGTTTGAAAGAGACAAAAAAGAAAATCCGTCAGAAAAACAACAAAAAACAAACTGCCATATTTATTAGTGGCATGTTGTCGTCAGCGTATAGTATGTTTTTGCCTGTCGGTATGTTTTTGTAAATGTACTGGTTCATGTTAGCGATAATCTTGTGAATCGGACCTACATCATTCTAGGAAAGTGCTGACCACACCATGACATTGTCACCACGATGCTTAAGCGTTTTAAGGGTGTACTTTGGGTGATGCTACAGGTTTGGAGGGCGTCATACGTACTGTTTTCCATCAGAACCAAAGTGGCATAACTTTGACTCGTCGCTCCACAGTATATTTTCCAAATTTTAATCGGTTTATTGAGATGTTCTTTTGAAAAGGCCAGTTGAGATTTAAAATTATTTTTTGACACATGTGGTTTACGTTGTGCAATACATCCACAAACGTTTTTTGCATTGCGACGGCTTCTTATTGTCTTGGACGGTATTAATATACCATAATCTGATAAAATCTCATTTTTAATTTTACTTGAGCTCGTGAAAGAATCTTGAATAGATGCTCCATAAATAAGCTACCCTTCCTGGGTGTAGCTTTTCGCGCTCTTTAGTGAGGTTTGACATGTTTTGGGGTAAAATGTTGCTTGATGTGTCCGGGAGTTGTAAATATTCAATCTGAATCATTTAAGTAGCTTGGAAATATCGATTACTGTTTTTTAAACAGTATTTATTTGTTGAATCAGTTTTCGCTCGGCATCCGAACTCCAAGTTCTTCTGTCCATGAATAATCAAATATTTTAATGTGTCCCAATATAAAATGAAATAAAAACATCCATTACTTACCCTTCTGCTTCAAAAACCACCAAACAATTACCTTAAAACCAAACATTTCTAATGTGTTTTAAATTCATGGCCGGCTTCAAAAGTACGTCTTTACAACAATTTAAAAAAATAGCAACCAAATGTAAAAACAATCAAAACCAAATAACGGCACTTTTTCTAAACATAACAAGAATCACTGAAAAATAAACAATTTCTAATATGATATTGCAGGGTTGTATAAATTATAATAATAACTAAAGTCGTTACATGTTGTGTCTTTCATTCCCGTCCACCACTGTAGGTGAAAATTCAAAACTTATCTACCATAAAACTGTGACGTGGCAATTAACAAGCATGGATGGCCCTTCTTAAAAATAAAAAAAAAAATGATTTTTTGTAAACTTGTGTTATTTAAGATTTTGTTTTCTGATTTATGAAAACATAGTTTTATAGGAAACATAATGTCGACTAACTTTTTTAGACTCTTTTGAAAGCAAGTCGATGTTAAAAACGCTAATAACTTTCTTATTCAAGCCGTGTATCAGTTTAATTGTATTGCGTGTTTTGTTTTAGCGATATCTACACAAAGAATGTTTTCAATAGAGTTACCATCTCAATTATGTATAGAATTAATTAATTAATTTATAAATATTCTTAACTCTCATACGTTCTTCGAAATAACTAACAGTAGGATTTTTAGGTTGAAAAAACACTCCTTTTCCGATTTTACTATCATTCTTTCACAATTAGGGAAGAATGTTTAGGATTATTACCCTGAAACAAGTAATAATCGCCACTTAAATTTAACTTCCAGAGGCACTGTGCAAAATTATCCCTTAGTATCTTTAAATAATTTATCTTATTTGTCATCCATACTATAAAAAAAGACATCGGACTCCATTCGAGTGTATTGAACTCCTCATCATACCACAGACCATCCTTACAAGTTTTGTAAAACTCTTTTGTAATTTAGGGCATTTATTACAGCAACGTCTTTTAGGACAGAAAATCACTGTAATAGATCGACATTTAATTTATATGATGGTCGGAATTTTTGTGTGGTGAAAAGAAGGCCAGGCATTGTATAAAAAAATTTGAAAAAAATTGTCAAGCATGGACGCTGACATGCTTAAGACGCAGAAATCTCGTTATAAATATTTTTACTATTACATAATCGTATATATGCCGATTAGATCATTAAATCTTACTAAAAGCACTTTGTGATAATTATAAGACAGATGCAAAATTTTACAAGATAGTTTCAAATTATACCATAGTATTCGCCTGTATATATACGGTTGCTTCTCATATACTACTACATCTCTATGGATCAGGGAAATTAGCTATTAATCATAGGTCGCTTAACTGACGTGACTTTAGTTTGGATCTATGCATATAGTTGGTAATACCATGGTAATGTACGGACAAAGAAAGTTACTAAGAAAAGTAATATCGATAATAACTTATCACTAGAGAGTAATTTCAGAAGGAGATGCTATCTTTTGCTTATCTCTTGGCTTCTTTAATCCACCGGCCAAGCATTAAAACCATCGGCTTTGACCTTAAGGCTTCGCACACTGGAATGCTTGAAACTCTCAACGCAATTTCTATTGTGGGCTGGGAGCGCATCTGAAGAGGATGCTGGTCACAGTCTGATTCTACGTACACTCCACAATTACTTCTCCGCTTTCATGGCAGAAACTTCTGCTTTATTTAGAGTAGTCCAGTTAGTAAATTCCACTAAAAAGAAAACTATCATCTTCTCTGACAGTCTTGTGGCGCTAGAAGCTATCTCAAGTCCTTTTAATAACAAATGGAGTATAATAATGAAAATCAGGGATGCCCTCATCGAAAATAAAGAAAAAATTAAAATACATTAGATGTTAAGCCACATTAACATTTTTGGAAATGAGAAAGCTGACATTACTACAAATACGCTTCTTACGCTCCAGTATTTATGGATTCGAACTTTGAAAAACTTGAGCTTAGACTCTATGTATGTATTTGGTTACATTAGAGACAAATTCAAGGAGTATAGTCCTATACATTAGCGCTACTCTGCCATCAATCCGAACAACATCAGCCAACAGCCCAACAACATTGGAAAAGGCAAAATAAGGATATTTTCCAGGCTAAGACTTGGTCATACATCTTTCTTTTACGAACAGCTGATTAAGAAAGCTACGAATCCAACCTGTAATAGATGTAACACCGTTCTGACCATTAAGCACGATCTTGACGAATGTCCTGCACTAGCCAATTCAAGAAGAATAGAAGAATATGTCAGCCTCATCCCAAACTCACCAGTCTACTTTCCGAAACAACTATCACTAATATAAATATCATCTCCAACTTTATTAAAGAAACCAAATTTCGTATCTGAGAAAATTATATAGCCGATAGCTTTTGCAGCTAGCGCTTCTTTCTTTTTTTCATTTTATTCTTCGAATTTATTCATTAGATTAAACAAACGAACAATAATAGTATTTATAGTGCAATTTTACACTCTTGATCGGATCAAGGCAGCATTGTGCACTATAAGCTGTTAGAACTCGATATTCGGAGCAGACTGCAATTAATTCCTTTGAAACATGCGTTATGAGAAATGTGCCGGAATATAAAAGCAGAAACGATCAAATAAATGCCTTAAACGCAATCTTTTCCCAACTTTGCTCCTTCTGACTATTGGCTGTTTCAACAGATAAAGGGCCCCCATCTAACTTTTTTTTCAGCTAGTGCTTACTTCGTGAATGGTAACACCTAGCTCATGTCTGATTTGACAGATAATTAGTTTTGTCCTTCCGCTGAATGAATATGGTTGTGTATACGCTTGAACAATACTTCGCTAAGTGTGCCCTCGATCGACTTACAGAAGATGCCAATTTTGCCAAAAAATCATCTTTTCAGATAAAGCTCATTTTGATCTTGGCGGGTATGTAAACAAGCAAAATTGTTGCATTTGGGGCACAGAAAACCCGCACGCATACATTGACAAGCCGATACACCCAAGACGAGTCACTGTTTGGTGCGGATTTTGATCCAGAGGCATAATTGGGCCATTTTTCTTCGAAAGTGAGCAAGGAGTGGCCGTTACAGTCAATGGCGATCATTATCGGGCCATATTGACGAATTTTTGTTCACAAGAGGAGTATATTAGCAACATTTGGTTTCAACAGGACGGCGCTACGTGCCACACCGCCGAAGCTACACTCGATGTTTTGCGTCCTGTTTTTGAAGATCGCATTATCAGCCGCAGAGCTGATGTCGTTTAGCCACCTCAGAGCTGCGATTTGACACCGTTTGACTATTATTTGTGGGGTGCCGTCAAAGACAAGTGTTACGCCAACAAGCCAGAGACAATGGACGCTTTAAAGGACAATACTCTTGAAGCCATTGGTGAAATACAGCTGCACACAATCGATAATGTGCTTAAAAATTGGACCGAAAGTGTAGGCTACTTCATGGCTAGCCGAGGCAGCCATTTGAATGAAATTATTTTCCATTATCAACCGGAAGCATTGTACTTTCAAATAAAAAAAGAAATTTGAGAAATAATTCAGTAGTTTTTTTTATAGCATTTTCAAAAAAAAAAAAATAAAAAATTTATTTGGCGGACCCTTTACAATATCTTTCAGCATGTCACCAAAACACATTCTATGAATAAATATAAAATCTGCTTCAAAGTTGCAAATTTGTTCTAAGATGGTATTTGGAAATTGGCTCACAGGTGGGAAAAAGATGTAAGCTGTGATTTGATACATTTATTAACTCATTGCCTTGTTTGAACCAAAACAAACCGAATTAATTTTTACTCCCAACATGTAAATTATTCTTAAGTATTTTTGTTGTAAATAAGCTGTAAAAACCTTTAAATAAATGAACACCCGCGATTTTTTTAAATATAATATCAGCCCTGGCTTAGATGGCAATGTTCATAGACACATAGAGTCTCATTAGGAGACGTCTTCACTATTATGGATAAAGTACTGCTGTCGTTCTTTAGTAAGATAGAACAAACTATAGAATAGAAGTGGCACAATAAATCTCATAAGTCGCAGTATCCTGCAAAAGTGCCCCGTCAGAATGATGGTAATGATAATGGGTATAAGAGTTCCAATAACTGAAATTATCTTTTCATGATCTGAGCTTTATGGAAAATAAATATATTTTACAATTTTGAAACAATTATTAATTATTCGAAAATGAATTAAGTTCGATCGTATTAAAATACTTCGCAGGCAGTACATTTCTGAAAATCAAAAGGATTATTTTAAATTTATTTTGCGAGTATTATGATTTCTTATTAGTTGGCTACTCTGCATTTATTTTCTCCTTTCATTCACTTTTCTTTTTTGTTAAAAAAATTGATTAAGAGGTGTGTTTTTAAAGGCGCGCCAAAATGTGTTTTTTTTTTCGTTGTTGCTGTAAAGGAATGCAAAGCTATATTTATTCAGTAATTCAAATTTCAACATTTTTTTGTTTTCCCTTTTCTACTTTTAAGGCCAAAATCCAAATACAAAACGCGTTCTATTTTGCAGTTTTAGCCGTATAGCAGTATACAAGGTGGCTTGTATATATTGCTTTACATTATAAAGTATTAACCAGTCTTTTATGTTTTGAGTTCGTTGTTTAATTCGTAGCCTACAATTATTGCACTTTTATTGTTGTTGGTGTACTTGCCATTACAATGTTGTTGCATTGCATGTTTTATTGAAGGAATGCAAAACATACGTACATACGAAAGTATGTTCTTCTAATTGTTTGCCCGATTTTCATTTATTTTCGCTGTTTTTTTTTTTTTCTTAAGTAACACCCACAGTTTGTAATTTCGTTTTTTTTGAATATCGTTTTCGTAAGGACATAATTTATGGTTTTCTTGTTAAGAAATTATTTATATTTTAATAAATTTAAGGCAAGAGTTGTTTATAGTAAATTAAAAAATAGGTGGACCCCTTACGTACAAACGTAGGTATGGTTAAAACGTCCTTATTTTTTTCTTATTTCAAGCTCTAAATAATCTTTATATATTCGAACGGTCCCTACTCACGTACCCACTCTCACCCAATAGCGGGGCTCGTCTCCATGACGATTAAAAGAATTTAAAATACGACTCGTGAGAAGAATTATAAACAAAAGAATTTCAAAATAAAATTCGGTACGCAAATCGGATCGAAAAGAATCAAAACGAGTTGAAAACGAACAATTCTTTTTAGTAAATACACACATACGCGGGCAAAGTATTATGCATTTAATCTTAAACAAACATTTTAATTCTTTTTTGCTTAATTTTAATTCATTCGCAGTATTAAATCCGTGATAACCAGTTAGAGAACAAAACTCGTAACCACAAATTTAAAAAATTTTAAATTTATGCTCACGAGTCAAGCAAAAAATATTTTGAGCGCAAAATATGATTCGCGTTCACGAATCAAAAAAATAAAACTCACAAGCACGAGTCATAAAACGAGCGAACCAAATAAAATTCTGCTCACGAGTCGAGGTTTATGTACTATGTCGCACAGTCTACGAAAAGGAAACGAATTCGCATAATTTATCCAGTGCAAGGGGACGATAATTCATAGATAACCTGTTCGA